>JAXQQM020081583.1:0-267206 GCA_034641835.2 Pinus albicaulis
TCTATAGAATGTGGGAATCAAAACAAAACAAACCCCAGGTTATAGGTTCTGTAATCTGCAACGAGTCACTAGTCCACTAGCAAACATGGATGTGATCGAAAATGGAATGTACTTGTTTGAGGGTGCAAGGTATCCATTTTCCATAATTTCAAATTGAGCTATACACTCCAGGTGACCTCTGAAAATGTGAAAACTTCTTATTTCTTATACAGAGATAGACTGTAGGGGCATTCACCGGACATGTCACCTCTAAAGAGAGGATGAGTTCCAGAGGCTACCTGGCCCTCTATAGACTCTGCCTAAAGAAATAATGAAGTTAACACTTAGAAGTCTTTGACATACACATACTTGAAGTTTGATGTCTTGCGGAATAAGACAAATAACTTTATGCAGCTGAGTAGGTGATTATGTGTGTATGAAAGTTATGTATATTTGTTGTTTAACACTTTATATCAGTTTTGTTTAGCATATCATCTTCAGCAAATAAAGACATCAAAATGATAAGCAGTTCACCCCCTCCTCTGGGCTACATCTTCTGGACCAAGCCTCTCAAACTAGGCTTGTCCTCTTGTATTAAAAATGCTACAAAGGCTAATACAAGAATAAGAGTGTCTCGAAAGACAGATCTGACTGTAAATATAGAATCAGAAGATAGGAATTAGCTAAACATGCTCTTTCCCAAACACTAAACAGTGAAATTGTACCTGATACAGTGCTTTTCCCCAATTGGCCCTAGTGGTCCTTTAGACTTGCATGGAGAATTTCGAGGTGAAGATGACCTCAATTGGTTCTGAAAACTCTACCATTAGACTCAGAAAGTCGAAAATAGCAGAAATAGGCTTTTGAATCACCAAAATGGATGAACATAGCCCCCAAACAGGCTCAGCCTTTGAAATGTGCATTGGCCACAGCTTCCACAGGCTAAGCAGTCCCAAGAATTCTCAAAACGAAAATAACGAAAAACAGGCTGCCAAAATGGATTCAGAATGCACAACCTGGAATGATGACCTTAGTTTCCACATTCAGCATGCACAATTCCCGATGCGGCTCAGCTGTTTGGCCACCTAAATGGCTCTAACCAACTTCTGAAAAAATCTTTAGAAACGACCTCAGATTGCTGTGAAACCTGTACCATATGGCTTCAGAGGTCGAAGAGACCCAATCAAAAAAAAAATTGTCTCAGACCTCTCTGGCGACGACCATCTCTCTTCTCGTGCACTGTTTCCCCTTGAGAAACTCCCACTAATTGTGGAAAAAGCGTGGATAAGCCCACCAAATAAGGGATAGGCGCCCAAAATGGCGGAGTCCGCCAATTCCCCCGCACAGTTAGTCGTTGGCAATAAATTTTATGTGATCCGCGTTCACATGGGCGGAGTTTAAAAATGTTTGCAATAAATATTGAACGGTTTAATTAAAACAACGTTTATTATATAACAACCCATAATATAACGTTATCCAAAGTTAACCGCCGTTCTTTGCACGCCGATGAGCTAATACCACGGTTCCCGGGCCCCGGTTTTATGAAGAGGGGGCTGGCCCCCTTTCGGGCCCCGCCCATCATAACACACACAATAAATAAAATCCGCCGCCAACGCATAACAAGAATCAAACGTGTGGCCTGTTGGTGAAGTCGTGTGGTTATAAACCATGCGGTCCTGTGTTCGAATCCCATTCGACCCGAAACAAAATTTTGCAATGCGCCATTTCAATCCACCTTTGGGGTCCACGTGGCGGCCTCCGGGCTAGCCACGTGGCGCCCCTCCATTGGCCGCAAATGGAATACCCGAGAATATTAGATATTCCATGAATATTCCCAGGTGTTACATTAGATATTCTTTTTTAATAAAATTTTCTAAGTCAAATTGGCATTTTTTTATGGAAATTGAGAAATCTTCAAAACTTGAATTAACCATCTGGCGACCATTTTCGAAATAGTTCACGGCGCCAGGAATCGGAGAAGGCAGAGCTCTATCTAGGTGGATTGGGGTTCAAACCCCAGTTAAAGAGCATTCATTTTGACAACTGTTTAAGACACTTGGTCTGAGCTCTGATCACACCTCCCAAACAGAAGGCTTTTGGACCCAAAGCTCTTGAAATTGAAAGCGGACAAGCAAGTAAGAGAATAACAACATCCTCTTCTCTTCAGCCTTCAAAAGAATTTCCTGAATTGCCAACTGTTCACATGGCGAATTTTGCTGAATGAGCCATGTACTTGTGTCGAATCCCGACCAAATTTTCTTGCCATACCAATCTGCCATACTGAAACTAGCAATGACACTTGCTGAACTTTGTGCCCTCTTTGCTTGCATGCCTTTCCAACTCATGGAATCTTGCATTGCTTTGCACTGACACTTCGTTCTCTGCACCAAACGACACCAAAAGCATCTTGTGCAACATATGACATCAACAACCAGTTGACAATGAAATGTGCTATACAAATGACACACAAACTTTGTAACAAGTGTGCACACAACCGACACAAGTCGATAAACAACAAGATACATCTTGACAAACATGTTTGTATGTATCATGTACAATGAACTATATACAGTTCGCTAATTACACATACAACCTCTATGTACATGTGCAACTTCAACTCTTCTTTTCAAATACCCACAAGTACATCATCCCAAAAACATGTGGGTGAACAAGAGCTGAACCAAAAGACATTGCTGCAACATAAGTGAGTATCATACTCATCTTTTACACCTCCATGGCGAAATTTTGCAACAACAAAGAAATTCTTTCAACTGAAACTTCCTAAACATGCAATCTTGCATCAACTTTTCAACTGAAATACATGCATACCAATCTGAAATTTGCATGTACAAAATGAGTATTGACTTACTGCAATAAGAAGTCCATCCACTTCTCACCAAGCCAATTCCATGGCGACTTTTGTTGCTGCAAATTTTCCTCATGTGAAACTTTCCTTTCCACATCAATAATGGACTCCATAGATCCACTTGCGCCAAACTGTTTGTCCCTTAGCTGCATACGCTTTGGACGATTTGTTGGATGCAAAGTCCAACAATGAGAGACATCATGTCCCTTCTAAATCAAACAGCCATAAAACACACTATTGGAGTTTGTTTTCCATAGTTAATCTTGAGGTAAATTGGATAAGGAAAATAGTCTTCAATCCTTTCCAAGACTCAGCTAACAACAGCTATCCTTCCAACTCAAGAAAACTCAAACAACAAGTAGTTTGCAGAATAATAAAGCAGTCAATCTTCAACACTGCTTAAGACACCTTTCAAGCTACATAATCAAGCTAGTGATGTCATTCAAGCAAACCTGGTGGCTCTGATACCATCTGATCTGAAAATGGAATGTACTTGTTTAAGGGTGCAAGGTATCCATTTCCCATAATTTCAAATGTGAGCTATACACTCCAAGTGACCTCTAAAAATGTGAAAACTTCTTATTTCTTATACAGAGATAGACTGTAGGGGCATTCACCGGACATGTCACCTCTAAAGAGAGGATGGGTTCCAGAGGCTACCTGGCCCTCTACAGGCTCTGCCTAAAGAAATAATGAAGTAACACTTAGAAGTCTTTGACATACACATACTTGAAGTTTGATGTCTTGCGGAATAAGACAAATAACTTTCTGCAGCTGAGTAGGTGATTATGTGTGTATGAAAGTTATGTATATTTGCTGTTTAACACTTTATATCAGTTTTTTTTAGCATATCATCTTCAGCAAATAAAGACATCAAAATGATAAAGCAGTTCACCCCCCCTCTGGGCTACATCTGCTGGACCAAGCCTCTCAAAATAGGCTTGTCCTCTTGTATTAAAAATGCTACAAAGGCTAATACAAGAATATGAGTGTCTCGAAAGACAGATCTGACTGTAAATACAGAATCAGAAGATAGGAATTAGCTAAACATGCTCTTTCCCAAAACACTAAACAGTGAAATTGTACCTTATACAGTACTTTCCCCAATTGGCCCTGGTGGCCCTTTAGACTTGCATGGAGAATTTCGAGGTGAAGATGACCTCAATTGATTCTGAAACCTCTGCCATTAGACTCAGAAAGTCGAAAATAGCAGAAATAGGCTTTTGAATCACCAAAAATGGATGAACATAGCCCCCAAACAGCTCCAACACTGAAATGGCCCTAGTGGCCCTGAAAGCTTCCCTGAAGCTAAAAAGTGAGAAGAATACCTCAAAAGGAAAAACGAGCTGTAGAAATGGATTCAGAATGCTGAAAAACTTCAGGAATGACCTTCGTTCCACATTCACTGGCTGCACAATTCCCAATGCAGCTCCCAAACTGATTTGGCCCTAGTGACTCCTGGAACTTCCACGAAGCAAAATCACCTGCAAACGACCTCAGATGGCTGTGAAACCTGTGCCAATGGCTTCAGAAGGTTGAAGAGACCCAAAATCAAAAAAAAATTCGTCTTCAAAGGCCTCTCCTAGCAGAAGTTATGCCACATTTACTAAACTGCCAGTTTCCCCTTGAGAAACTCCACTAATTGTGGAAAGACTGCAGATAAGGGTGCTAAAATAGCAAAGGGCGCCAAAAGGGGCGGAGTTGCCAAGTTATCCGGGCGGCTAAAACGTTGGCAATAAATTTTATGTGATCCGCGTTCACATGGGCGGAGTTGTGGTAACGGTTTGTATTAAAAACCCAACGTTATATATTAATTAACCACCATAACATATAACAACAACAAACAGTTTTAACCAAAGTTTATCCGCCAGTTAAGCGCGCCGATGGAATAGCACCGTGGTTCTGCGCCGGAGGTTATATCGTGGAGGGGGCTGGCCCTTAGGGGCTGGCCCCCTTTGGGCCCCGCCCAAACAACCCTCCGATTCAAATACAATGTCGTGCCGCCCATATAATACGTCTGACAGCTCTGGCCCAACGGTAAAACATGCAGATTATATTCGACTGGTCGCGGGTTCGAATCCGGCCTCGACCCATAAAAATTTTATAACGCCATTCAACTTCGACCTTGGGGCCACGTGGCGGCCTCCGAGCTAGCCACGTGGCGCCCTTCCATTGGCTGAAAATGGAATATTCCCCAGAATAATCTGTGGAATATTCCACGGAATATTCCCAGAATATTCTGTGGAATATTCTTTTTTTAATAAAATTTTCCAAAGTCAAATTTGGCATTTTTTTATGGAAATTAAGAAATCTTCAAACTTGAATAACTTCTGCATACGGCGACCATTTTTCGAACCGTTCACGGAACCGGAATCAGGAAGACGAGCTCTATCCGGTCGTTCAGGTTCAAACTAGTTCTGAGCACCTTCATTAATTTCTACAGAATGTGGGAATAAAAACCAAAACAAAACAGGTTTCCTCAGGATTTACCGCAATCACCACCAAGTCACTAGTTCCTAAACAAGCATGGATGCCACCGAATTTCTCCGCCTACACCGTGAGAAATTATCCTACCTCTTAGTCTCTAGGATTTTCCACGTCATTCACCAGTAGAGGATTCCTAGGCCTAATCACAACTCCACCTTCTAAGATTCACTGTATATCCTTCCATTCATCGGTCGAGGATTCCTAGTCCTAATCTAGGGAACAAACCTCTAATATTTACCAAATATCCTGCCATTCACTGGTCGAATATTCCTAGGCCTACTTAGGCACAAAACATTATCCTTGGAGATAACACTACATACCCAGTAAAAGGGTTTGGTTCAGTTTCTTTTCATTTGGATCTTAGAGAAACTATTCATCTTCAAGATGTTTTATATGTACTCGGTCTAAAGAGAAACATTGTATCTATATATGCCCTAGAAGATAAAGAAATGAAGGTGGCTCTATAAAAGGAAAGGTGTTAACCTAAAAAGATAAAACAAACATGAAAAATGCTTTTACTCTTGGATTGAAGGGCTTCACAAGGTCAATGAGAGACCTACTAAATCTATGGATCAAGAATCAAGTTTCAATCAGATCGAGTTATGGCACTGCGGATTTTCTCATATTCATTATAAGGCACTGCCAAAAGTAAAGATCATGGTTTATGGAATGCCAAAAATCAAATCAAAACATGATGGTGTTTACCCTAGTTGTGAAAGTGGAAAGAAAGCGAAAGGGCCTTTTCCCTCTAGTAGTACCAAATCTCATCACATTCTGTAGCTAATTCATTCAGATTTGTGTGGACCTATGCTAGTGACATCCATAGGTGGATATTTGTATTATATCACCTTTGTGGATGATTTTTCTTGAAAAATGTGGATATATTTTCTAAAGCACAAATATGAAGCCTTTGATATGTTTAAAAATTTCATAACATTGATTGAAAACCAAACTAGAAAGAAAATCAAAGTCTTCAGATCATATAATGGAGGAGAATTCATTTCAAATGAATTCATTAAATTTTGCACGGAAGTTGGTATCAAGAAAGCGACCATTATACCAAATAATCCTAAACAGAATGGTGTGGCAGAAAGAAAGAATATAAATATCATGGAGGTTGCTTGTGCCATGGTACATGATCAGAATGTGCCAAGGTTCCTATGGGGAGAAGCTGCCAACACTTACATATATGTACAAAACAAGACTCCTCATCGAGCATTATATGACAAGACTCCTAAATAATTATTCACAAGAAACAAACCTGATGTAAGTCATTTAAGGATATTTGGTTGTCCTGTTTATTTTCATGTACCAAAAGAAAAGAGGAACAAGCTTGAGGCTTCATGTAAGAAATGTATGTTTGTGGGATATTGTGAATATTTTAAAGCATTTAGAAATTATATACCTAGTCAAATAACAGCAAACTTTAGTAGAGATGTAAAATTTTATGAAGATGCGGCTCTTGCAAAAGTAAGAATTACTCCTCCTTCTATCACTTCTAAACAAACAAATGATGATGTGGATCCCTCTACCCACGAAATTGATCATGTGGAAGTAGATGAAATTGTTGAGCCTATGGATCCATTAGATCCCCATCCATATAGGAAAAGGCATCTATGGCTTCGTGATACTCTATAATATGTTGAAAAACATATTGATCCCAGGGGCAGTTTTAGAGAAATAAAGAAGCCGAGTCGATATCAAAACTATGTTGTTGCTATGAGTTCTACCATACAAAGTGAACCTCAATCATTTGAAGAAGCATAAAAGCACCAAGTATTGAAGTATTCCATGATAGAATAATATGAATCCATTACGAAAAATGATATATGGTAAGTTGTTCCTAGACCTCAGGGAAAATCAGTTGTGACTTAAAAGTGGTTGTTGAAAATAAAACATGGCATGGATGACTGTATTGAAAAAAATAAAGCAAGGTTCGTGGCTCGAGGATTCTCTCAGAAAGATGGAATTTATTATGAAGAAATATTTTCTCCTGCTTCTCATTATACCACCATTCGCTTTGTTATTGCTTTAGCTTCTAGTCAGGGGTGGACTCTCCATTGATGGATGTCAAGAAAACTATTCTCCATGGTGCTCTGCAGGAGGAAGTATATGTTAAAAACCTCAAGGATTTGAGGTATGTGAGGAGAACCCATGTATGTAGATTGAAGAAATAACTCTATGGCTTAAAGCAATACCCCATGGCTTGGTGATATCGCATTGACAACTAGTTAGTATAGTTGGGATTCACGAGGAGCAGTGTTGATCCAAACCTATACTTCAAATTTGTACAAGGTATGCCTTTGATTTTGGTATTATATGTTGACGATATGGTTTTAAAAGGTAATGAAATTCTGACAATTCAATGTAAGAGGGATCTTGCCTCTGAATTTTCAATAAAAGACCTTGGGATGATGCACTTCTTCTTAGGCCTAGAGTTATGGCAAAGACCTCTCGAAATTATTCTCTTCCAAGGGGAGTATGTTGTAAATATATTGTAAAGGTTTGGAATGGTAGAGTGATAATCCATGAGCACTACTATGGAGATGAACTTCAAGAAAAAATTTGTTGATGAAGTTGGACCTGATTTATCTAATCCATCTGAGTATCATCAATTGATTGGAGCATTGATGTTTCTAGTGAACACTCGTCCTGATATTTTCTATGTTGTAAACACCTTGAGTTAATTCATGACCAAACCTTTACATGATCACTGGGTTTTTTCTAATCATGTGCTTAGATATTTTCATGGGACAATTAATTTCAAACTTTGATATACTATTGGCAACATAAAGTTGCATGGTTATACTGATGTTGATTGGACGGGAAACATCGTGGACAAAAAAATCACTTCAAGATGTTGTTTCAGTTTGGTATCTGTCATGATCTCTTGGATGAGCAGGAAACATAAATCAATTGCTCTCAGTTCTGCAAAAGTTGAGTATATTGTTGCTAACTTAGTTAGTTCTGAAGTTGTCTAGTTAAGAAAACTCTTTGGAGAGTTATTTTAGAAAGTATTGGATACTATAGTGATATTATGTGATAATATGAGTGGGATCTCATTATCTGAGAATCTCATATTTCATGAAAAATCCAAGAAAATTGAAATCAAATATCATTTCATTAGAGGCATGGTACAGAGAGGAGCAGTGTGACTCCACCATATTCAGAATAATGAGAAATTTTTTGATACACTTACTAAATAACTGTCAAAGAATAAATTTATAGTCTTCATCGATATGCTTGGATTAAGGGATGTGTCACTTTTGGCTTCGGGGCCCGGTTGATTGAGAAAATTTAGATGTGTGCTCTTCCCCCCTAGTTGAACTCCCAGGGTTGAGAAATTAAGATAGTGATCTCCAAGATGTGAGGGACATCCTGTTAGTATCCTGTATTCTATAGTGTCACTAGATGACTATGAATTTTCAACAGTCCGCTGAAAATAATATTCCCTGATTATCATTTATTTTCAGAAATCTCATTGCCTTCATTATTTTCCATTTAATCTATTTACTATATCTCATTTTTCCTTCTCTAGCACTCTCTTGCTCTGAAAAATTCTCATGCTTGACCCTAAATCCCTCATTTTAACCCCTTTTCCTACCTAAAACCCCACTCTCATTGCTAAAATCCTCTCCCCTTCACTCATTTACCTATATTTTCATTCAAAACAATGTAAAAACCTTTTTTACATTGTTTTGAAATTAATTTTGTTTCTAGACCCACTCTTTTTAAATAAAACTCTATTTAATTAAAACTACCCGACCCAGTTATATTAACCCCCCGTTACCCCTTATACGTTTAAAGCCCCCTCTTTAAAAAACCTTTTCCCTCTACTCATATAACCTAGCCCCCACCCTTATATAAATCACTTCCACTTTAAAAATGCCCAGGCCCCACTTTGATTTTTAACCCCGCCACTTCATTAAAACCTCGACCCCAATCATGTTTTAATCTCAGCCCTGCATTATATTAAAGAAACTCACTCTAACATTAAAACCCTTCGTCTCATTTGAAACACCATCCCCACCTTAAAAACCTACCCGCAGTCCACTCATCGCCCTACCACCGTTGGATTTTCGCACCCCCCCCCTCGATCCAACGGCCATCACGCCCTATCGCAAATCTAAAGGCCCGAGGTTTAAAACCTTTGCAGCTTGCGAAATGGTTGTTTTTTATGCCCATCCTTCCCTCCATGCATTGCTCCTCCATCTTATTGCATTCCCCCAAACCAAAACCACAATCCGGCCACACCCCATGCGATAAACTGCCAACCGCATCCGCTCCATACCAACGAAACCATTGACCCCCTTTGACATGTTTTCAAATCATGTGTTGTCGCAGTAAATTCCTGAAACATCTGTGCTAACCCCTACAACACTTCTGAAGACTCGAAAGGTCATCGCCACATGCAGAAAACTAAAAACCTCCAGTAACTGGGCTTTGTCCATAAATTTCCCTAGTACCTACAAGCTACCATTGCTCCCCATCTCGCAGGAACTCATTTTTATTAATAAATTGTTTTTATTTTTCAGATGATCGATGGATCAGTAAAGGCAATAATCATATTGCGGTTCTAAAGTCCAAAAAATTATTCAAACTAGGTTCTCCAAGTGACGATCTAGGAGCTTGGTTCATCCAAGGATTAGGATTTAATATTCTGAAAATTTAGCTTCGAAGCTAAATGGAATATTATAGTTGTTTTATCACTAGGTCAGTAAATAAATGGGTGGGGAGGCCCCTAAGTCTCTTGAGAAGCAATAAAAACACTTCAAGTGTGAAGGAAGACCTTTATAGCAGCTAAATAAAGCTCCTCCAAGTGTGAATAGGGTTTGGATCATGTTGATTCAGTCAACTTTGACCAAGTCAACAGTGCTGATAAGGAGGAGTGGAGATCAATTAGAGAATAACGCAGTTTTGGAGGGAGATGAATATCATGGAGGAAATGACCTAATTTAGTGGGGCCAAGTGCAAGCAAGCTCACATTATATTTAAGAAAGAGGATGGCAGCCATTTGAGTTTATTTTTTAGATTATTTTGAGATTGGTCTACTTAGACTACTGCTTCCTCTTGTTGTTTAGCAGGGTAGCTGTGTTGTTTAGCACCGGGTGTTCCCGAGCGGGAATCCCTCCTATTTCCTTGAGGAGCCTCTTAGAAGAGTATTGTATTCATTTCCACATTCAAGTTTTCAAGCCAAGCTATAGCTTCTTCATCAGCGCAATTTCTGTAGGTTATTGTGTTGTGTTGCAGGGTGCAGCAGTGGAGGGGTTATAACCTCACTTTCTGAGCTATTCTCTCATAGGAGGAAGTTTTCCTTCTCTTGGGAGTTATTTTTGGAGAGTTCTTGGGCACATTTTAGATATTTGGCATCAGGCCATACATTTCCCATCATTCCCAGCACTGTTCCAGCTAGGGAATGTGTTATTTTTGAAGGCATCTTTAGCAGATGTTCTGGTGGTTCCTTTACAGTGTTTCCTTGTGATTGAGGGGTTCATCCTTTCATGGGAGGAGATATTTGAGGGGGTATACTTCAGATCTATCATAATTCAGCCTTATACACTCTTGTTCTTCAGTTTTCAGTGTATCTTCAGCCATTGGGCTTTAGATACCATCTTGTATAGAGTGTATTTCTGAAAACCCCTTTCCGGGTTATTTGTAGGAGTTAATATTGAGCATAGATCTGTATTGATCGTATCTTTTGAGGCTTATAACAGCCGTACATATTTTGTATATAATTTTTCTGTAGTAGGGTGTTTTTAACTACGTTGTAGCAGTCTCCGGCATTCTTGTATTGTGATAGCAGTTCATTTGTAGAGTGATTTCTTATGGGAGGCTTGTTCCTTCATGGTATATGATCAATGCCTCATTGTTATGTATGGATTTGCTAATATAATACATGGATTAATGTCTCCATTTTGGTCTCCCATGTTTATGAGTTGAGTTACACTGCTCTTTTATTATTTTTTCATGGATTGTTGTAGCTCCAATTTGAATTTCTTAAGATATTCCCATTATTGTAGATTTTCCCTATTTTGGGATATTACAGTGGTATCAGAGCATAATCTTGGCTCATCCTATGGAATCTCAGCCATTATTCTATCAAGAGGAGAAGGAGAAGAAGAGATGTATAGAAGGCACAAAGAGAAGGCTCCATTATTTGGATAAATGAAGGAAGAGAGGATCTCCCAACTTCTTTTCCAAACTATGCAAATTATCAAAGAAGATCTCAAGGATATGAAAGGGAGGAGTGTAGTAACATTCCAAGAGGGTTTGAAGGTGAATAAAGCCCTAGTTATTCATATGATAGTTGTGAGCATTCATCCACACATGCAGATCCATAGCACAGTCTACTTCCCACATTCACTGCAAGAAGGATGGAGGAAGGAGATGCACCAAGGGAGGAGACCTTGAGTGTCTATCTTCAGGAGTATGAGTCTCAATCATGGAGATTCAAAAAGCACTTGGACTTCCAAGGGTTTTTCCAACTCAAGGAAGGTAGAAGATCCAACAATCATCATAGATGCAAGAGAGGTAGAATCTTTCTATCTAACTTTGATGGATCGACAAAGTGCACAGCCAAAGCTTGGGTGGAGGAGCTAGATTCCTATTTCCGGCTACACCAAGTTTTAGAAAGGGATTCCATAAGAGTAGCAGCGCTGCACCTCAAAGGTATGGTCCATAATTGGTGGTTTAATAGTTATTCTTCATTTTATCATGCAAATAAAAACAGTCATGATGGGTTCACTAAGGAATTGGTGAAAATATTTGACACTAAACTTTGCAAAACATCTCTTGTGGAGCCCCAAAACTTAAAACCTTTGCATGAGTTGGAGAGATCTATGTTGCCAACTCCACTCCATATTTTAGACGAAGGGGATAAAAACATGCATGGTACCTTGCCAAGGGCAAGATCCCCACCTTTTGGTAAACCCTCTTTTATTGGTGAAGACATGGAGAGACCTCGTTCAAGAGAAGACCAAGATCAAGGGTCTCTCATTGATGATGAGGCATTCCCACGTATTGATGAAGAAGATATGACAACGTTGTACCATTGGGAGAAGATCCATCACCACATGGATATGGGAAGGGATCCATTTCTTCCATTGGAGGAGCCCTTGTGTCTTTGCAAGGAGTTCCAAATGATCCAACATGTGGGAACCAAACCACAATTTTGGAGCAACATGCATCAATTATTTTGGGTTGTGAATATTGGCAGATGGAAGGATAAGGAAGGAAGGATCAGCATCAAGGGATGATGAGCATTCACCCTTATCTATTCTAGGAGGTTTCTACACAAAATAAGGAGATTTTATTGTACAGTTAAGAGAGGGACAAATCAGTCCACACATATATGTAGTCCACTTCAGATTTTGATGTCTCACTACATGGGGGCATTCCACCTCGGATGCCACCAGATCTAGAGTTGGTGGGAGACATAGCATCATTTAGTTCACCACTCTTATATTCTAGAGTGGTGAAGACTTTGGAGGATGAATTTGGCATGGGGGATGTCAAAGGAGTAGACAACAACATGTGGGGAGCCTCACATTTCAGATCTTCAGTGTTGTCTCTTAGGAGGGTCGATCCATATTAGAGGTCTCAACTTTTGGTAGAGTACTCCAAGGATCTTAGTGCATGCATGATACTTGATGACCCAGATGGAGATGATAGATACATGGTGGTTGGTGAGGTCATCTATTCTTATGGGAGAGTCTTGACAAGATTTTTTGAGCTCAAGAGGAAGCTAATACATGCAGCACATGTGGACTTTATTTCCATGCACCTTGATGCATTTCATTCATTGATGGAGGAGTTCACTTGGGAGGGCATCCAACAGGATATACATTAGAATATGGAGAGATGCATAGCCCAGATGGTGATGGAGAGGTTAGCACAATCACTTCCCTACTCATTGAGAGTGAGGGAGAATTACCAGTTGATCCATTTCAGCTCAAGGACCAAAGTACATAGTAGAGGATGTACACTTATGCACCCTGATTTGCATTCGTTTACCTTTTGTGAGCAGCATATTGTACCAAGGAGGATATTTCCTTCTTGTATATTTTATTGTCATTTAATTGAGGCCATTTGCAACATTGATGTTGGCCATTCTATCGGTGGTTTGTGGGGGAGGCCACATGATTCTTGGTGTGCACCATTGACACCACATTGTACTTTCGTGCTTCTATCCTATAGAATGATTTTGGTAGAAAAAAAGTGGTTGGGAGAGAACTTGTTCTTACTTGTTTTAATGCAAGCAAGGGATGCACTGTGCTGGTTCCATGTGAGGAACTATGTTCCACTCTTTGGTTGTCATATGGCAGCTTGTTTTCACTAGTTTTTGCTTCCATATTTTGCTGATGCTCTTATGTTCATGGGGAGCTTTATTTGGAGAGTGCTAGATGAGTTTGAGATGCCCAGTGGGAGTATGATTCTCCCTACTTTACATGTTGTATGTTTCAGGAGAAACAATGGGCAAACCATGATTTCCACACCACACTTATTGTCTTCACATGGGAGGAGCCATTTGAAGAATTTGCGTTCTTGGAGGAGGCATTTCATGGCTGATTTTATTTGTGGGGTAACTTGGGCCAATCTTGGAGGCCATAAAATTCTAGACCAAGATCAGAAAAAACCCCATACTTACCATAAGTGGAGAGAGAAACCACTTCTAATCTCTCCATGCATCCCCAACACATTGCATACACCGGGGGTTGAGGATTCTTTTGATGAGCTACCTATAATGGCTCATTTCATTTGGATGATAGTACGGGTTTGGGAGTCTCTCATTGGTCATGAGATCCCCCATGCTTGTCATAACTCCTATCTTGGGGAATCCATGGGACAACAATAAGGTTTCCACTTACACCTTTCACCTTTTCATGATGTGAGCCATTTGGTTTTGCATGCTTGGGAGGGAGTATTGGAGGACATATTTATTGTAGATTGTTTTGAGCAGTGGTGGGAACTATTGATGAGGAGGCCACAAGAGGAGGAGGGGAGTAATTTTTCTCTCCTTGTACAGTTTCTTGAGGACAAGAAACATTTTGGAGGGGAGGATTGTAATATTCCAAAAAATTAGCTTCCAAGCTAAATGGAATATTATAATTGTTTTATCACTAGGTCGGTAAATAAATGGGTGGGGAGGCCCCTAAGTCTCTTGAGAAGCAATAAAAACACTTCAAGTGTGAAGGAAGACCTTTGTAGTAGCTAAATAAAGCTCCTCCAAGTGTGAACAGGGTTTGGATCATGTTGATTCAGTCAAATTTGACCAAGTCAACAACGATGATAAGGAGGAGTGGAGATCAATTAGAGAATAACGTAGTTTTGGAGGGAGATGAATCTCATGGAGGAAATGAATTAATTGAGTGGGGCCAAGGGTCATAAAGCTCACATTATATTTAATAAAGAGTATGGAAGCCATTTGAGTTTATGTTTTAGATTATTTTGAGATTGTTCTGCTTAGACTATTGCTTCCTCTTGCTGTTTAGCAGGATAGCTGTGTTGTTTAGCACCGGGTGTTCCCGAGCGAGAATCCCACCTCTTTCCTTGAGGAGTCTCTTGGAAGAGCATTTTATTAATTTCCACATTTAGGTTTTCAGGACAAGCTACAGCTTCTTCATCAACACAGTTTCTGCTGGTTATTGTACTATGTTGCAGGGTGCAGTAGCGGAGGGGTTAGAACCCCACTTTCTGAGATATTATCTCATTGGAAGAAGGTTTCCTTCTCTTGGGAGATCTGTTTGGAGAGTTATTGGGCAAATTTCAGATCTTTGGCATCAGGCCATACATTTCCCATCATTTCGAGCATTGTTCCAGCTAGGGAATGTGATATTTTTTAAGGTAGCTTCAGTAGATGTTCTGGTGGTTCCTTTACAGTGTTTCCTTGTGATTGAGGGGCTCATCCTTTCATGGGAGGACATATTTGAGGGGGTATACTTTAGATCTATCATATTTCAGCCTTCTAAATTCTTGTTCTTTATTTTTCAGTGTATCTTCAGCCATTAGGCTTTAGATCCCATCTTGTATAGAGTGTATTTCTGAAAACTCCTTTCTGGGTTATTTGTAGGAGCTAATATTGAGCATAGATCTGCATTGAGCATATATTTTGAGGCTTATAATAGCCCTACATATTTTGTACATCATTTTTTTGTAGCAGTGTTTTTTTAACTGCGCTATAGTAGTCTCTGACATTCTTCTATTGTGACAGCAGTTCATTTGTAGAGTGATTTCTTATGGGAGGCTTGTTCCTTCATGGTATATGATCAATGCCTCATTGTTATGTATGGATTTGTTGATATAATACATGGATTAATGTCTCCATTTTTGTCTCCCATGTTTATGAGTTGAGTTACACTGCTCTTTCATTATTATGTTCATGGATTGCTGTAGCTCCAATTTTGGAATATCTTAAGATATTCTCATTATTGTAGATTTTCCCTATTTTGGGATATTACATAGGAGCGCAAGATTAATCAGAATCAGCAATGGATCATGACCATTAATGATCATATGATTACTATAGAGGCAACGGGATATTTTAAAAGGACAGGGTAAATAAATGAAGGGGTTTTACAGTGGTTGCGCAGAGATGAAGAAAAATAATAAAGACACAGTTAAAGATCAGTCAGAGGTTAAAAGATGAAAGAAACGGCCAAAATATGGAGTGAAGAAAATAAGAAAATAAGAAAGGTTAAAGAAGAGATTTCAATGACAACAGAAGTAGTAAAAGAAAACAGAGAGAAAATATAATTAAGGAAAATACAAATCCGAGTTAAAATAAAAATCAGAAACAAATCAACAAAGGAAGAAAGATCTGGACGACAAGGCCAAATCACAATTCAACTCTTCCCAATCACATTGGCCACCTACAACGAAATTTTGATTTAATATAAGCTACCTCGGCTAACGTTTCAGTCAAATATATTTTAGCAGCTACTCAGAAGTTATTGTAAAATTTACTGTTAAAATCAAATAGTAAGAAATATCTTAAAGTTAGCTCAACAGTAAATTAGAAAGTTATTATTGCAATGAGTCAGTCAAAGATATTTTGGCATTGGGCCTTGCATGGTCTCAATTGTAAAACATCATTTACTCTATAATAAATACAAATATGTCACCCAAGATTAGGGTAACCTCCTCATCTGCAGTTAAATATTGCATGTATTGTTCATTATCATTGTTGGTTGGTTGGTTAGTTGGCTCCTAGGCTAGATTTTGATCAGACTCTAAGTTGCAAGGATTATTGCACTAGAGCATTGTAACCATTAATGGTGATGTTATCCATCTTTTTCATTGTTTCTCCTTTGTTTACCATATTGTACATCAATTTTTCTGATAATAGAATAGAAATTTTAGATTGAGATATGTTGTTTGGGCAACTTAACTCTGTCTGTTATTATTATATTTATGTTTTCATTTGCAAATTCTAATTAAAGAATCCAGGGGTGTCCTTCTCTTTAGTTTCACTTGGCTTGTTTTCTTGAGGTTTTCTTAGTAAATTTTAGTGAAAGAATTTAGGGGTTTCCTGCTCATTAGTTTCTCTCAAACTATTCATCTTAAAGACCTTATTTGAAGTTTAGTTAAAGAATTGATGAGTGTCTTGCTCTTTAATTTCACTGAAATGTTATCTTGAATGTTTTCTATATCTGAAAGTAGTAAATAAAGAATTCAAGGGTGTCTTGATCTTTAGTATTACTATATTGTTGTCTTAATTTTTTCTTAGTAAAGTTTAGCTAAAGAATTCAGGGGTGTCCTTATCTTTAGTTTCTCTTAAACAATTATCTCAAAGGATTTTCTTGTTGAAGTATAGTTAAAGGATTCTTAATTTCCATTTAGATCCATTCAAATTTAGATGACTCAAGTGTTAGCTAAGACTGGCATCTGGTTGCTGATGGTGGAAAACAACCAACCTAAAGATAGTTAAAATCATCCACCTGGCGACTCCACTGGTTTTCAGTAGGTCTGCTGACTCCACTGGTTTTCTACAAACTTCACTAAAAAATTATTGAGAAATCCTGATATCATCAAACCTAAAATAAAACCCAGTAAAAATACTTTTCGAGTAAAGTATTTCTTTCACATATTGGTTTTTTTTTTCAAATTATTATAAAAATTTCAACCTCTCTGAACCTTGGGCCCAAGTTCTGGCTTCTAGAAGAATCTGTACCAAATCCCATCCTGACCCAAACCCTCCTGCAATAGTTGACAATCCAGAGCACATCCTAAGGAAATCTCCCAGATCTAAAAATTCAACTATCAGGAGACCTATTCACAAGGAAAGTTCCTTACCTGGAAACCTTAAAGACTTGCAGGATATCCTATCTGGCTCACCCCTAGAAAAATCTTGTCCAGGACTAAATCCGAGAGTTGGATAACGAAGATAATTTTAGACCCATCCATCTTACAGCATAACCCTATTGTAGAAGCCTCTACCCCCACTCATACACCCACCATTCACCTTCCTCCATTCAACCCTCCACCTCCTTTTGTAAACCCTCCACTTGTTAACCCTACTTTGTTTACACATCCCCCAACCATGGAAACTTGGTATGCCCCATTAGTCCTACTGTTGACTTTAGTAGTCCTACCATAGGACTATTAGTCCAAGATCCCCTTATTTGATGCAAGTGGTTCTAAAACTTCTCAACAACATGTGGATAGAATGGATGACTATTTTTACAGACAACAAATATATGTTGAAACTCTTAAATGAAGAATGTTTTCTCAAAGCTTAGGGGGAGAAGCAATAAAAATGGTTTAAATTCCTAACCCCTAATAGTATACATGGCCTCCCTGATTTTCATCAAATTTTCCTAAAAAAATGGGAAGTCAAGAAGAACCCTCTCCAAATCTTATCAGAATATGAAAACATAAAGAGAAACGTGGGAGAGAGTGTCCAAGATTACTACACTAGGTTCAATAGTGTATATAACACCCTCCCTCCTCACATAAAACCCTCACAAGGTCTAGGCCTAATGAAATTTCCAGATGGTTTTGACTCAGAGATGGCTTATCAACTAAGAGAAAGAGACCCTCTTACATTATAAGACATGCAAAGGGGGGCCGTAAGTGTAGAAGTAAATCTGATTGCCAAGAAGACTAGAATGAAAAATGAAAAAAGAGTCACATATAGGGAAGAGATTGTAGCCTCCACATCTGCTATTATGATTGATATCCTTGTTAGAACCATGGAAAGGATTATGGAGATAATATACATGAATGAGAGAGCTTTCCATAGAGAAAACCAAAAATCCCCTTAGAATAGAAACTAGAACCAAAACCAAAACTTTAAGAGAAATCCTCCTCAAATAAGACAGAGAGAACAGAGGGAACCTGACCAGCAAATCAGACCCCCTTTTCAAGAAAACTATGATGATGAAAATGAGGGGATGATTGAAGAACCAGAACATAGTCAAATCAATCTAATGGGATTCAATAATGAGGATATTGTTTTCCTCACTAAGGAAGAACAAGGCATATTTTCCCCAAATGAAGAAGAATACCTAGAATCTGAGGACTATAAACAAGGATTCGAAAATGCCACCATGGAGGTATATAGACAGTATGACCTCAGAAGTAAGAAATCCCAGGACACTCCCAAGAGAAAGAACCTTGAAATTTTTTCTAGGAAGAACCCTGAAACAGATCCTAAAAAGACAACAAAAACTTCAAACATAATGGCTAAAGTTCTGATAAAAATAAAAACAAAAACAGTCCAGAAAGTAGTACTAGTAACTCAACTAGTAGCCCTAACAAAACTTATTTAACTTAGATCCCCAATACAAATAAAAAATCTAAAATTTCTGTAAAAACATTGTCTGATAAAACTGATTTAAATCTGCCAAAAACATAGACACCCTTCAGTATTGAGAATGAAATTGCCAAGATAAAAATCTCCATACCTCTTACTAAATTAGTAGACCAATATGTATATAGATCCAAAGTTTTGAAAGCTTTAAACATAGGAGAAAATGTTGATTCTGTAAATTTAAATGATGACAAACTTGAACTATTGTTTGGACAAGAAGTAGAAGGTAAATTCCAAGAGGGAGGTGTATGTCTATTTTATGTCAATTTGAACATCCATGATAAAATCCTTCACAATGCCATGTTAGATTCAAGAGCTTCTCATAACCTCATGACAAAGGTATTTATGTAAAGACTAGGCCTTGAGATAACTAGACCATACAAAGACTTTTACTCCTTTGACTCCAGTAGAGTTAAATGTCTAGGCCTGATCAAATATCTCTACGTTAATCTAGCACAAATACCAGCCAAAAGCCTAGTAATGGATATTGTAGTGGCTGAAATCCCCCTTAAGTATGGCATGCTTCTATCATGCTCATTGGGAGCTAAAATTCAAGGCACCCTACAAATGGATATAACCTATGCTACCATACCAGTCTTTAGTCAACCAAGAAGATTGTATAGAGAAACTCACATGAAATTCATGGTCAGCAGTCGAGAAAAGCCTGATAACTCCCCTCTTTATTCTTTCCACACAGACCTTGATTCATTTATCCTTTACAATGATGAAAACATTAATGAACCAGTAGAAAAAAATGAACAAACAACTGAAGAACACCCAGACCAGGCAGACCAAATGGAAAATGAATAGCATAATGGAGAACATAAGTCTGAACTTGAAACTCTATGGAGCATGAGCTTTGATGGATCTTATGGCAAAACTGGATCTAGAGCAGGTTTTTGGGTACACAACACTAAGAACAATCACGTAGAGGGTCATCCATATAAACTAAACTTCCAATGTACGAATAATATGGTAGAATATGAGGCACTCCTTTTAGAGCTACAATTACTCAAGAAATTAGGAGCCAAAAGGATCTCTGTCCATGGGGATTTCAAGCTATTCATTAGGCATATTAAGGGAGAATATTTAGCTAAACATCCTAGATTAAGAGCATATAGGAACGATGCCCTTGACCTCCTAAAAACATTCAAAGAATATGATCTTGCCTTCATCCCAAGAAACCAAAATATCCTTGCCAATGGACTAGCATTTGCAGCCAGTACTTGTCAAAAACCTCATCATAACAAAAAATACACAGTACAAGCAAATATAGACCAGCAGTCCCTGATAATATAAAATATTGGCAAGTTTTTGAAGGTGAAAAATAGATTGAAGACTTCCTGCGGTCTGGAAATGAGTTTGAAATTCCGGATTCAGACTTAGATCGGGAAAAATACTGCTCTACTGAGGAACAAACATGAAGGAAGAGCCCACTCATGATGCTGATATAAATCTATTAGAAGAATAACACCCACATGGGACAGAACTATGTGAAGATCTAGAAAAAGAAGACTTTGAAGTGCTACAGTTCAGATATAATACCCTTCCAAAAGGACTTGTCCCTCTTGAAGAAATTTTTGTTTTGGATGATGTTGCTAAAAAGCCAAAGATGGAATCTACTGAAGAAGAGGTAGAATAATTCAATATAGGCACTGAGCAAGAACCCAAAATGGTAAAACTATCAAAGACACTGCCAGCACCTATAAAACATAAATATATTAAGCTATTCAAAGAGTTTAGTGATGTGTTTTCTTGGAGCTATGAAGACTTGAAGTCCTATGATATTGATATCATCCAGCACAATATTTCACTCAAAGAGAGCTAGAATCCCTTTAAAAAAAAGTTGTGCAGGATAAACCTTGTTCAAATGCAACTGGTTGAGAAAGAAATAAAGAAAATGTATGAGATTGGGATAATAGTCCCACTCAGATACTTATAATGGGTTTCAAATCTTGTATCACTGAGGAAGAAGACAGGCCAAATTAGGCTCTGCATAGACTTTAGAAATTTGAACAAAGAATCCTTGAAGGACAATTATCCTTTACCAAAAATGGATCACATATTGCAAAGGGTAGTAGGCTCCAAAATAATATCTCTGCTTGATGGTTTTTCAGGGTACAATCAGGTACTGATACATCCAGATGATCAACATCAGACAACTTTCACTACACCTTGGGGCACCTTCATGTATGTTAAAATGCCTTTTGGGTTAATAAATGTTGAAGCTACTTTCCAAAGAGAAATGGCTATTTCTTTCTCAGAAGAAATAGGTTTCTTAATTGTGATATATCTTGATGACATAACGGTCTATTCAAAAACTGATGAAGAACATCTAGCTCACTTAAGAAAAGTCTTTGAAAAATGCAGAAACTATCGCCTATCTCTGAATCCCAAGAAATCCTTATTTGGCCTTCAAGAAGGGAAGCTTCTAGGCCACATCATATCTGAAGAAGGGATCAAGATTGACCCAAAAAGGATTGAGGGAATATTGCAAATTAGTCACCCAAGAAACATCAAAGAGTTGCAATCTTTCATTGGAAAGATAAACTTCTTAAGAAGGTTCATACCAAACCTTGCAGAACTCCTAAGAAACATCACTAACATGCTAAAAAGAGAAACATGAGTCAAATGGACCATAGAAGCAAAGAAATATTTTGACTTGGTGAAGAAAGATCTTACCCAAACACCAGTTCTGATCAACCCTGATTTCACCAAGGATTTCCTTATATTTTCTTTTGCATCAGAACACAAAGTGGTTGTTGTATTACTGCAGAAAAATACAAAAGGGCAGGAGCAGCCCATAGCATTCTTCAGCCAGGATTGAGATACACACCTTTGAAATATAATATAATGGAAAATCAAGATTTTTCTTTGATAAAAGCACTAAAATATTTTAGAGTCTATATTTTGCATTCACACATCATTGCATTTGTGCCTCACACAGTGGTTAAAGACATCTTGACACAAGATCCTGATGGAAAAAGAGGGAAGTGGATTGCTATCATTTTAGAATATGACCTGGAAATCAAGCCCACCAAGCTAATCAAAGGACAAGGACTTGCTAAATTGATGGCTAAAACAAATTTCAAGAACTAGACATCAATATGATTCACTCATTGGATAAACAAGAGGAGTTGGTGACTCCACCTATTGAGGAAGAATTCCTAAACTCTCCCTGGTATGCTAATATACTATATGTGCTTTTTAATCTAAATTTTCCTCTTGTTTTGTCCAAAAAAAAGGCCAGATTCTTGAAACTAAAAGATGTAAATTTTTGCATTTTGTGGAAAAATTCTGGTGGTGTATTGCTTAAATGTTTACCTGAAGAATATGTTAATAGGATTATGCATGAATTTCATGAAGGAGAGTGCAGAGGTAACCTCTATTGGAAGATCCTTAGGGCTGGTTTCTATTGGCCTACCCTCTTCCACGACATCCACAAAATGGTAATTTCCTGCCATAAATGCCAAATCTTTGAGGGAAAGAGAAAGATGTTGCCTTTGCCATTACAACCAATTTATGTTGAAGCTCCTTTTCAATAGTGGGGTTTAGATTTCATTGGAGAAATCCACCCTTCCTCCTCTTCCCAGCATAAATGGATCCTTACTGCAACTGACTATTTCACTAAGTGGATAAAAGCTATTCCTTCCAGGACCGCCACAGACTTAGTAATTATCAAATTTCTGGAAAATAACATTCTATCTAGGTTTGGTTGTCCTAGAAAAATCATCATTGACAATGTTGCTGCCTCTAGATCCAAGAAATGGTGGAATTTTGCCACATATATAATATTACTTTGGTACATTCTACAGCTTATTACCCTCAAGGTAATGGGTTGGTTGAATCCTCAAACAAAATTTTGGTAAACATAATTAAAAAATTGTTGGAGGAAAATAAGAAATCATGGCACAACAAATTAGTACATGCAGTATGGGTAGACAGGCTAACAAATAAGAATTCAATTGATATGTCACCCTATCATGTAGTCTATGGAATAGATGCAATCTTCCCAACAATCTTGGAAGTGCTAGTAATGAAGCTCATTCAAGAGGTGCAGTCTGAAGAGAATGATATACAAAGAAGGATAAACCAAACCATTCAGCTGCAGCAAACCAGAGAAGGAGTATACAATGGAACACGGCAGTTACAAGAAAATATGAAGAAAATATTCGACAAAAGGACCAAGGAAAATGATTTCAGAATTGGAGACAAAGTGTTGAAGTGGGATTCAAGAAGGGAGGAAAAAGGCAAGCATGGAAAGTTTGATAATCTATGGAAAGGTCCATACACCATTCATTCTGCAAGGGGAAATAATGCATTTTCTTACAAGAAATGGATGGATTAGAATTATTTGGAGGCCCTGTCAATGGTAGGATGTTGAAGCATTATTTCAGTTGAGAATCTCAGTTTAAATTTTTCTTCATTGTACATAACATTGCTTAAAATCTCAAAAAAATTGTTATAAAAAGAAAGAAAGAAAAGAATAAAAGAGGGTAGATAAAAAGAAAAAAAGGTAAGCCCCATACCAAAGAATGAATATTTCTGAAAGTGTGCAAGTCAAAATTCCACTACTTTTGAAAATATCCTTGTTCAAATCATACAGTCTAGATATGATTTAACAAATTTTGAATTTTTGTTGATAAGTTAGAAAATGAAGGTTTGTCAAACTGTGTAAACTTGGCTTATCAGTAGATAGGTAGAAAAGGCATTGGTTCCAATGTCTAAATCTGAACCAATAAGAAAAATGAGGGATAAGTGATAAATGAAAAATTCAAAACCAAAGCCCTCAGTTTAGTTCATTTTTTGCAAAATAATATTGTGTGCAACTTGTCCAAAATGCCAAAATTCGTGATGATCAAACTACTTAATCTTGATTCATTAATGCTTTAAATTTCATGTTGATAGATAATGAATAAAAATATGTCAAACTGTTTAATCTTGATAGATAAGTAGTTAGGTAGAGAATAAAAGAGCTCATCAGTCTAATCTGAGCCTTTGGAAGTTATAAGGTTATAAATAGATAGTTGCTTTCAAAAGAAAAATGATGTCAAGGTTTGCAAGTCTAAATGCACCCAATAAATGAAGAAATTTTTTTAGGGTAGGTGATGGTAGGTAGAATTACTTTGTAGGAAGCATGGTTTTCAATTCTTGAAGGTTACAGTCACAATTACAGAAATGAAAATCAGCCAAATAAAAACAAGCTACTGGTCTACAAATATTCTTGACACCTCCTAAAGGAGCTGCCCTCCCCAGCTGGAGCCACTGTTAGTCTCCTGTATTCTAAAGTATCACTAGATGACTATGAATTTTCTACAGCCTGCTGAAAATAATATTCCTTGATTATCATTTATTTTCAAAAATCTCACTGCCTTCATTATTTTCCATTTAACCTATTTACTATATCTCATTTTTCCTTCTCCAGCACTCTCATGCTCTGAAAAAATCTCATGTTTGACCGTAAATCCATCATTTTAACCCATTTTCCTACCTAAAACCCCACTCCCATTGCTAAAATCCTCTCCCCTTCACTAGTTTCCCTATATTTTCATTCAAAACAATGTAAAAACCCTTTTTACATTGTTTTGAAATTAATTTTGTTTCGAGACCCAATATTTTTAAATAAAACTCTATTTATTTAAAACTAGCCGACCCCGTTATATTAACCCCTCAACACCCCTTATACATTTAAAACCCCCGCTTTAAAAAACCTTTACCTTCCACTCATATAACCCTGGCCCCCACCCTTATATAAAGCACTTTCGCTTTAAAAATGCCCTTGCCCCTCTTTTATTTTTAACACCGCCACTTCATTAAAACCCTGACCCCAGTCATGTTTTAATCCTGGCCCTACATTATATTAAAGAAACCTGTGCTAACATTAAAACCCTACGTCTCATTTGAAATCTCGACCACACCTTCTAAACCTACCCGTAGTCCACTCATCGCCTGACCACCGTCGGATTTTCACCCCCCTGATCCAACGACCATCACGCCCTATCACAAATCTAAAAGCCCAAGGTTTAAAACCTTTGGACCTTGCGAAATGGGAATTTTTTGTGCTCGTCCTTCCCTCCACGCATTGCTCCTCCATCTTATCGCATGCCCCCCAACCAAAACCACAATTCGCCCACACCCCATGCGATAAACCGCAAACCGCGTATGCTCCATACCAACGAAAACATTGACCCCCTTTGACATATTTTCAAATCATGTGTTGTCACGATAAATTCCCGAAACCTATGTGCTAACCCCTACAACACATCTGAAGACCCGAAAGGTCGTAGCCACATGCAGAAAACCAAAAACCTCCAGTAACCGGACTCTGTCCATAAATTTCCCTACTACCTGCAAGATACCATTGCTCCCCATCCCACATGATATCGCTTTTATTAATAAATTATTTTTATTTTGCAGGTGATCGATGGATCAGAAAAGGAAATAATCATATTGTGGTTCTAAAGTCCAAAAAATTATTCAAACTAGGTTCTCTAGGTGACGATCCAGGAGCTTGGTTCATCCAAGGATTAGGAGCGCAATATTAATCAGAATCAACAATGGATCATAACCATTAATGATCATATGATTACTACAGAGGTAGCGAGAGTTTTTCAAAGGACAGGGTAAAGAAATCAAGAGGTTTTATAGCGGCTGTGCAGAGATGAAGACAAATAATAAAGACACAGTTAAAGATCAATTGAGGTTAAAAGATGAAAGAAAAGGCGAAAAGACAGAGTGAAGACAAAAAGAAAATAAGAAAGGTTAAAGAAGAGATTTCAATGACAACAGAAGCAGTAAAATAAAATAGAGAGAAAACAAAATTAAGGAAAATTAAAATCCGAGTTAAAAGACAAATCATAAACAAATCAACAAAGGAAGAAAGATCCGAATGACAAGCCCAACTCAACTTTCAACTCTTCCTAATCACATTTTCCATCTACAGTGAAATTTTGATTTAATAAAATCTACCTCAGTTAATGTTTCAGTCAGAGATATTTTAGCAGCTACTTAGAAGTTATTGTAAAAGTTACCGTTAAAAGAAAATAGTAAAAAATATCTTAAACTTAGCTCAACAGTAAATTAGAAAGTTATTATAACAGTGAGTCAGTCAGAGATATCTTGGCATTGGGCCTTGCATGGTCTCAATTTTCAAACATCATTTACTCTGTAATAAATAAAAATCTGTCACCCTAGATTAGGGTAACCTCCTCATCTGCAGTTAAATACTGCATGTATTGTTCATTATCATTATTGATTGGTTGGTTAGTTGGCTGCTAGGCTGGATTTTGATCAAACTCTAAGTTGCAAGGATTATTGCACTAGAGCATTGTAAATGTTAATGGTGATGTTATCCCTCTTTGTCATTGTTTCTCCTTTTTTTACCATATTGTACATCAATTTCTCTGATAATAGAATAGAAATTTTAGATTGAGATATGTTTTTTGGGCACCTTAACTTTGTCTGTTATTATTATCTTTATGTTTTCATTTGCAAAATCTGATTAAATTATTCAGGGGTGTCCTGCTCTTTAGTTTCACTTGGCTTGTTGTCTTCAGGTTTTCTTAGTAAAGTTTAGCTAAAGAATTCAGGGGTTTCCTGCTCTTTAGTTTCTCTCAAACTATTTATCTTAAATACCTTCTTTGAAGTTTATTTAAAGAATTCAGGGGTGTCCTGCTCTTTAATTTCACTGAACTATTATCTTGAATTTTTTCTCTATCTGAAAGTAGTAAATAAAGAATTCAGGGGTGTCCTACTCTTTAGTTTCTCTTAAACAATTATCTCAAAGGCTTTTCTTGTTGAAGTATAGTTAAAGGATTCTTAATTTCCCTTTAGCTTTACTGAATTCACAAACTTGCTATCATTTCATTATCCATCTTACCTAAGAATATCCATTTGATATAGTTAGTTTTCCCTATGAAAACCCTTGAAGAGTTGATGTACAATTAAAACCTTTTACGACTCCATAGCCCAATGGATTAAGCTTCCCACATTCTATCTGTCCAACCTACAATCAATCACTCAATCGATCAATCAAAACAAACAAACCTATAACTTCATAACTAGCCTAAGAAAAATAAACACAAGCATAAAGATAAATAAGTTAATTATAAACATAGAGAGAGCCCTCTCTGAGCCTAGGAAGGCTAGGTCCTTGGACTCCAAAGTGGTTTGATATGGTTCCCTACTACTTGTTCTTGCCAATATTGAAAATTATAGGGAGCCAACACATCCCATCAATAATATGCCCCAGTCATACATCGTGTTTCCCACTCATCTGGAAAATGGATGTTGGCTACTTGAGATCGAATGGTGATCCTTACCAGCCATGATAAGTTGTATCTCACTCAAGTTAGAATATGTTGGTGTTCTTGAACAAAATATATGTTTGTTTTCTTGAAAATCATGGATTCTTAGCCTTTGAGATGAGATATTGTGGATTCTTAGCCTTTGAGATGAGATATTTTGGATTCTTAGCCTTTGAGTTGAGCTATTGTGGATTCTTAACCTTTGAGTTGAGCTATTATGGATTCTTAGCCTTTAAGTTGAGCTATTGTGGATTATTTGCCTCTGTGTTGATCTATTATGGTTTCTTATTGTTATTTATTGAGCGGTTTTCATTACAGGTGGTAGCATGAGTCTCCCCAATGGTATTTGTTCCAGGTTGTAACACGTGAATCCCTAATGTTGGGTGGAAGCATTTGGCTCCCCAATGATTATTTGGACCAGGTTGAAGCTTGAAACTCCCTGGTGAAGGTTTATTAGACTTTATTTGGCTAAGCTTGGATTCAGGGTGGTAGTAGTAGCTACCCTGCCATTAGTATTATTATTTAGATTTGATAATGTTCAACATGAGTCATGATGATTTGACAGGTACAACATTTTTTTCTTTATTGATGGAAATTCCTCCCTTGTTGAGAGGGAGTGTTGAATTTTTTAGCAACTAGGGAGATATTTCCCTAGAAATCACTTTATGTGGTTAACACATTTCACCCTTGATGTGAATTATTTCTCAAGTGAGAATTATTTTTCATAAAAGAAAAAGTTCCAAAAATATTTTATAAAGAAATTAGACATGTGCAAAATAAAATCACTTAAGTTATCTAATTCAAATGGATCACTCTAGGAGCTTCCAAAACTCTTAATATGAGGAAGGGATTTTTCCTCAAAGATTTATATATATTGAAGAGAAGCCTTCATTTGCAACACATCAAGTTCTCTCTCTTGCACTTTGGTCATCTAGCTCTCACACCAGTGATCAAGCCCTCACACTAGTAATTAATCTCTCACACTAGTGATTAGTAGCATATCTATTGCAGATTTGAAAATATGTTATCATCATCGGAAAATCTCTTATTATCAGTAGCATATCTCTTATTATCAGTAGTAGATCTATCACGTATTTGAAGATCTCTTATCATCATTAGCATATCTCTTATTATCAGTAGCATATCTATTGCAAATTTTCGTATTTCTTATCATCATTGGCATATCTCTTATTATTAGTAGCAGATCTATTGTAGATTTGTAGATCTCTTATCATCATTGGAAAATCTATTTTTTGACATGTTTAATGTTTAGCAGATCTATTATCTGATAGATCTATCGTTTGGAAGATCTATTAACAAATATCAGAACTCTCGTTCAACTCTTGCACCAGTGGTTTATTCTCTTGTTATTTTTTGTTGTTAATTCTCTCACTCTACTGAAGTATTACTGTGGTTGGTATTTCTCTCAAACCAAAAGTATTTAGCTCTTGTATTGATCTCGATCCAAAGATATTATATCATTGATATTACTTTCGTGCCAGAGTTTGATTGTGTATATTTCCCTCACTTCAGTAGCATTCTGATCTTGCATTTGGAGAATATTTCTCTCAATATTTACCTCTCATACTTGTGCACTTTGTTCATGCACTTGTGTCTACTACTCTTGTTTTGGAAGCCTTTGGAGGCTTGTGGTGGTATTTTCAAGTTGTCATATTAAAAAGGATTTTTACTATTGTTATTTGTAAAAGGGGTTTTGAACTCTAATTATGTATCTTTTTTGAACATTTGAAGACAATCTAAAGAGAATTTTAAAAATGGTTTTCCCCCATACAGGGGTTTTTCCCTAGTCTTGGACCAAATCATGTGTCTTTCTATTCATTGACTATCTTCTATGGCTTATGATCTCAGAAATTAAATTTTAAATATTCACAATTTAACAACCTTCAACACCAACAATGGGGTAAGGCAATGATCACAAGAAGGCAATCCAATGTCGATAAAATACCAAGTCTAATACATAACATACAACCCTAAAGACTTATTTCCACCTCAAGGTCCAGTGTTGGAACCTTTTTCTAATACCATATGTAACACACCCCCTTAACCACTCCAATGACCAGAGGTGGTTTCCATGTTAACCCAATTTCCCAAAGTACAATTATGAGAATGGTGTATACAAATTTCACTTTTTTTTTTCAAAATTTAAAGTAAGAATGGACGACATCATAAAGTTCGCTTCATCACCTTTACATGCCACTTAGTTTCATTATTTAATTCCAAAATTACCTTGACATGCCATGTCGTGCCCATGTGGAATGCTGCTCTAATTCCACTTCACTGTTATGGTATCGTTAATAGTCCTCTTCTATTTTTTAACTGTCACAACCCATTCATCATATGATTTTATCTCAAATAGGTAAGGATATTGAATAGGAAGTGAAAGAATGTACAAATAAAATACTGCACAAACCACACATTCAATATTCCTAAATCTTGATTGTTATGAATTATAGGTTATAATACTTTTTGTAGGCACAAAGTATACATTTCCACAAAGAAATATCAACCTTTTATTGGCATCTTGTTTATAAATTCCTTTGCTTCATCCAAATACCTAGCACAACCAAAAAATATAATGCTACATTGTAGACCTCTCATTATAAAATTCATTAATGCAGTCAATGTAATAATAGCCCTCGCCACTAAGAATGTGTGGCTACAAGCATACAATACATTAATCAAGGTGACATGGCTTGTATTACTTCCATAGAGTTCATTTTCTCAATAAGTTTTAGGCATTCCTTGGAATTACTATACAGAAGTCATGGAATTCTATGAGATCAATTTTTATTTTTTTTGAAGCATTTAAATCTACTCATTATTTATTTTCCTTACTTTGTGTACATGAAATATATACCTACAACTAATTTTCAGTTGCACGTGACTTGGATGATGAGGCCATTAAAAAGATCAAGTTGCAAAAGTGTTGCTTGCCTCTTCTAGAGGCAGTATTACTTTAGCATGAAATCAAATATCTAGACATGTCATTGTGATATAGCTTGTAATTATAGATGTCAGATCTATAGTAATGATAATTTATTGAAGGTTTACAAGAGCAACATCAGCAACACTACAACAATGAGGATATCACCACATTAACTAGCAATTTTGCATTACAGGACAACCAAATATCCTTAAATCACTGACATAAGGTTTCTTGCTTGTGAATAATTATTTAGGAGTCTTGTCATATAATGCTCGATGAGGAGTCTTGTTTTGTACAGATATTGCAGTGTTGTAAGCTTCACCCCATAGGAACTTTGGCACATTTTGATCATCTAGCATGGCACAAGAAACCTCCATGATATTTCTATTCTTTCTTTTTGCCACACCATTCTGTTTAGGATTATATGGTACAATGGTCTCTTTCTGGATACCATATTCTCTGCAAAATTTAAGGAATTCATTTGAAATGAATTCTCCTCCATTATATGATCTGAAGACTTTGATTTTCTTTCTAGTTTGGTTTTCAATCTATGTTATGAAATTTTTAGACATATCAAAGGATTCATCTTTGTGCTTTAAAAAATATATCCACGTTTTTCAAGAAAAATTATCCACAAAGGTGATATAATACAAATATCCACCTATGGATGTCACTGGAATAGGTCCACACAAATCTGAATGAATTAGCTGCATAATGTCAAGAGATTTGGTACCACTAGAGGGAAAAGGCCCTCTTGCTTTATTTCCACTTTCACAACTAGGGTAAACAACATCATGTTTTGATTGGATTTATGGCATTCCTTAAACCTTGTTCTTTACTTTTGGCAGTGCCTTATAATGAATATGAGAAAATCTGTGGTGCCATAACTCGATCTTATTGAAATTGCATTCTTGAGCCATAGCTTTAGTAGGTCTCCCATTGACCTTGTGAAGCCCTTCGACTCTCGATCCAAGAGTAAAAGCATTTTTCATGTTTGTTTTCTCTGGCCAGGTTAACACCTTTCCTTTTATAAAAGACACCTTCATTCCTTTATCTTCTAGGGAATATATAAATACAATATTTTTCTTTAGACCAGGTACATATAAAAATTATTGAAGATGAATAGTTTCTCTAAGATCCAAATGAAAAGAAACTGAACCAAAACCCTTTACAGGGTATGTAGTGTTATCTCCAAGGACAATGTTTAAACATTATCCTTGGAGATAGCACTCTCAGCAAGGGAATTCGGTGCTTTCCGGGTGTGGAAACCAATCCGGTGTGTGTACAGAAAGAGTAAAGGCAGAAGTACAGACTGATGGAGGATAAGTATCAGTATTTTATTTCAATATTGTTATGCATGTGATATGTGATTCTGGATTATGATGGTTACATGCGATTTATGATTCTGGTTTATGATGATTGCATTTTGAGCTAGCTAGATATGATATGTTTATACATGATGGTTTGATCAAACAACTAGTTTAACTTGTGTGACTGGAAGTGAACATGATTGCAAGTGTACCTACTTGAAAAGATACCCATGAGGTATGATTTGAGTTTATTTCATTTTATTTTGAATGTAATGTAAATTATGTGCTTGGTATAGGATAACATGAAATTTCTGGTTTGGGATGCTTGAAACTAACTGCAAGAATTAGCAACAACAACAAAAGGAATTGGGACATGCAGCAATGTGTTGGTAAAGCACTTCAAGAGCAAGGCCATTATGGGACACTGGTACACAATAGTGTCTATTGATTTCCATGAGCATGCTATGACCAGTATGACGATTTTCAGGCAAGTATATGCCTTGGTTTTTATATCTTCCAATGCAAGGAGGCATTTCCAAGGGATGGATCGCCCAAGATAGGGTATGTTAGGAACTTGGAAGGTGAGTCACTACACATAAGGGGATTACCAGATTGCTCGAGGGACTGCATAGCAAAGAAGGGAAGGCAAGGGTGGATTTTTTTGGATCACTAGCATTACTAGATGGAATCAGATGCACATTGGAAGTGTGCCCGAGAAAAATGAGTCAGTAACTATTCACTGAGGGTGCAGTGGCATAGGATTGTAGTGCAGGACATTGGATGTAGCTTTGACCATGATAGTGGATTCTGGACTTCCTGGGAAGGAAGTGAATCATGATAATACTTTGAGGGTGGAGGAGCGAGCATCTAGATTCCCTTGTTGTTGGTACGGGCATCGTATCCTTCTATTTTTTGGTTGAGAAAATGTGTATATGTGTATATTATTGTAAATACCGTAATGATTTATGTTATAGAGCTCAAATATGCGGTATGTTGTCATTTTTTTAGCATATTGATCATTGTAAATACTGCAACAAGTTGTGTTATAAAGCTCCTTAGGCAGTCTATTTGCTTTTCAGTAGTTTTGCAGAGGTATATGTGTGGTTGAACACCGAGGATGGTGTCCCCCAAGGGGGAGGGTTTTATAATAGTCTTGGTGAAAATTCCATGTAATAAAGTTAAAAATAATAACCACAGTTGATGGGGCACTTATTCCAAGCTTAATGTTGGGCAAAACATCCTAGTGGGTGTTCATTTCGGTTAATATGGCTAAGGAAATTAGCAAAGGAAAAGGCTTTGGAAAGGAAAAATGGAATTTTTGGCACATTTGTTTATGAAAATAATGGAAATTAGGAGAAAAGGAAGGTGAAGGTCACAGGTTGCATGTGAGGAGGAAAATGAAGGAAAATAATGGAAATGAAGAAAATAGAGGCCTCATTAATAAAAAGGTTTCTAAGGATCAATGGGAAGAAATTGGTTAGTTAATTTTTGGCTCTCATTATTCTCTCTCTCATACTATTGGACACTTAGATTATTCTTGGAGTGCTCTTCGTGAGTGTGGCATAATTGGATATTTGGAGCAAGAAGGCAAAGGTCAAGTAGGGAAAGGTAAGATGAGGCAGTTACAGTGGGATTCTTTGCAGGTATCAATTTGCATGTGTATTTTCCTTGCTATATTTTACATGCGTGGAATTGCATGTGGTTATTTGTGTTCTTGGGATGGGTTTTTCCAGATCTGATAGTGTATTCATCCTAGCCTTGCCATTTCCGGATAGCCATGGTGTTGTGGTGTTCTCATGTTTTGGTTTAGCTGGATCACTAGATGGATTCGAAGTTGAGTGAGGTAGATCTATGAATGATATAGAACTGGTTCGCTTGTTGCCTCGGTTTAGGGCCTAGTAATATAGGTTTGGATTGTGGTAAAGCCTGAGAGGTGGTGGTTTGATCTCCATTTGAGGACTAGGAATCTCGGGTTTGGGATTGCGGTAAATCCTGGAGAGTATGTCTCGGTTTAGGGCCTAGTAACCCTTGATTCAGACTGTGGGTTGCTGTAAAGCCCGAGAGACTAGGAGACATGAAAATTATTCATGCTTTAGGCAGAGAGAATATGACGATATCCATGCTTGTGTTGGCCTATTTATCAGGGTTATATCATGGTAAAGTCAGTTATGACATGTTTATGGTGTTTTCCTTGTGATCCGGGTTGGATCATGGTAAAGCTTATTTCTATTTGATGGGAGTGAGGTGGTTTAGCCTCGGTATGCCTTGGTTGGTTCTTTCAGTTTAAGTCCCACATTCAAGCTTGGAATATGGAACGAGGGCGATTGGCGAAAGTAGATTTGGCTCATCCAATCTATGGTCGGGTGGGACGTGGAAGTTCCATCTCTGGTTGGTTCTTACATTCGGTAACAAAGAGCTCATTTCTCTAGTATTCAGTATGAAAATATGTTGGTATGTATATATATATATATGGATTATATTTCTGATATATCCATGGTATTTATGTTGGTGTTATGTTGGTTATAAGAATGTACTGTAACAGTGATGAGGTATAGCTCTCTCCATGTTTTTACTTGTAAATGAATATCTAATGTATCTATGGTAAAAATTATTGTATAATATCTTATGGTGTAGGGAGGAATGCTTCTTAGCCATCCTCAGATAAGAAAGTGACCCCTTTGTTTAAATATGTCTTTTATACTTGTAGATGTTATGTTTGTGACATGTTTGAAGAAATTTCTGTCATGGTTGGGTAGGTTCGGATGAGTTCTAGTTGATGTGATTACTTCTATATATTTTTTTTAATGTTATTTCTCCTCTCTTGAAGTTATAGGAATTTCTGGGCAGTGACATGGGCTCAGGGGCTAAAAATGTGGCACAAATCCCAGAGCTACAAGTAGAAAATTCGTTAATTAGTCCTGAGCCAATACCTTGCCAAGGCTAACCCACAACTCTAGGGTCTAGAGTTGCTCCATTGCCCTTATATAACCGCGACTCAACCTCAAAGGGGCTAAAAATTAGTCCCCCCTCAGGGAATAGGGCCCTGGTAGGTTGGGATACCTCTTGGGGATGTCAATGATGCAATGTAAGGTGTTCTTTTTCTGTTTCCGTCGATTCCACTTGTTTAAGGTCATCTAGGAGGTTTAATCTCATATTAGTAGCCTCTTGTCACATGTTTAACCTAGTTGGATGGTTACTTGGGTAGTTATGGGAAGAGGGTATTACATGAGAAAGGTAACTAGAAAAGGTAAAGTGAATGGATATGAAGTGTTAGATGCCTTGGACATGTTGCCAATGGTTGTTCTCAACGTTTTTCATTTTGTTCACAAATAAAGGAAGTTCTCTTAACCTTGGCCTTATGCTATTTGGTAAGTATATTGTGATCATGACTATGTTGATGTTTATATATTTTTGTGTATATATATATGTGTGTATGTATGTCGTTTCCTGACAGGATCATTATTTTTTATGATGATTATATATGTGTATATATGTATGTCTCTATGCCACTGTATGACAGGGTTTTAAAGGATCATTCTTGTCAACTAATGATTTCTTATGTAGGTGAATGGCATGAAGATGTTCCTGTCTATGAGGAATCAAGTGGGAAGAGTAGCCTTGACAGATCTACAAGGTCAGTATCATGTGGAAATGAATTGATAATATATGCTTGTACTATGCCCATATTTATGTTATGGATCGGTAATGTTGAGGGGTACATCATTGAAGTGAAATTTGTGTCATCTACGGAATGCCAGGATAAGCATGGATAGTGGAAAGGCACTAGAAGCAAGGTTGCTTGTGGGGTCAGTAAGTGGTCTACGGATTTGTAGTATTATTGTTGTGTATATGTTTCACATGTTGTATATTCAGTGATTGTACCTATGGTGATGTGTACATGTAACATATATAGTATTGTGTACATGTGATGTTGTATGCCTATTGTATATATGGTGTTGAGTGCCTATTGCATATGCAGTGCTAGGTATATATGGTGTTATGTACATGTTGGATATGCATTGCTGTGTACATACCATATTGTGTGCATGTTGGATATGCAGTGTTGTGTGTATATGGTGTTGTGCACATGTTGGATATGCAGTGTTGTGTATGTATGGTCCTATGTACATGTTGTATATGCAGTGCTATGTACATATGGTGTTGTGTGCGTGTTTTACATATGGAGTGGTGTGCATGACTGTACATGTGGTGTTGTGTACATGTTGTATATGTGGTGTTGTGTGCAGGTGGTGTCATGTACATGTCATGCATGCGGCGCTACGTACATGTGGTGTTGTGTACATATCGTGCATGTGGTGTTGTGTACATTTGGTATTGTGTGCACATTGTACAGGTGGTGTGGTGTACATTTGGCATTGTGTAAACATTGTACAGGTGGTACTGTGTACATTTTTTGCATAGGGTACTAGTATACATGTTGTACATGTTTTGTTGTGGGCATGCTGTTATAGCATCATTTATCACTAGCTCATACTTGATGATTTATGCTTTGACCTTGGGCACCCCTTCCCTTCATAATTGGACATTTTCTCAAAAAATAATATCTTAAAACTCATACATGACTCTGCCTAGACTTTTCAGCGTATATACGTGAGTCCATCTATAGAGAACCGCATATGCCATTTTAATCATTTAAAAATATATATTTTCCCTATTTCGAGGCAAGGTTTACGGTTGTTCCAATAACTTAACCACCCCAACCCGTGGCCTAACTGTTCCCAACTGTAAAAAACTAATTTGAGGTAGTATAAAAGCCCCTCAAGGGAATGGCCTAAGGGAGGAAGAGAGAGATAAATATAGATATTATACGTTGTTGGAGCCCTATCCAAGTCTGATATATTCTCGTGCCTCCTGCACTTCCCAGATATATTTAGGAAACCCTTGTTTCCTTGAGATGTTCATCACCCTATATGACATCCATTGTGCACTCATCTTGGAAGAAATCTTGAGAGGCTAGGGTTGGGCGGATCCAGAGGACAGTATGCTTGAAGGCCGTGGCAGATTTCAGATGATCTCTTCATGTTTATGTACTGTAAATGTCATTAATAATAGAAGAAGCCATCTTGTTCCTTATGTTTACGTGTCAATTATATTTTATACATGTGTAATGATCATCAATTGAACATTTAATATTGTTTTTATGATGTTATACATGATTTCCACTAACATTTAGGACACATATATATGTTGTACAACTAGGATTTTGTGTTCGTTATTTGCTGGTTTATAGATTTTGGAGCACAAAGTGTTGCAGGGGGTTTGCACCCCGTAGGATCTACTTCAAACCATGTTGGAAATATTTTCATTGATGGCAAAGGAAGTGCCACAGGAATTGGCATCTGACACAATAACCAGGAACAGAGAAAAGAAACATAGCAGAGGACAAAGGTCAGCAGAGAAGAACAGAGAAAGAGTGCATCTACAGAGAGAAGTATAAGTCAAGAAGCAACTTAAATTTATTAGGAAGGATATTTGTGTCCCTATGAAATTAAATCATATGAGAAGTTTATTCGGTGTATGTATGCATCCTGATGGAGGAAATTCTGTGTATGACTGTGTTCTGGTGATATTATGATGGGTGGAGAATACCGAGTGTATTTGGGTATTGATTGGTTCAATTCTTGTACAGAATTCCATGAAACTCTGTTGAATTCATTCCCCTCATAAAGGAAGCCTGCGTATAACTAACTCTATGGTAGTGAAAATCCCATCGGAAGAGAACTACATTTGTTCGTTGATTATTGGAAATCCTGCCGAAGATAGACCAGAGTTAACTAAGTAAGAAGGATAGTGCAAACCCTTTGGAATCATGAACGGAACCTGGAAGGAAAGAGGTAGATCGTAACAAAAGGAAGTGCGACGGAACCCTGCATGGAAGAGCGGAACCATGACCGAGTAAACAGTGAAGGCGGTTTATGGTTTTCATCGCACCACCTATGCAAAGCAAGCGGTATTTCCTGATTGGGGAGCGATTCCATAGTGTGCTCGACACGCGTCCCTGTACGACTCTGCAAAACCACTTGTCAATGCGCGCCATCGCGCATTATAGTTTGACCCAGGATGACCAGCGATATTGTTGTGTGCCATTGATCTGGAGGGAAGCCATCGGATGGTGGTCATGTGAGGAAGTTGCACGAAGATTAACCAAAGTACGGCAGGCCATCGCACGTTAACGTTCGGCATCGGAGGTCGAGCGATATGCATATATGTCGTTGATCTGGAAGCTTGCTATCTAACGGTGATCAGATGCTGGACTTGCACGAAGTTTACTTATGGTACCATGCGCGTATTTGATTGGCTATTGACTATATATGTGGGCCCGGGGTCAAAGGTTTATCATAAGGTTAATTGTTTGAAAGCGTTGGATATTTCTCTAAAGTGCGAAGGGTTGTAACTTTAATCCTAAAGTTCAGTTCAAAGTTGTAAATATATTTATTTGTCAATTTCTTCAAATTGATAAATAAATTAAAAAGAAATCAAAGAGGCACATGGGGTAAACTAAAGGAAATACTGTCAAAGGAATACCATTAGCGGTTGAATGGTTTTTACTCATGGTATTGATAAAGGTTAAACTATATAAGGCAAAGAGGATGATAGTATGAGGTGTGCATGCGTAAGGGTGGTGAATGAAAAATTTCTCTAAGGAATATCTGCATGGACAAACTCTATTCTTAACTGATAAATCTGAATCTACGATGCACCCATGGATACAATTATTTGACGATGATAAATCTCTGGTTTTGATCGACTGACGAAATCATGAAGAACTGGTGCGAGTGTTCTGAATGAATAAATCTGGTGGCCTGCAAGGTATGTCGATCGAAGCCTTTAGTGAGGGGGTTGTAGCTCCCTTCCGGGAAAGCGAGAGTAAATGAGAGAAGGTTGTAGCCTTCTACAAGTGGGTACTTGCTAACGTCTTTGGTATGAGTTTACTGACATAAAATTGTAAGGAGTTTTCTCTATAATAAATATTGAAGACTGAGATAACAACAGTGGTGGTTTTCTCCCGAATTGGGTTTACACCTTAAATCCTGGTGTCCATATGTTTTTCTCATGTTTGATGGTTTGTTCTGTTTTTTTTTTTCATGCTTACTGCTTATCTGATGAATGAATGATGCAGTGATCTAAGTAAAGAAATAATAAGATCTCTGGACATACAAGTTGGATGCAGTAATGTAACATATGGTTTTAAGAGAAGGGAGAATTAAAAATTGTTAGTCAGCTCTAAATACTGATTCACCCTCCCCCTCTTAGTATCTTTCCCAAAAATTGGTATCGGAGCAGGTCCTTCTGAAAAAGTTTAGCCGCTAGAAGGAAGATCAAGCAAGATGAGCAATCAAGATGGAACAACATCTATCAGGCCTCCGCTCTTTAACAGAAACAATTTTATCTTCTAGAAAACAAGATGATATCCTATCTTCAGTCTCTAGGAGCAGATGTATGGGCAATTGTTGAAGGAGGATATCAATATCCAGCTGCAGTACCAACAGATTCAACAGAAAGAAAGAATTATGAAACCAATGCAAAGGCGGTCAATGCTCTATTGGGAAGTCTGATTGAATCAGATTTTTTCAAAGTCATGTAGCTGAATACAATAAAGGAAATATGGGACAAAATCATTGTAAGTTATGAAGGTGATGCAAAGGTAAAAAGTGTTAAACTCCAAACTCTCAAAATTCAATATGAGAATCTAAAAATGGATAATGAGGAAAGCATTGAAAAATTATTTTTACGTCTTGATGATATTGTAAATCGTATGAGAAATCTGGGAGAAACAATAACCGAATCTACTCTGGTTGAGAAAATTTTAAGATCACTAACAACAAAATTTGAGTCAAAAGTTTCTGCTCTTGAAGAAAAGCAGGATCTTCAAAATCTTACTGTGGTGCAACTTCATGGCATACTAACTGCATATGAAATGAGAAGAGGAGGACCATCTGAAGTCAAAGAAGTAGTCTTTAGAACTTCTACAAAAGGGAAGGAAGTACAAAAAACAGAAGGATCAGGATATATCTCAGAAGAATATGAGATAAAATTTGTAAAGAAACTTCAACTTGGCACAGGACGGTTCAGAGGTAAGCTTCCTTTCAAATGTTTTGATTGTGGAAGAGTTGGTCATTATGCTGCTAAGTTTCCTCATAAAGAAACACATAAAAAGGGGAAGGAAGTAGTAAGAAGGAATAAGAATCATTATAGCACTAGAAAAATTTACTATACTCATGAAGACAGTGATGGGTTATCTGATAGTGAGGAAGAATGTGAACAAGATCTTAGACTTCTCATGGCATTTGAAAAAGAATCTAGAGAAGAAAAGGATAATTTTGTGGATGCTCTAGAAGACAATGATTTTCTTGATGAAAACAATCAACTCAAAATTTGCTTAGAAGAGAGTAAAATAATCATAGAAACTCTGAAAAATCAGCTTGAAGAAAAAGAGAAACACAATGAGAAATTAGAGTGTGAAGTAGTAAGTCTAAGAAAAGAACTTGAGAAAGTAAAGACTCTGAATCTTAGATTTGCTAAAGGATCTAAAACCTTAGATGAGATTATCAAGGTACAACGTTCTCCCCTTATAAAGACAGGTCTTGGATATATCAGAGAATCTTCTCAGGCTTCAGCACCAAATTATCTAAAAGCAGCTACTGCTGGTTTACAACATGCTGCCACTCAGCAAGGGAATAAAGAATCTTTGCAGATAAAGCATGATCATCTCAATTCAAAGAACACTAACTTTCAAAGAAACACCAATCAATAGGTAAATTCAAGAAGGAGATTTTATGATCGTAGAAATTTCTTCTTCAATGGACAATGTTTCTCATGTCACAATTTTGGTCATAAAGCTGTTCAATGTGTAGCATATAAAACCATCATGACAAGAGAAGAAAGAAAGAAAAGGATTGATATTGAAACAAAGAAGAATACCTATAACAATTTTTCTCCTCTTCAAAATGAATTTGAATGTGCTTATTGCAATAACTTTGGCCATGAATAATCTAAATGTAGGAGAAAATTTCAGCCAAAAGAACATGTTCCTTCAAGCTCCAAAGTATGGAAAAAGAAGGAATTACAGGTTGAAAATTGTGGCATAGCGTTATTTGTAGAAGATGAAGAAAACCACTGGTACATTGACAGTGGATGCTCAAGACACATGACAGGTGACAAAAACAAACTTATTGCATATAGTGCTCTAGAAAAGGAAAATAATGTTACATTTGGAAATGATACTCCTGCGGTCATTAAGGGAAAAGGTTCTGTTTTTCTAAAAGAAAAGGTAAAAGCTAATGAAGTCATGTATGTGGATGGATTAAAGCATAACTTGTTAAGTGTAAGTCAAATGTGTGATCAAGGAACTGAAGTTGTCTTTAGTTCAGAAGAATGTGTGGTACGTGATCTTGATACAGGTAAAACAATTATAAAGGGAAAAAGGACTCCAAGCAACCTGTATATATTAAAGAACTGCAAAGAACAATGTTACTTGAGTAAATCTTCAGAAAACTGGCTATGGCATAGAAGGTTGGGGCATCTGAGCTTCTCTCAAATCAACAAATCAAGCAGACTTAAAGTTGTTTGTGATCTTCCCAATATTTCTCTACCTGAAAATATCATATGCAAATCTTTCCAATTCGGTAAGCAAACCAGAGTAAAATTTAATGCCAAGGAAGGATCATCAAGTAAGCCTCTTGAACTCATTCATACTGACATATGTGGACCTATGAGGAAAAAGTCACCACATGGTGAAGAATACTATATCTTATTTATTGATGATTTCTCTAGAATGTGTTGGATTGGGTTGATTAAACACAAAGATGAAGCATTTGAGAAATTTTAGATCTTCAAAGAACTGGTTGAAAATGAATTAGATCTAAAAATCAAGTGTCTTAGATCTGATTGAGGAGGAGAATATACATCCAATGAATTCCTTGAATTTTGTGAACAACATGGCATAAAAAGACAGTTTTCTATAGCTGGCACTCCACAACAAAATGGCATAGCAGAGAGAATGAACAGAACAGTTCAACAAATGGCTAGAGCCATGCTTGATGATTCCGGAACACCTGACACATTTTGGGGAGAAGCAGCACATACAGCAGTAAATATTCTTAACAAGGCACATGTTCGTGTAAATAGTGATAAAACTCCATATGAACTCTGGTATGGTAATTCTCCCACTGTAAAGCATTTTAGAATTTTGGAAGCAAATGTTTTATCAAAAATAATGATGAAAAACTTGGCAAGTTTGAACCCAGAGCAGATGAAGGAATATTTCTTGGTTACTCCTCTAGGAGTAGGGCATATAAATGTTACAATAAAAGACTTCAGAAGATTGTTGAATGTATAGATGTTGTTATTGATGAGTCTCCAGCAGCTCCAAAAGAAGAAAAACAAACAACAATTGAAGACGATGATGATGACTATATCCTTCTACATCAAATAGTAATGATACAAACAGTGAACCCAATGAAGAACCCGAAGATGATTTGTCTAAAAAGGCTCCATCCAGATATGTTCAAAAGAATCATCCAGAATCTCAAATTTTGGGAGAAAAGGGATCAGGTGTACAAACAAGAAGGACTCTTGTGGGATCTTCTAGCAATCTAGCATTTATGTCCACTATTGAACCTCACAGTGTCAGTCAAGCTAGCAAAGATGAATGTTGGATTCAAGCCATGAATGAAGAGCTTGATCAAATTGAAAAGAATCACACTTGGGAATTAGTACCAAGACCTCATGACAAAAATGTCATTGGAACTAAATGGATATTCAAAAGCAAGTTAAATGAGAATGGGGATGTTATAAGAAATAAAGCTAGACTTGTTTGCAAGGGGTATGCTCAACAAGAAGGTATAGACTTTGAAGAAACTTTTTCTCCTGTAGCCAGAATTGAAGCCATAAGAATGTTTCTTGCTTTTTCAAGCTTTCAACAAATCAAAGTTTATCAAATGGATGTTAAATATTCTTTTCTCAATGGTGATCTAGAAGAAGAAGTTTATATAGAACAACCAGAAGGATTCATTTTTGGAAATGATGAAAAACTTGTTTGTAGACTTAAAAAGGCTCTATATGGTCTCAAACAAGCTCCAAGGGCATGGTACTATTGTCTTGAAAAATATCTTCATCAACAAGGATTTTCTAAGGGGTCTTCTGATAGCAAATTATACACAAAAACTGAAAATAATAAACTATTGATTGTGGTTGTATATGTTGATGATATCATTTTTGGAAGTAATGAAGAGTCTATGAGTCAGAAATTTTCTTCTGATATGCAACAAGAATTTGAAATGTCTTTACTTGGGGAACTAACATTCTTTCTTGGCTTGCAAGTGCAACAAGCAACAAATGGCATATTCTTATCACAAGCAAAATACCTCAAGCAAATCATGAAGAAGTATGGCATGGAAGATTGCAAACCTGTAAGTACACAAATGATAACCAAATGTAATCTCAGTTCTAATGATGATTCCCCCACAGTGAATCAACCAGAATACAGATCTATGATAGGAACTCTACTTTATCTCACTAGGACAAGACCAGACATCATTCATGCAGTTGGGATTGTTGGACGATTCCAAGCTAATCCAAAAGAGTCTCACCTTCAGGCTGTGAAAAGAATATTCAAATATCTACAAGGAACTCAAGACTTTGGACTATGGTATCCAAAGAATGTTGATCTTACTCTTCATGCATACACTAATGCAGATTGGGCTAGAAGTGTTGATGATCGGAAAAGCACTAGTGGTGGTGCATTCTATATGGGGCCCCGGTTAGTATCTTGGTTCAGCAAGAAGCAAAGCTCTATTGCCTTATCTACAACAGAAGCAGAATATGTGGCTGCCACATCATGTTGCACTCAACTTCTTTGGATGATGCAAACCTTACAAGACATTCAAATCAAATGTTCACCTCCTATCTCCATTATGTGTGATAATACAAGTGCCATCAGTATCTCAAAGAATCCTATTATGCATTCCAAGACCAAGCACATTCCCATAAAATATCACTTCTTACGTGAACAAGTGCTTGAACAAAAAGTGAAATTGGAGTATGTTCCCTCCAAAGAACAAGTTGCTGATATATTTACCAAACCTCTACCCAGGGAAGCGTTCGAATATCTCAAAAAGAAACTAGGAGTAGTCTCTGCCATGTAGAAGATTAGATCTACTTAAATATAGAAGATTAAATTGGTTATGAGGTGATGTTGGGCATCTCTGATTGCACAAGCTAAGGGGGAGCATTGGTCATCTGAAGAGGATACACTGTTGGAATTTATAAGATGCAGCATGATCTCAGGGGGATCATGGTATTGTCGGTTCAAAGGATCTTGATCAACTCTTTGCCATTGATGTAAAAGGGGGAGGAAAAGCAACAAAGGGCTTCTATAAAAAAATCAGAGGAAGAGTGTTGCCATCAATGCCAAAGGGGGATATTGTTGGAAATATTGTCATTGATGGCAAAGGAATTGGAACAGGAATTTGCATCTGACAAAGTAACCAGGAACAGAGAAAAGAAACATAGCAGAGGACAAAGGTTAGCAGAGAAGAACAGAGAACGAGTGCATCTACAGAGAAGCAGTATCAGTCAAGGAGAAACTTAAATTCAGTAGGAAGGATATTTGTGTCCCTGTGAAATTAAAGCATATGAGAAGTTTTATTCGGTCCTGATGGAGGAAATTATGTGTATGATAAAGGAAGCCTGCGTATAACTAACTCTATGGTAGTGAAAATCCTGCCGAAGATAGACCAGATTTAACTAAGTAAGAAGGATAGCGCAAACTCTTTGGAATCATGAACGGAACCTGGAAGGAAAGAGGTAGATCGTAACAAAAGGAAGTGTGATGAAACCCTGTGTGGAAGAGCGGAACCATGACCGAGTAAACAGTAAAGGTGGTTTATGGTTTTCATCGCACCACCTATGTGGAGCAAGCGGTATTTCCTAATTGGGGAGTCATTCCATAGAGTGCTCGACACGCGTCCCTGTACGACTCTGCAAAACCGCTTGTCAATGCGCGCCATCACGCGTTATAGTTCGACCCAGGATGACCAACGATATTGTTGTGCGTCGTTGATCTAGAGGGAAGCCATTGGACGGTGTTCATGTGAGGAAGTTGCACGAAGATTAACCAAAGTACGACGGGCCATCGCACGTTAACGTTCGGCATCGGAGGTCGAGCGATATGCATATATGCCGTTGATCTGGAAGCTTGCTATCTAACGGTGATCAGACACTGGACTTGCACGAAGTTTACTCATGGTACCATGCGTGTATTTTATTGGCTATTGACTATATATGTGGGCCTGGGGTCAAAGGTTTATCATAAGTTTAATTAGCGTTGGATATTTCTCTAAAGTGCGAAGGGTTGTAACTTTAATCCTAAAGTTCAATTCAAAGTTGTAAATATATTTATTTATCAATTTCTTCAAATTTATAAATAAATTAAAAAGAAATCAAAGAGGCACGTAGGGTAAACTAAAGGAAATACTGTCAAAGTAATACCATTAGCGGTTGAATGGTTTTTACTCATGGTATTGATAAAGGTTAAACTATATAAGGCAAAGAGGATGATAGTATGAAGTGTGCATGCGTAAGGGTGGTGAATGAAAAATTTCTCTAAGGAATATCTGCATGGACGAACTCTGTTCTTAATTGATAAATCTGAATCTACGATGCACCCATGGATATAATGATGTGATGATGATAAATCACTAGTTTTGATTGACTGACGAAATCATGAAGAACTGGTGCGAGTGTACTGAATGAATAAATCTGGTGGCCCGGCATTATAAGCCTTCAAGGAGGGAGACGGTTGTAGCCTCCTCCAGATGGGTGCCTGTGGAAGGTTGTAGCCTTCTAGGTGGGTGCTCCTGGACACGTCACACTACTTGCATAGTCTGCACCAGCATAAAATTGTAAGAAGTTTTATCTATAATAAATATTGAAGACTGAGATAACAGCAGTGGTGGTTTTCTCCCGAATTGGGTTTACACCTTAAATCCTGGTTCATATGTGTTGCTTATGTTTGATTGTTTGTTCTGTTGTTTCTGCTTATCTGATGAATGAATGATGCAATGATCTAAGAAAAGACATAATAAGATCTCTAGACATACAAGTTGGATGCAGTAATGTAACATATGGTTTTAAGAGAAAGGAAAACTAAAAATTTGTCATAAAATTTAAACACCGCATTCACACACCCCCCCTCTCGTAACATTTTTCCCCAACAAACCGAGGGATATCTGGGTAAGTTCTGCAGCCTGTAGTTTCTATTTATTAGCATAAAAGTTGGTTTAGTGAGTCCTTCTTGTGATGGCATGCCCTTGATCTGTGAAGGTTATCAACCCAAGACCTTTAGGGTATCATTTCCCGAAACAAAAATGGTGACTTCGCTGGGGATCACATTCTTTTGATTTCCCGTTTGGGTTGTTTTATCTTTCTTGTAGGTTCTTGATAGGTTTTATCACTTTTTACAGTCTAGCAAGTCTTTTTTCAGTCAGACAGAAGACCTGGTCCCTTGATCAGGCTTGAATTTTTTTTTCGTTATCTTTATTTCCATACGCAGTTTTTTCTTTGCACAGTTGCGTATACCTGTTGTTTTTTCCAAAAAGGGACCCACGTATACACGAGTTTCCTTTGTTACAGTCGCGTATACATGCTAGTTGCACACTGTAAAAGCGCGTATGGCTGGGAAAATTTGAAATTTTTAATTTTCAGCCCCTGTGGTCTTTTCTGTCTGGGTGGAACCATTCCTGTGGTGTCTTTAAGATCTCTGGACTGTGTTTGTGGTAATTTTATATCAGTTTCTCTCTTGTTTTATGGAAACCTAGCCATTTGGTGAATTTCCTTATTTTGCGTGTTTGCAATTGAGGCTGAAGCACCGAGAGATTTTCCTAAAGTTCTTGGTTGTTCTGACCTATCGGAATAGAGAGCCTCTGCTTGTTTTCTCTTCTTGGCCCTATGTATTGCTTCACTTATGGTTTTTTCCTCCTTGGCCTTTTTCGGTTTTCTTGATTTCTTGAACTTGTCTTGTTGCGAATCTTGAAGAATCTCATTTTGGTTTTTTGAGTGATTAGTCGTTGCAAGATTGTGCTACTGTGTCGAATCAATTGATTGAGTTTCTTGGTTCGTTGTGCTCATTTAAGTCCTGCTACGAAAGTAGCACAGTTGGCTTGAGCACTTTGAAGCCTTTTTGGAGACTCGTTTGGCTTGATTTCAGTTCTTGGGTAGTTTTTGTTTGTTTCTTGAAATATCTTTTCTTCCATTATAAGTGAAAAGCCAAAAAAACATTTTATGTTTTCCGCATATTTTTCTTTTAGTTTGTTTTTATGGTTTCATTACATCTTTTGGAGCTTCTTGCTTGATTTCTAGTCTTTGGTTCTTGGCTTGATTGTGAAGGAAGTTTTCTTTTCTTTCACTCTTTTTTCATTTTTGGCATTCTTATGCATAGGAGTTCCGTTTGGAACTAGCCTTGTTTTCTGTCAAAAATTGATCGAACCATTGTCTAGGAACTCTTTTTGCTTCTTTAGAATTAGCATCTTAGGATTTGCATATCATTGGTAGTTTGCATTAAGTGCATTTGAGCATTTTAGTCTTTTTCATAACTTGCTAAATTGTGTGAAGAGTGAGTGTCTGAAAAGAAAAAGAAAAATAAAAAATTGCTTATTAGTTTTGTAGAACCCAAGTAGAAATCACTTTTCATTGAAAGAAAATCATTGCATTTGCATGTAACTAGGTTTTAATTGATTTCTTCTGCGTCATAAAACACCATCAGTTTCACTTCCATGAGCCCTTGACTTAAGTAATAGCAACTTAAAATAAGCGATCTAATTAAAAGCAACTAGAAGTTTTTGTGTAATTTTCATTAATCATACACCAACTAGCTAGGTTGTAGGGCCTTGGATTAGGTGAGTGGGGAGTTAACTATCCAAGGCCACTCAAATTTTTAAACATAGAAAGTTTATTAATGAGTTAAATCCAACACCGTTAACTGGACTGGGAAATCTCTCCTCGAGAGAGTCAAGCGCGAGGGATAGTGCAGGTAGAGAAGAGAGATACCCCTTCTCCTATTTTCTGAATCTTGACCTAAGACCGTTCTGCCCAGCTGCCGATACGGATTGGTGTCGTTAGTTTCCTATCCTAGGGACCACACAAGTGACTGTGGGGGGGAATACCCGTGGTACCTGAGACAGACATTGCATCACTTCCATCAGTACTTCTTGAGGGTGCCCTTGCGAAGCTTGGGGACTTGCACCGGCAAAGGTTGTTTTTAGGAGGTCAGCGTAACTATTTCTGTTACCTACGCTAGTAGGCCTGGGGTGTAATTACCCCAGACTATTTTAGGAAGGTCCTATTATTTTGCTGTCTTGTATTTTGGTGTCTAATCCTCATCACCCGGAGCGGAAATACTTGAGAGCTGCTTGCCTGGCTATATCGTAGGAACTTTTTTAGAGTGTGCTCTTTGCTCCTAGATTGCTTAGCTTCATATATTTTTTGAGTCTAATTTTAATCTCTTAAAGTGGCTAACCGATCGCCTCGTCGATCAAGGAGGCTCCATGGGTTGTCTCCCACGAGTTCTGAGCCTTCTTCAAGAAGACGTAGGAGTAATTCGGAGGGTGATTTTCACCCGGTGGTTTCAAACGCAGCAGAGAGAGATCCTCCATCGGGGCTTGAAGTTTATGTGGGTGGTTCTGGTGTCAGTGTCAGTATAGAGAGGAGTGCTTCACTCATCTCTAGAGTTTTATTTCCAACAGAAGAAGTAGAAATAGAGGAATTCCCTCAGCCTGAGTCTCTTCCATCTCCTCTTCGTGATACTTATCCTTACATTATTCAGTACATTGGACCTGAGTCTTAGAGATCGGAAAGTCCTTATTCGTCATATTCATACCTTTCGATGGTCACGACTGGGAACATAGCTTCGACTATGAAACTGCAAGTGTTCAGAGTCCTATTTCAGTCGAAGGAGGGGGCACTATTGATATATCGACAATCACTTCTAGTGTTGTTATGTTTGGCTCTAGTTACACCCAAGCACATGCTTCTCAATCTGGTCCCTTTTATTTTGGAATGCCCACTAGTGGGATTCTTTCTTTCTCCTTTTCTGTTTCTTCAACTGTCTCCACACCCATTCCTTCTATGGCTAGTGGATCAGCTTCATTTCAAGGGTTCCCCTTTGGAAGTGGGCACATCCCTCATTCGAACCCTTCCTTAGGATATTTACCTTTTACCTCTCAGACTTCATGTTTTAATCCATTTTCGAGAGGTCAAAGTTCCAATGTCTTTACAGGATGGAACCCTATTTTTACAACATTAGGAGTAGGGAATCAATTTCTCGCTGGTCAGCAAGGGAATGTTCCTTTCCCTTCATCGAGTATTTCTCAGGCTTTTTCTCCATTTGAAAATTCTTGGAACCCTTACCAAGGGGTTTCCTCTCCTTTCACTACCTCAGTTGGAGGAAATGGTCTTGTCTATAGTCACTCTATGTTGGGCGGGGAGGGGGTCCTTCTCCGAATGTTGGGTCACAAGGATTTTCTTATGGCCCAAAATTCTCTACTAAAAACACTTGGAAACTTGGTGCCTAAAAAAATCCAGGTTATTCTTTTCATACTGTTGGGAATCCTTCCTATGGAGGATGGAATTTCCAGGATCCTCCTCGCTTACCATTTCTAGCAACGTTAAACTTGCCAGATCTGTCGAAATTGAATAACGATCCTATTCGGTATAGTTCGGGTTGGCCTCCAGTCCCCACCAATATCCCCTCAGATATTCCAAAATTTGAAGGGAAGACTGGTGAGGATCCAACAGATCATATCACCACTTTCCATTTATGGTGTTCCTCGAACTCTAAGATCGATGACTCGATTTGGTTGAGATTATTTCAAAGTTCCTTAATTGCAAATGATGCCAAATGGTATATTGAGTTAACTAGGGGCATTTTTGCTACTTTTGGAAAGTTGGCTGCCATGTTCTTAAATCAATTTTAGTTACCTATTCGTTATGACATTGGGACTGACCTCCTGGCCAATTTTCAGTAGGACAAGGCAACTCACATTTCTGACCATATTCAAGAATAACAAAGAAGGAAGAGGCTCATTAAATTCCAAATCCCAAATGAATTCCTTCTTAAATGGTTTTTGAAATCTTTACAACTAGAAATTTCTAAGGACGTATCCCTCTCAGGGGTATTTTCTGAAGAGCAGGCTATTTTTAGGGCTCAAAAATTGGACCTAATTTTTTCTCAGTCAGGAGTCCTTAATAAAAAAATTCTGGATGCTCCTCACTCCAAATTAGACTTATCCAAAACTAAACATGGTCCTCATGGTGATGGAATTATCGGTTTGATCGATAGCAGTGTGGCTAACTTGCTTAGTCAATTTCAACAATTGTCTATACAATCTGCTTCTTCTGGTCAGGATGTGCCTTCAGTGTCAACTCCTTCCCAGTCCTTGGAAATTAATGTTGTCCAAACTTCCAATCCCAAAGGAAATAAAAAATATGATGGGAAGAAGGGAGGGAATAAAAATAAAAAGGACAAGGATGGGAAGGGGAATGCAAACAAATCCAACGATCATGTTGGAGAGGGTAAAAAGGATAATAAAAAGAAAGTGAATTTTCCATGCAAGTTGTGCACTGGAGACCATCTTACGCACCTTTGCCCTAAAATTCAGGATGCGCAACGCTTGTTAGCTCAACAGGGTTCTTCTAGTTCCCAGGTTGTTCTTCTAGTTCTCAGGCTGTTCTAACAAACTCTTTTCCCCAAAGGTAGCAATTAGTTGCTGGCGCGAATCAAAATTCTGGGGCTTCATCTGGGGACAGCCAGGAAGGGGAAAATACATCAAACATATACATGATGAGTGCTCACACAGATATCGCTACGAGATCTTGTGACTATGGTGAAGCTGAGTCTTCGAAAGCCAAGGGTGCTCCTAATAGTACTAAGCCACTTCATATTACTAGGCCTATTGTTGAGCCTATACCTCGGATACTGAAAGGGTCTTCAAAAAATTCAACGATCAATCCTAATGCCAAGACTGCCCAGAACTACTCGGTTGTAGAAGATCTGGATCAAAGTCCTTGTGCCATGTGCGCGTTAAAGGTGCTCCAGTCTTGTCCGGCTCAGCGGAGTACTTTGCACACTGCTATTGGGGTTGTTTATCCAAAGATTTCTCTTATGATCATGTTTGACATGTTGAATTTTAAAAAGAGACTTCCTCATCATATGGCTTTTCATATCAGGTCGAATTATCAAAAATTCAATATCTTTCGAACATTCGTTGATGAGGGTGCTTCCACGTGTGTGATGTCTCTCACATGCTGGAAGGGTATTGGATCTCCCACAGTTGTTCCTTTAGCCACTCTTCTGATTGTGTTTGATGGTCATTCTCACAGACCACATGGTATTGTTCCGGCTTTGACCATCTTTGTTGGGGGCAAGACTGTTAATATTGAAGTTGAGATAGTTGATGCCAACTTAGACTATAACCTTCTGTTGGGGCGACACTGGATCTATGAGATGGATGCCATTGCATCATCACTATTTTGCATTGTTTTTTTCCCTCACGAAGGGATAATTGTTATAGTTGACCAACTGGATTTTTCTCCTGTAGATCTAAATGCATCCTCTGACTCAACCATTCCTCTAGTGAAGGATACCAAGCCGCCTGTTGAGAATTTGGGGGTTGGAATGTACACTTCCTTGATGGTTACTTTTGATCTTCCGCCTCCTTTGATTCATATCAATGCAATTTCATCCTCCAGGGCTCCTATTCGAAGAGAGTTCTTCAGAACTCATTATTTTTCGGACCCTTGGACCTTACCTTCTCCTACCTCCACGTTAGAAGAAGGTCAAGTGGGTGGAATGGCATCCCCTATGTCTGCAGTTGAGATTGCTTATATCTCTATTGTTGACTCTGTAGATTCCATTCTAGTTTCTCTTTCACCAGAGGAATTGGATGGAGATGTGGCTCTAGCTTGGACTCTTAGTTCATATTTGGCTTAGGATTGCCTTGATACCACTCTTCCATCTCAAGAGGCAATCCTTGAAGCAATGACTGGTGTAGAGAGATTGTGGGATGATTTGCATCATCGTTCTTACTTCCTACCATATTTGAATGAAGTTGAATCAAGTTTCCCTAGCCCTCAATATTCTGGTCTTGTTTACCCAGTCCTGAACCCTTTAGCACCAGCGCAAGTTTTTCTGAAGGGAAAATGGTTGTGATTTCTCCTACTATCTCGATGAACATCTCCAGAGATCCCAACATTATAGAGAATGTCTTCATCAGAGCTGAATTTTCCCCTTAAGAGATTCAAATTTACACCGATCTATTTCAAGAGTTTAGGGATGTGTTTGCCTGGTCTTATGAGGAAATGCCTGGTATACATCCATCTATTTTCCAGCATGAGATCGAGGTATATGAAAATGCTAAGCCTATTAGGAAAAATCTTCATTCGGTTAACCCTAGGAAGGCCGCAGCTATCAAAGCCGAGGTGGAAAAGTAGATAAAGGTAGGGTTCATTTACCCAGTTCCTTTGACTGAGTGGGAACAAGGAACAATTCGATTTTGTGTCAATTTCAGGGAACTAAATAAAGTATGTCCTAAAGTTAACTACCCCACACCCCATTGATAGATCAGATTATCAATGAGTGCGGGGAATGAGATTTTCTCCTTCATGGACGGTTTCTCTGGATATAATCAAATTACTATCCATCCTGAAGATCAGCATAAGACTGCATTTATTTTCCCCTGGGGTACCTTTGCTTACAAGAAAATGCCTTTGGCCTAAAAAATGTTGGAGCAACTTTTCAGCGGGCCATGTCTTACACCTTCCACGATATCAAACATATTATCAAGGCATATTTTGATGCTTTAGTTGCTCATTCTCGCAAGAGAATGGATCATCCTTCTCACCTCCGTCAATTTTTTGACCGATGTCGGCATTATAAAATCCGGTTGAACCCGAACAAGTGCATTTTCGTTGTCACATCTAGTCGGCTAATGGGATTCATAGTGTCTACAGAAGGGATTCGGGTAGATCCCTTCAAGGTTGAGGCAATACTTCAGTTTCCTGCCCCGTCTTAAATTCGTTAACTTCAAAGTATACAAGGAAAAGCTAATTTTTTGCGAAGATTTATTGTAAATTACGCTGAGATTACAAAAGGATTTATGAGATTATTAAAGAAAGGAGTTCCATTTCTTTGGGATGACTTTGCTCAACACTCATTTGATGCTTTGAAAAAATCATTGACCTCAGCTCCTGTATTGATTCCACCTTATTATGGAAAGGATTTCCTCTTGTATATTGCAACAGCAGACTACCATTGGTATGGTTCTGGTTCAATAAAATGATGCTCTTTCGGAGCATGTTATATACTACCTTATTTGAGGCTTGGTAGACCCTGAACTCCAGTATTCTCTGATAGAAAATCTTGTTTTAGCAGTAGTGCATGTTGTTCAGAAGCTCAGGCATTACACTCTTCTACGCAAAACTTACGTTTTGGCGGCAGTCAATCTATTTCAGTTTGTTCTCAGTAGGCGAGTGATTGGGAGCAAATACAATCAATGGATTGTGGTTTTTCAAGAATTTTATCTTGATTTTATGTCTGCCAAGTCCAAGAAATCATTAGTTTTGTGGAATTGATTTCTAAGTTTCCCTATGGATAAGAGATTGTTTATGATGAATCATTTCTTGATGAACATTTTTTTCTCATTTCTTCACAGGATCTTTGGTATGGAGATCTCATTGTTTATCTCCAGACTGCGAAGTTTCCCTCGAATTTTTCGAAAGATGAGCGTTGAAAGTTACGTCACTTAGCCAAAAGTTATTTGATTATTGGTGACACTTTGTATCGTCGCGGGGTCGATTTGATCCTTAGGCATTGCTTAACTCTTGAAGAAGGTGAGGTTGTGCTGAATGATTTCCATAGTGGAGCTTGTGGTGGTCATTTATCTGGGCCTTCTACAGCCCAAAATATTTTGCGCACAGGATACTTATGGCCTTCGATTTTCAAATATTGTATGGAATCGGTTAAGAAAAGCCATCCGTGTCAGGTTTATACTCGAAAGATGCGTGCTCATACAGCTCAGCTCTTTCCTGTCCTTACTGTCGGACCCTTTAAAAAGTGGGGTATTGATTTTACTACTTGTAACCCGCCTTCAGCTAAAGGCCACAAGTACATTATCGTAGTTGTAGACTACTTCACCAAGTGGGTTGAAGCTATGCCTACTTTTGGGAATGACGGTGAGACAGTAGCTCTTTTCTTATTCAATCAAGTCATTTCTCGCTTTGGTATTCCCAAAGAGATTGTCACTGATTATGGCAGTCACTTTCAGAACAACATGATGGCTGAATTGGCTCTGAAATTGGGTTTTCAGCAGGAGCACTTGCCTCCTTATTATCCTCAAACCAATGGGGCAAGTCGAAGCCATGAAAAAATCCTTGAAGACAATTCTTCAATGGACGATTGATAAAGCTAGATCCAATTGGAATATTATGTTGTATCCTGCACTTTGGGCATACCATATGTCAGTAAAAACTACAACTGGCATTTTTACTTTGTTTCAACTGTCTTATGGGTTCGAATCTATATTTCCGATTGAGTGTGAAATTCCCTCTCTTAAGGTAGTTTTTGAGCTGCTTCTGGACACTTCTAGTCTCAAAGAACGCCTTCTTCATCTAGAACATCTTGATGAGCAATGTCGAGATGCAGCTACGATGAATAAGGCGCATAAGAAACGGGTAAAAGTCCAGTATGATAAGGCGGTCAAACCTAGGGTATTCTCTGAAGGTGACCTTGTCTTGATTTATCCCCAAGAGAAGGATGCCTTGGGGGCAGGGAAGTTTAAATCCATGTTGTATGGCCCCTTCATCGTTAAAAAGGTTCTGAAGAAAGGTGCTTCTGCCTTGATTGATTTTGACGGGAATGAGTTGGCGGAGCCTAGAAATGGGCTCTATTTGAAAAAGTGTTATGCCTAGGCTTCAGCCTAGCATATTGCTTTGTTGTATATATTTTTTGTTTGTGTACATATCTGAGTTTTTGACTTGGTGATGTGATTTTGATGAATTTGATCTGCTTTGGCAGGTGTTATTGGATGTCATGAGTCATTTTAGTTTTGCCGATGGTGCTAGTAGACATACCTAGAGCTTAGCTTCCATGGCTTGGGTACTCCATTATCCATCCGGTTATTTGTTAGTGTCAAGAGGTGTCTGCATTGGTCCTGCTTCGAACAACATAGCAGAATATGTTGCAGTGATTAATCTACTCTCGGAGGAAATATCCTTGGGTGTTGATTCGTTAGTAGTTTTCTTGGATTCGCAGCTGGTGATTTTGTAGTTGAAAAACACATATCAGGTTCGAGACCCATTTTTGCATCATTTTTTTTTTAGGGTACGTTTGTTACAAAGATCATTTCAATTTATAACATTCATTCATATTCCTCGAACTGACAATTGGATGGCAGAATTATTAGCTAATCAAGCAATTGATTGGCATATTCATCATTCAATACTTTAAACAATATATCAAATACATCATACATTTTTCATACATTTGATTCATCACATCATATAAATCACTGTATATATATATATATATAGTCAAAGTGTTCAAAAATATACAAAATATAGACCACCATGTCCTACAAAATTAGGGCTTATTCCCGCGATCATGTCTATCATCAAAAAATATTACAGTCATCTGATCACTTCTGTAAATCTACTCCTGAGGTCCCTTCCCAACATTTGTGTTCCTATAGAACACGATAGCAGTCCCTACTCGGTGAAATAACTGCACCCAGTCTCGTGGTTCTCCGACTACCCGTCTCTGGATAGCCTCTGGTAGGTCCTCTATCGCAGCCATAGGCACTTGGTGAGTTAAACTCTCCAAGTTCCTCTAGACGGCATGGAGTGTTCTGCCAATGTCTTCTGCATCTGCCTCAACTCTGCAGCACTTATGCCTTGGGTATCCCTCAGGCCTTACTGGTCCCATGTCTGCATCATGATCATCATAATTTTGTAATTAATTTTAGTCCAATCAAAAACATTTTTTCATTATCATACTTTGAAAAAATCATTAAAAAATCACATAATAAAAAATCAAAATTGCAATCTCACCGATTGCGCCCCATGCTGCACCGGGTGGCAGGACTAGATCTAGATCAATACGAAAGTCCATCCCAGCATAGGGATAATCTTCCACTACGATGACTCGTTCCTCCCACCATTGGAAGAACTCATCATCCCAAGTGTTTCGGGGAACTTCACTTCCCCCTAATATCTTCATCAGATCTACCAATCAGGCTATTCTTAGATCTCTCAAGTTGTTGATTGTTGAGATGACTTTGGGCCGAAGCCCTGGAACCCTCTCGAAGAAGAATGTTAGCAAGATTATACCATACCCGAAATTTTTGGTCTTTTCTTTCCGGATTGATGTTGACTGTTTCTTAATATTGCTCAGTAATTTTGTGCACCAATCAAAGAGATGTATCAGACATTCCACTGCTATACTCATTTGTGTCCTCGAAGCCTGATGTGGAGAAGTAGATCCTGCTACTCTACCAATGGTGAAGAGAAGGATCTTCATATATAAATCCTTCAAATCTCTGATAGGAATATGGGTTCCTACCTTTTTTGTATCCTCTATGCAGTAGACTTGAACATAATCTTCTACGGTTAGCCCTCCAACAGGCTTTCCGTGTAAATCTACTGGATCTCCTCTTCGAGAAAGTCCAATGATGAAATAAATATCTTCCACTTCTATGCGTAGTGGCATCTGGTCAATTATGAAGTAGTCCTCTTCCGGCTCCCAATAATTCACCAAAATTTGAAGCAATCGCACATTGCTCTTCATATCTGGAATTTTAAAAAACTTGAGCAATCCACAATTTCGAAGAATACTTAGTGAATTTTCATCTTCCTTCACTTCATTGTTGATGGCACTATGTTCATGCTCTCTCCAGCTAATAGACATCCTGAAAAAATCATTAAATCATGGATTAAATTCAAATTTTAAATTTTTGCTTTGCACATACGTGACTTCGCTTATACACAGTCGTATATCATACGCAGGTTCGTCCACACGAATCCTTGTATGCGCAGAGGGTTTCATAAAAAAATCTCTTTCCTACGGTCAAATTTCAAAAAAATTACCTTAAAATGGAATGAAATTGATGAGCAGGGTGAGTTTAGATCTTACTTGATTGATTGGGCACGATTTGATGGCTGCTTGCTCTGGTTTCAAGAAAAGGAATTTTTGCTCCAAAATCTCCTTCACTTCAGCAATGTGAAAATGAACCAAATGTGAGTCAAATGGTCTATTTATGCCCAGAATTTGAAAAATTTTGAAAATTTTCCTTATGCTTATTTTTTGAATTTGAGTAAGGTTGTATAACCGTTTGGCTTGTAAGTGTTGGGCAAGGTATTTTTTAGGTACATATTTTTGAATTCGAGATTTTTCTAGTTTTTCTTTGGATCCATGACCATTGACCTGTCATGGCAGGTATATGATTTCGAAATGGCATATAGGTTAGGGAATCCACTTTCCATTGCATTTTGCATACTAGCCTCCATTCTGATCACTTGCCATAGGGTTGATCCCATCATGTCATCAGTACTTGACCCATTTCACTCGCTGTTTTTTTTTTTAATCATGACTTGGTGGTAGAGCCTTCATTACATGGGCTTCCTAGTTAGTTCCTTGCTAGCATTTGTCGCCCATGCTGCAATTCTTGTAGGCTCAGGAGTCCTCTTTCATCCTGCCATTTCTTATGCATTGAAGCTTCATTCTTCTTCTTCTTCGCTATCATTTTCTGGCCATTACCCTAGAGGCTCCTTTATGTTGTCAAGTTGTATTACTACATTGCATATTGACTACTTGTTTATCCTGGCCTTTAGCCTGCTTCATTCGAACTCGATGTTTAAGCCATGTTTTGACCATGTGTTCCTGTACAAGTTAACCATGCAATCACTAAGCTTTCGCGACTTGACACCTTTACCCATGGATGGAACATTCCTCTAAGTATCACTTACCAACTTTCGCCACCTTGCATTGAACATAGGTTTCTTCCTATCCTAGGAACTAGTGCATCTATTTTACAACACTTGTTTTATCCATTGTATCATAGCATTGTTTTATTCTTTTTCAGGCTTTGAATATGAAAAAGACAAAAAAATTAAATATTTTGAAAAAGAGCGGGAAAGGAATATTTCTTCCATACTTGATGGCAACTACAGTGTCAGTTTTTTTTCCCTTGAACAAAGCACAAAAAAATCTAAGTATTTTCTCCATTTGGGATGGTTTTAGTTTTTGACTTAGGAGAAGCCATAATCTTGTTTCATGAGTCAGTACTCCCCCGGTTGGTTATCTCTTCCAATCATATGGAGGGTTTTTTTATGCCTCTTGCATGATAAAGTTATACAAATTTATCATTTGCTTCCATATTCAAACATGAGTCATGCTTTTTTTCAAGGGAAATTAACCCGATTCGGCCTTTCTGCGGTGTCTCTTGACTCATTTTTCAGTCAGCCTTCCCGGTCTTGTCAGTATCTTGTTCTATCACATCAGATATTTGGTCCTTTTCTCATGCTGGTTTGAGAAGGTCCCTATTGACTTCTTTTCGGCGGGTTTGTCTCTTATCGACTACGATATATTGCTCTCAAAGTAAACCTAGAGCTGCACCCTGGCTCTATTTACATCATTGACAGGTGACCTTGTACTCAGCATTTTATCATCATCATGAGTCTTTGACTGAGTGGTTTCCCTTGTGTTCGAATTTAGCTTACATTATCACACCTGGGATTCGTGCATTACCTTGATTTCCATTTGACCATATCGGTGGATATCTCGCCTCTTTTTCAGCTTTCATTATTGGTTGATTCAGAGGGTTTCAGCCATGTGGTAACTTCATCTTGTGCATGCTGGAAACATACTTTGGGTTGGTTGCTTCACTCTACTTCATCTGATTCCTTCCAAATTTTGGCCTGCGGGTTACACTCGCACTGGAATGATGTGGGATGCCTTAATGCCTTCCTTCCAGCAGATCTTTTCCCATCGACTCTGACTCATTGCTCTGGGAATAAGTTATAGATTCTCTTTGTCAGTACCTTAGGGTTTTTAGTCATCAGTGGAAGACTCTTCGCTATCGACAGTGAGGACACATCATTGTCTCCTCCTTGATATATTTTTTCAAGTGTTCAACTTCAAATCATTCATTCGCACTTGCTAGATTGTACTAGGGCACCTTAACACTCATTTTCATTATCGGTGGGTTGTCTCGCTTTTTTTAACGGTATACATCAATGACCGATAATCAAACGATTTCTCACATGGTCGACTTCAGTTCCTTTATTCCCATTGTGTAGAATTGTGCCATAGTGATCGGTGAAGACCTCGAGTTTTCATCAACATGCTTTGGTTCACTTTGACAGCTCCTTTATTTTTCTGCCAGTGACACCATCCACCCTTTTATGTTGCAGTTTCATCACAGCAGCATCTTATATGTTGGCTCCCGAGTTGCGTGTTGTACCATTTGTTCCACCACTTATGATTTGGTACTTGGAGATTCAGTTGTGACTTTTGTGATCAGATATCTGTTGCAGCATCATTGATCAATATTCTATATGTGATACTTGGACTTGATTTGACTTGTACTTCCGGGCAATGATGAGATGATTCACTATGTACTTTACATTTCAGCTATACTTGTATACTATATTGGCTGCTCTATACTTCATATGTGGACATTGTTGAGCAGTGGAAAAGGTATGAATTCACTATGTTTTCCCATTCTTTTACTTTAAACATAATTCTTTTTACTTTAGAAAGATGACTTATTACAAGAATTGTGGTATAATTGTAAAGATTTATGTTTATTGTAAAATGAGACTAAAAACTTCCTTTTATTGCTAAAAACAGGAATTAGGCGAGGTGAAAATCTATATCAGAGGCGAGGCTAAAGTAAATGCAACTGTTGTTCCTCCAACATTAGACCAAATCCTGCCAAAGACAAGGAAATCCGAATGCAACGCTAAGAAAAGGCAAGGGACAGCTCGGCTTCGGTCAAAGGAAATCAAGTAACAGCTAAAGAAAGAAGAGAAGCGAATCCCTCAGGATCCTTCGATCCTGAGGGATCGTTGTTCAAACCTCATCTCGTTCCTTGTCTTGTCTGTCGAGTTTGTTATATAAGGCAACGCCTTTAGCGATTCTAGGGAGTCAGATCATTTGATTCAAAACATTCCTTTTGTAATATTACGTTTTATTGACTCTCATGTTCAGAGAGCGATCACTGTAACACTTTTATGTTCGATTAATACAAAGGCACGTTTCATTTCATCTTTCAAGCTATGAAGTAACCCAACAGTGTTTCACCGGTGCTAAGGGCTCGACCCTAGTGGAATTTCTCTGTTGTTTGTATTTCTATCCTTTAATTAATGTCGTGTGATAATTGCATTTAGATTTATTATGATTACAGAGTTATTTGATTACTGTTTAATTGAGTACCGGATTGCTGTGTGCGCTAATGAATTGCATGGCTATTCTATTTTAGCAGGGATCATGATTATTGTCTTATTCATCTTGCTATCTCTTATAAAGCTTTGTTGTTCCATACTTAATTCTGTTTGTTGTTCCATTGGATTGTGGTTCATTTCAATTGACTATTTCATAGCGTTTGTTGTCGAAAGGGTTGGAGTTTAAGAAGACTTGTTATCTGATTTTGTTAAGTTTACATTTGTTGTTCAATTATTGATTGTTGTTCAGTTACTATTTGTTGTTTATTTCTAGTTCGTTAGGTTCAGATTACAGAGAGATTGTTTACAGTTGTTGTGTACACATAGAGATTACGAATTGATGTTCCTTTCCAATTCTTGCTTTTATAAGAAGTTCTTCTTAGTTATTTTCATCAGCAAGTAGTTCAATTTCGATTTCACTTTGATTGCTTAAAGAGCAGGACTATCAACTGTAGAGAACATTGGTTACTGCCTCCAAGTTCCCAGATTGATTGCATGGTCTCAATGTGATTTCAATTGCATCGATTTCTAAGGGAATGAGTTATTGCTAATGTATCCCTGATTGATGCTTTATAGAGTGAGTAGTTAAGATTTCAGAGTATTTGCATGTTATTGTAGTTAGATTTCTTTACAAGCATCCATTTACTCTTGTATCTATAATACTATACTACATCTCTCATAGCATTACTCTTAGCTAAATTGTAGTCTCAAACGGAGTACACTCTTAAAATAAAAAGACGTTCTCGGATTGATAATTAATGTAGGATAAATAGGTGTTAAAAAGATACCTTTTATACCTCAACATTTTGGCGTCGTTGCCGGGGAGGGTGTATGCCATTTCGAAGGAGTGATGCACATTTGATTTTCTTCTGCTTGCAAAGAATTGGGTATTAAAGACGGGAGGTAAGAACCTGCGCACCGGGAAAGGAACATACTTGCTCACAGCCCGCTTCACAACAGATTTAGGTAAATTTCTTTCTTTAGGTAGGAATGAAGGCTTGTTTTCTTGAATGAATAAACTAGCTAAACAAAACAAAATTCCTCCTAAACCCGAAAAACCTAAGGGACCGGTGACCCTTGGGCGAACAACTTTCATTGATGAAATCCTTAAAAATACTGAATCTCAGCCATTAGTAGGACCTAGGAAAGTTATCTCTAGACAACCTACTAGTTCCCTTCAGGCCACAGAGTCACCATCTAAAGCCTTTGCTGAGATACATAGTCAAACAGTGGAAATTGAGCAAGATTCCTAAGAAATTGAGAATCCCTGCCTAATTTCTCCACAAGAAGGAAACTCTAGTAATCTACGTGAAGGAGAAGGGGAAACAGGAGAAGCAGAAGAACCAAAATCTCCTCTTGAAATAGTCCAAATAGTGAGCAGTCCAGATAAGGGAAGTGCTGTCAAACTCATTCAAAACAAAGGACCTGAATCTCCTCAAACAGTAGGCCAACAAGGAATACTTATTGTTCCAGATCAAGGGAGTGCTGTCAAGGCCATTCCTACTCCTTCCAGTCAGCCTGGGAATTCCCTTGAAATCCCAGAAGGATATTGGCACATATTTGATCAAATGGCCCAGAACCAGCAAACCTCCACACTGCAATATCCTATAGTGGATGCTGCAATTAATGCACCTATGAAATCCATTCCCCTTCAACATATTCCTACATTTCATGGCTTGACATCGGAATATCCAGATTCATTTATGTTCGAATTCGATGTGTTATGCAGGGGATGTGACTATACCACCGATCCCCAAAAATTAAAACTATTTCCTTCCACATTAAAAGGAGCAGCCTTGCGATGGTTTATGGGGCTAGGTGGGGGTGTCATAACTGATTGGGATCAGATGAAAGCTGCGTTTTTAAATAAATATCAAGATTATTACAGGTCTCGGGAACTAAAAGACGAAATATTTCAAATGACAGCAAAACCGAATGAAACCCTGGAAGAATATGTGGAACGGTTTCAATACAATCTTCAGAGATCTCCTTACGCATCTTTACCCTTACCTGATAATGTGCTAAAAACTACATTAATTAGGGGAATGAAGGATCAATGGGTTGAAACTTTGAATATTATGGGAAAAGGTGATATATATCAGGAAAGCTATGCTAACATCATTTATTTGTGTATCAGGAGTTCGAGGGGAAATACAAGGCTAAAATCAGCAGAACGTGACATGATCACAAGGGACAATAAGACCTCCAATGAAGGTGTAACTCGTGCAGAGATTGGAAACCTGCTGGAAGATTTTAAAACAGATATTCTAGGGACTCTAACAACACAGTTCGACATTATGCAAGCCAAACAAAATCAAGTACAAGAAGAACAAAATTTGGCAGTATTCTGTCCTAGATGCAGGAAGAAACACAGCTACAAAGAGTGCCCGTTGGATGTAATCAAAGTTTGTGCCATTTGCACGAAAGACCACCCCACAGAAGGATGTCCCTCGCTTCCTGGCCTAAAAGCGGTCTATAAGGAGGCAGAAGAAGAATCAGAAGTGGTATGCTTACTTAATCAACGCCGACAATGGCAGCCACGACAATCAGGTATGCCAACTGATCCATTTTCTTCTTTTCATCCTCCTCAATACAATGCTCAGCAATATAATGGAATGTGGAAAAATCAACCACCTTTCCCCAATGGGTCACAACAGCCATTCCCTACATCATCATGGCAAAATCAAACAAACCAAACTAATTGGCCAAATTTTCCTTTCTACCCACCATTTTGGAAAAATAATGCTTATCCAACACAAGGGTCCTCCTCTACTTCGCAGATTCAGGCCTGGCTGTCAAACTGGCAAAGACCTAAAAGTCAGCCAGCTGGAACAATTCCCCTCTCTCAACCTACACTTCCAACTCCCTATACATTACCAAAAAACCCCCAAACCAACTTAAGACCACAACTCCCAGCCCAGCCCAACCCAAACCCAAACAATATGCCAGTTCAGTCTGTCCAAATAATGGAACCACCAGAATTAGAAACTGAACTGAGGGAGTGTAATGACCTTCAATTGATTTTTGGGCGTATAGTAGAAACAGAGAGAGACAAAAATGTTCATATTGAAGATTCGTTACCTGTAGAACAAACATTGCAAAAAGAGAAGGTGGTTCAACAACAAGCAACAACCTCTTCTCCACCATTCCCAAAACGATGAATCATACCTCGCCCATTAGAACATCCTGATTTTGATCTTCTGGGAGAATTAAAAAATTTGTGTATAAAAATCCCTCTCCTCCAAGCTATCCAAGACATCCCTATTTATGCAAAAACCATTAATGAGTTGTGTATAAAGAAGCCAAAGAGGAGAAAAACCACCAACCAAACTGTCCAAATAGTCGGTACTCTATCTAACTTATTATCAGGAATGGAAACACCTGTAAAATATGAAGACCCAGGAAATCCTATAGTGACGGTGAAAATCAATGGGCAATTGTTCCCAAATGCCTTGGTTGATTTAGGAGCTGCAATCAATACCTTAACAACCACCACCTGTCAAAAAATTGGCATTACATCACTCAAACCAACAAAAACCTTATTAGAGTTCGCTTACCGATCGGTAGTCAAACCAGAAGGTACATTACAAGATGTAATGGTATCTTTAGATTCTTGGGAATACCCTGCTGACTTCCTGGTTATCAACCCAAAGAACCGGCTAGATGGACACCTGTTAATCCTAGGTAGACCTTGGTTGGCAACTATCAATGCTTATATTGGTTGCCGACAAGGCAACATGACAATAATAAGGGGAAACTATGTCAAGAATTTAGCTTTATATCCCCTATCCCAACCAAGCCTATCAATAATCAAAACAAGAAAGAAACCTGTATCATATCTTATGGAAAATATGAGATCACCTCTAACTGTAGAACATGCCCTCGATTTTAAAGACCAAACAGAGGATGATATCATTAATAGTTTTATTAACAAACCACAAATCAGATCCCATCTACAATGTCACATGATCAAGGCAGCATTTGATAATAAAGAAGAAGAAGATCCTCTGAAAGACATCCCTGATCAAGTAATACCCACTACTTCTATGTACAATAGTAAGATTGTAGAAATTGAGCCGGGAAAAACTCTAAACATTAACAAAAATCTGATTGTTGAACAAGAAGAGAAGTTGGTCCAATTACTAAAGAAATATAAAGCAGTCTTTGCATGGGATTATCCAGACATGAAGGGAATTGACCCCCAATTATGCACACACCACATCTATACCGAAAAGGATGCGAGACCCATTCGCCAACCCCAAAGAACATTAAACCCTCACCTTAAAGATATTGTGAAAGCTGAATTACAAAAACTATTGGATGTCAATTTCATTTACCCAATATCTGATAGCAAGTGGGTCTCTCCATTAGTAGTGGTACCAAAGAAAAATGGGAAGTGGAGAATATGTGTAGATTACTGAGAACTCAACAAGGCAACCCAGAAAGACCACTTTCCCCTTCCTTTCATTGACTAGGTATTAGACACATTGGCAGGAAAGAAATTCTTTTCTTTCCTTGATGGCTTCAGTGGATACAATCAAATCCAAATTGCCCCTAAAGACCAAGATAAAACTACTTTTACCTGTCCTTGGGGGATCTTTTCCTACCGAGTCTTACCCTTTGGCATGCAATGCCCCCGCTACATTTCAAAGGGCCATTCTCAGCATCTTTTCAGATTTAATAAATGAAGGGCTCGAAGTATATATGGATGACTTCACACCTTACGGAGATGATTTTGAGCCAGCATTAGAAAATTTAGAAAAGGTGTTGCAAAGATGTATTGACACTAGGCTTTGTCTAAGCCATGAAAAGTGTCATATGATGATGACCAAAGGACTTATCTTAGGGAACTATATTTCAGCAGCTGGAATTCAGGTGGATCCAGCCAAAATTCATATAATTTTTTTAATACCCACACCCACCACACAAATAGAGGTACGTAGCTTTCTTGGATTTTCTGGTTATTATAGGAGATTTATAGAACATTATTCTCGAATAGTTGCACCTTTATATGCACTAACAGGAAATGTTGATTTTATTTGGACAGATATATGTGACAATGCCTTCAATAATCTGAAAAAGCTTGTATCAACAGCCCCAGTGCTGAGGGGCCCAAATTGGAATTTTCCATTCCAAATTTCATCTGATGCCTCAGACACAGCGATTGGAGCAATGCTTGGGCAGGAAGAAGATAAAAAACCATATGAAATCTATTATATCAGCAAAAATCTATCTCTTACTGAACTAAATTATACTGTGACTGAGAAGAAATTTTTAGCTGTAGTACATGATGTAAATAAGTTTAGACATTATATAACTGTGTATCCTGTAGTTCTATATACCGATCACTCTGCCATTAAATTTTTAGCAAATAAACCTGTTACAAATGAAAGAGTGACAATATGGTTGATTTTATTGCAGGAATTTGACATTACAATCAAAGATTGACGTGGAAAAGAGAACCCTGTAGCTGATTTTCTGTCAAGAATGCCAAAGCCAACAGATGCAGCAGCAGTCGAAGACCACTTCCCAGATGAACATTTGTTCGTTGTTACTGTTAGAACCCCATGGTATGCTGATATAGAAAATTATTTGGCCATAGGTAAATTACCTAAACATCTAACCCTTAATGAAAAAAAGCAGATTATATAGTGTAGTACCCGATTCTCTTGGATTGGGGGCTACCTGTTTCATACAGGGTCAGATATGCAAATTAGGAGATGCGTCCGAGAGCACGAAGTATTTGATATTTTGAAAGCATGCCATGACGAGCCGTGTGGCAGACATTTTGCAGATCATAGAACCGCCCATAAGGTTTTACGGAAAGGCTATTATTTGCCTACCATTTTTAAAGATGCCAAAAAATTTGTGCAGGCCTGTGATAGCTGCCAAAGGGCAGGTCGCCCTAGACAATCCGACGAAATGCCTTTCTACCCACAACTAGTAATTGAACCATTTGAATGTTGGGCGCTCGATTTTGGTGGCCCTATTAGCCCCCCATCAAACCAAAAAACATACATCCTAGTTGCAACCAAGTATGTCACTAAATGGGTTGAAGCTAAGGCACTTTCAAAAGCTACAGAGGACTCTGTAATACAATTTCTGTTACACCATTTTTTGGTCATCTAACCTTTCATCATTAGATGGACCCAAGTACACCATGTAAGACCAGTTTTACCCCAAGTAAAACTGCTTTCACTATGTTAATTAGGAAACCCCAAAAGGAATAATTAATTAAACCATAATTTAATTATTATTCCCAGTCATGTTTAACCCAAAAACAAAGAAATTAATGAGATAAACCCATAGTTATCTTATTATTTTCTAGGAATAATTATTTAAATAATATTCCTTGTTAAATATGACAAAATCAACCACCATTAATCAAATAAATCATTATTTATTTGATTATATCCCAACCACTTCCTTAAAAAGATAAATAAATCATTTATTTATTTATTTTTCACTAATCAAGGGATTTGACCCAAGTCAAACACCCTTTCCCTCAAACAAATAATAATAAAATATTCCATAGAGGTGGATCTAGATGTGATTAACATTATTTTAATCATTCACCAAGATCTAGAAGGACCCAATATTTTGTTATAAATAGGAGGTTTTTCCCCATCATTCTTCACCTTTTGTTGCATATTAGATCACTCTGGATCTATACACTTGGTCTCATTTCTGCCATTTTGCTCCCATTGAGCTCTACCTTCTACATTGGGTTTTCTACATCTACAAGAGAAAGAAAGCTTAGATCTGAAGTGCTGAGGACTACAAAGAACCCATCCCATTGAGGAGATCTGGATACACCTTCTTGTTTCCTCCCAGGTGCCCTGTAATATAAAATTCATTCAAAAATCGTGTTCTTGTCTTGTCTGTTGGATGCATGGAGCAAACTCTTTACTTTACTGCTTAATGTCTTTCCATTTATAGATCTGTTTGTTGCAGCTTTTTAACTACTAATTGCAGATCTGAAGATGTTTTGCAGCCTTCATTGTTGTTAGGGCTATTAGTTATGCATAGCTAAAGTGGTTCTTTTTCGTACACTTCGACGAAGAATTCATACTAACAAATGGCGACTCCACACGGGTTTTAAATTACGACCGCTGTCGTTTTTCATATTCCTGCATATCCAGCTACTTCAGGCCCTAGGGCTTCTTTTCAGCTGCTTAGATTTCCTCTTTTTATGTCATTTTTCTCACATAAAACCCTAAAAACTTAAAATTTCTAACTTCCGTGTGTTTCTGGCCCTATTGCGCAGGTAAGCGACACCAGCCGCAACTGAGACGGCAACTTTTCTGAAAATCTGCCGCCGAGACAACCGGAACAGGGGGGTCGCACTTTTTGGCCCTAAACCTGCAACCTGGACCTCAGTCTTTTTCAGCTCTTCTGCGACTGCCCACTCGGATCGGTCGGCTGAGCACGCGCTCCGGCATTTTTTCTTGCACTTTTACGGGTTTCTTCATGGCTCCACGCCGGGTCTTCCGGCCTGCAATCTCGGCTGCCTTTACCAAGATCGATACATTTTTACTCATCTAAGTGGGAACCCAGCCCCTTAGGGCTTTAGTACCCTCCACTTTTTGTGGAAGAGTTTTAGCTGTTTCAGCCGTCGGTTTCAGAGCTTCAGCCCCCTCTTTTCCAGATCTGTTACCTCACTTTCAGATCCATCGAAATCAGCCTCTTCTCCTTTCAAATCACCTCTTGTCGTTTTGTTTGGACCTCCTCTGAAGGCCTCTGCCTTGCCCCCACGGTTTTTTGCTGATTTCCCTTTTCTAGCCACCTTGCCTCTGTCTCTTGGCTGTGATCTGCACCCCTTGTCTGCAGCTCTCTCCTCCAGATATCTGTCCCCTTTGACCCTAGATCTGTCGAGCTTCCTTTGTGTGTGTTTCCTTAGTTTTTCCCTTTCTTTTCAGCATAGTTGTGAAAGACCCACCTTCTTGGGTTAGATAGATGCATACATAGCTGTTCTTTCTCTGTTATTTTAGCATTTTATTCTGTTCTCTGTAGGTTTCTTTTCAGCTACGCAGCACACTTTTTCTTGCTCTCAACAACGGAAAGGGTTTCAAAATTAAAATTAACGCACGCCACACACTGACCCTAAGTGAAGAAGCGCTTGGTTTACACCGCCTGGCAAAGACTCTAAAATCAATTGTCACTGCACCTTATCTGCCCTTGACCTTCTTGATTTTGTCCCTTTCTGCCCTTGTCGGTTTCCTTCTTCCTGTCATCATTGCGCCCCCAAGGCGCCTTTCCCGGAGACTTCTTGGCCTTCACCCTCAGTTTCCGGTTGATCGACCTACTCCGCACCGCCGTCGTCGAGCCCGTCCACTTTTGAGTCCGCACTCCGACTCCTCTCCTGATTCATCGGGTCCCCCTTCTCCTTCCGGTTCTCCCCCTGTTACCTTCACCATGTCTGGATCAGGACCCAACGCTAGCGGTTCTCCCGGCCCCAATGCCGGCCCTACTTCTAGCGGAACCGTCACAACCACTACCCCGGCCACCCCTGTGCTGCCGTACATTGCAGGCCTCAGCCTCCCCGATTTCCATCAGTTGATTAATGACACCATTCACCACAATGCTACCTGGCCCGCTATGCCCACCAAGCTGCCCTCTGATATCCCTAAGTTCGAGGGCCTTAATGGAGAAGATCCAACCAATCACGTCCGGTCTTTCCACATGTGGTGTTCCTCCAATTCCATTACCGATGACTCCATCCGTCTTCGTTTGTTCCAACGCACGCTTACCGGCGAAGCTTCTAAATGGTATGTCGAACAGGCCACTTCCTCCCATGCCACGTTCGAGACTCTTGCCCAAGCCTTCTTGTCGTACTTCCAGCTCCCTCTCCGATACGACACTGGTACGGAGCTCTTGACTTCATTTAAGCAATCCTCTTCCACACGCCTTTCTGCCCATGTTCAGGAATGGCGACGAAGACGGGGCTTATGTCGAGCCCCTCCCTTTGAAGATCGGGTTTACATGGACTGGTTCCTTCGCACCCTCCCGTCTCCCATCGGCAAAGATGTCGCCTCTCACTTTCCTCAATCTGACGAAGCCGCCCTCCAAATAGCTTTAAAATATGACCTGATCTATGCTCAATCTGGTTATGTTTATACCGTTCTTCCTGACATCCCCAGGCCCGGTGGCGCTAACACCCCGGGGGCATCTCATTCCGCCGACGGTATTGTTGGATCTCTTTCCCACCCATCTGCTCACCGTCCTATGGGCCATGGTCTCCCTCAGGGAGGGGCCAGCACCTCTAGCACTCTCCCCCCTCCCGGCAACATGTATCCAAGATACGGCATGCCTCCTCCTTTTGCCCAACCTCCTGCTTACCTCAATGTCGCCCAACCCAACCCTTACTTTTATCCACAGCCTGGTGCGCCAGCTCCTCCAGCATATGCACTTCCACCTCCCTTGCCTCCTCACAACCCGCAACAGCACTTACAACCCCCTCCAGGGCAAGTATTTGCACAGCAGGGTGCGATTAATCCCCCTTCTTCTCAAAGAAGGCGGAGAGGCAACCAAAACCCATCTGCCCCCGGTAACCGAGGACCCAATTCTGGTATGGACCCTAACACTAGCAACCAGCCTCAGGGCATCCCGCCCAGGCCGGACAGGCCGCTTCGCACAAACAAGCCCTGTTCGTGTTGCAGTGATTACGGCCACTACACTCACGATTGTCCTCTCTTACCCCATATGCGACAGATGTGGGAGTCTCAAGCCACATTGCGCGGACAACACGCCTCCCCTCACGCTCCTCCTAATGTGGCCACTACCCCGCCAGCTGTGTTCACTGATCCTTTCCCTCAACAGGGACTCGTGGCTACCCAACCCCCCGACAGCCATGCAGCCACACCCTCGTCCATTTCTGGTTCCTCTGACTACCAGATCCTTATGATGCGCTCCGATTCGTCCCCTTCCGTCGACCTTCACCTTCAAACTCGGTCTCGCCAGTACCCCAAGCCTCCTGCTCAGTCTGCTCTCGAGCCTCCATCTTCAGGTTCTACAGAGCCTCTTTCGACATCCAGTGGCCCCTTACACATCCCTCAACCCAAAGTTGAGGTTCATCCAAAGATTCCAAAGGGCCCATTACGCCGAAATGCTGCTTCTGGTCGAGCCGCTCAATCGTATAGTATAGTAGATGATTTGGCGCAATCCCCTGCTGCCATTTCCACACTGGAACTCCTCCAGTCGTGCCCTTCCCAAAAGAAGGCTCTACTATCTGCCGTGGGCGCTGTTGATCCTGCTGACGACCAAATGATTGTTTTCGATGCCACTCAATCGGACCATCCTCCTCTTCCTCCTTCCGTCGCCTTCCAAATCCCAGTCAAAATCCGGAACGCCCATGTATCCCGATGTATAATTGATGAGGGGGCATCCACCTGCGTGATGTCCGCTTCGGTTTGGAAGCAACTCGGCTCCCCTGAGCTGGCCCCTTCCACGATCACCCTTCGAGCGTGGGACGGTCATGCCTCCCAACCCATTGGCCTGTTTCGTAACTATCCCATCACCCTCGCCGGTAAGACCGTTTTCGTTGATGTCGAAGTCATTGATGCCGATTGTTTGCGTTGACGTCGAAGTCATTGACGCCCCTCTAGACTACAACATTCTATTGGGGCGAAGCTACACCTATGCCATGTCTGCTGTCCCATCCGCGGTTTTCCGCAAGATGTCTTTCCCACACAATGGGAAGATAGTCACTATTGACCAGCTATCTTATCATGAGCCGCCATCTCAGACCTCCTCTGAGACGACCATCTCTTCTGTAACCAACAAGCAAACCGTCGATTCCCTGACCAGTGTCTCCCCCGGCGTCTACAAAGATTCCACCTTGCTTGGTACTTTTCCTCATCTTCCCCCTCCTCCGGTCACTGATCCCAGCTTGTCGAATGTTTGCATGATGCAATCGTCTCAGGCCGCCCATAAGCGGCCTGCCTCGGCTAGTCAACAACCTCCCCCCCGCCCTCCGCAACCCACTCCTAGCCATTCATCTCAGCCAGCCGGACCTCCTCCTTCTGGCCCTTCCCCTGCAGCTGGTATCCCTGAACCCCTTTATCCTCCAGGCTCGGTCCCCCCTGGCCTTAACCATCTTGGAGCCGTACCTCCTGGTCATTACCCTGCCGGACAGATCCCCTTCTTAGCTCCCCCTCCCGGAGTATATTCTGTCCCCGTCATGGCCACCCTCTCTCTCCCTAACTTGACCTTAGGCATTCCGGTCTGGTACCTTGACCCCCCAGCCGCCACCCCCCCTGGTCACCCCAAACCTTACATGGCTTTGACACCGGTTCAACCGGTCCCCCTCGCTTCCTCCATCGCCAACGTGCCCCCAGCACCTCCACAGGACCCTTCTCCTGCTGAGTCGGCTCCCGGGAAGAAAGGAAAAGCCCGCAAGGGGGCAACCGAAGACCAAACCACCACAACCACCTCGGCTCCTCCCCCACCCTCGAAGCCTTGTGCCTTATATGATATCATCGGTCATGCCACCCATGCTTGTCCCGAGTTACCCCGTATTCGCCCCATGGTAAAAGTCGCGTTCCCCGACACTACGGTCCCTGAAACTCCCACTCCTGCTTCGACCGTCTCCAAGAACCCCAAGACTCTCCGCATCAACAAGCCTTGTGCTTTGTGCGGTGTCCATGGCCACTACTCCCATCATTGTCCTCACCTGACGCATTACCGTGCCTCCCTTGAGGTGATCCGCGAGTATGAGGTTGAACAAAATCAATCCGCCTCTCCCATTCTCGCGCAGTATGCTGCAGCCCAGCCTGAGGATTCCACCGCTCCCATCCACATCCCCCCCCCCGATGTCCAGATGACGGAGTCTACAGTCACCATTCTTTACCTATCCTCCTCTGCACGACACTTGGAACCTAGCCCGTCTGCCGCCTCCCCCATTGTGTCCCTTGATACTCGAGATCACTCCACTTGTGTCTCTGTTGACCTTCACAGCCCGAGTCCTCGCCATGTTTCCGATAGTTCTCATACATCACCTTGTTTGAGTTTTGTTCATCCTGCCCTTTCCCCCCGCCATTATCGCTCGATGACTTCTGTCCCCTCACGCTGCCGTCATTTCCTTTCATCCCCTCATGTATTGTCTTGTCACACCACCTTGCGCATCCCCCCGTCCACATCCTTTATCGGTTACGCCGTTGGTGCAAGTCGCTACTCCAGGAATCTTGCCTCGGCAGGGTGGGCCATCTTCACCCCCTTGCATGACCTCGTTCTGTCTAACGGGGTATGCATTGGTTCTGCCACCAACAATCAGGCCGAATACGATGCAGTGCGTGGCCTACTAGCTGATGCTTTGCTGCATTGCATTCGCCATCTGCACGTTCGTTTGGATTCCTTGCTTCTTGTCATGCAATTAAATGGTGTTTATCGTGTGCATAACCCTGTGCTGTTTAGACGCTATTTACGAGTAAAAGTCTTAATACGTGCGTTTGACACCATAACTTTCAACCATGTACCCAGAGACCAGAATCACTACGTAGATAGTATTGCAAACCATGTTCTAGATTGGCATTTATCACACACAATTCATACAAGACAATAACATTAAATCAACCATCAAAAGACGATGCCTATCCATAATATGTGTCGCAAACCATATATTGATGAGTCCATCTACTCTGATACACATGACATGCCCATAGCATGTTCCAAAAACTGGGGGCACCATACGCCCCCCCATACATATACCTACGACATGCCCATAGCATGTTACAAACAAAAAACTGGGGGCACCATAAGCCCCCCCATTCATATACATACGACATGCCCATAGCATGTTACAAACAAAAACTGGGGGCACCATATGCCCCTCCATACATTCTAGGGGGCACCACCTGCCCCTACATACATCAGAAGGGGCACCATATGCCCCTAATCACTATCTGGAGGCTCCCGGGCCAATGGCTCTGCCCCTGCAGCATGTAGATCCCGTATAGTTTGACCGGCCATCGCCATGCGCCGCATGATACCTCGCCACTCCGAGGGGAGACCAACACATGGCTCTATGTACTGGTCGTCTAAATCCTGCCACCCGCGCTCTGATACTCCGGTCAACAGCTGCTCACATCTACGGCGGATGTCCTCCAGTAGGGCTACTGCACCATCATTTTGCGCTGCCCTCGATCCACTCGGACCCGTAGCTCCAGACGCTGCCGGTCGTCCCATATATCCGGCCGGTTTTACTGGTGCTATATCTGCATACCAAAAGTCCATGAATCAGTATCATTATTTACTATTCAAAAAACTTTAAACATGCCCATATAAGAATAGCAATTTGTCACTTACCATCGGGCCCCCAGACTCGACCAGGCGGAAGTGGCAGATCCGGATCCCCACAGTAGCTCATCCCACTATAAGGGTAGTCGTCTATGTACAACGGCATCTGATCCCAATGGGCAAAAAACTCCGGTCAAAATGTTCGCCCGACCGCCCCTCCTCCTCCTTTGCAGAGTAGTCGTCCCCAACGACGCATCCTGGGCTCTCTCGGGCCCCCATCTGGAAGCTGCACGCGAGGCCTCAAGGTCGGGATCTTCTCAAAGAAGAAGGCGCACAACAAAGTCCCATATGTGCAATCATGATTCACCTGCCGCTTGCATAGCGACAACTGTCGCTTTAGCGACACCAACATCATTTGGGCCCACCCAAAGTAGGTCCCACTCAACACACTCTCCCCTATCATCATCTGCCCACCGGTGATGTGATGGAACGCCTGGGTGCCCAGGATTCGCAGCACAGCTGCGGCCACTGCACGGGTTTCTAGCCTCTCTAGATCCCCGATCGATATCCGAGTCCCCTTGACTTGGAAACCCGGTCGACAATGGCGTTCCACAAACTCCATGATATGCCGACCCCGCGGCAACACTGGCTGCGTGTCTCCCACTATCCCCAATGGTGGGAGGCCGGTCAGGAAGTACACATCCTGGACCGTCAGTTCGATCCTGTGCCCCTGCACTACAAAGATCTCCTGATCTGGATCCCAGTAACTGATAATCCGGGCCAGTAATGATTCCCCTGCTCTCATCAACGGGTTCTCCACAAACTTGAGAACCCCAAATCTGGCCAATACACGACGGACGCCCTGATCCGCCTGGATCTCTGCCTGAAGTGTTCCCAGATCCCTCTCTCTCCAGTTGACTCATAACTCTGCCATACCTGCACAAACACATTCTTTTTGTCAGGGTACAGATCAGGCAAACCATAACCACACACAAAAACCCAACTCCCAGCCATCAAACAGCACCAAGCCCCCCTCCCCTCCCAGGTCGCAGTTTTCTGCCCATTTCTGGACCAGGTCGCACTTTTTGCCCTCAAACCTGCGTCCTGGGTCGCACTTTTTGCCCCAAAAAAGTGCGACCCGGCCGTAGAGAGGAGGGAGGGGCTGTTTCTGGGGTGTTGGGCCCTAAACTGCAAATCTAATCCATCAAAATGCAAGAGCAAGGTTAGGCCTCTTACCTCCAACCGACAGATCTCGAATCCAACGGTCAGTTTGTCCGCTACGTTCGCCGCAAGATTTAGGGCCTTCTCTCCTCTCCACATTCACCACAGCAACAATAGCAAATGAATGATTTTGGAGGGAAAACCGCCTCATTAAAAGAGAACCCCTGTTTCTTCTTTCGACTGCCGCGACCACACCGTAGCCCCGTTCGACGAACCGTCAGCACCGCTGGATAGATCTCACCGAGCTCTCAAATGGGTTTTACTTAGTTTTTGGTGATTTGATACTTCACCCGGACACATTTTTTCCACGAAGGGTCACTTCACCACTCTTTAAAATCGAATCTCCTCACTTACAACACTTGTACTTGGGGCACCATATCGCCCCCTTACTTGTCCACGTTCGTGTTGATTTTCGTCATGAGTGCCCACCTTGTACTCATGCTTCTATGACCCCCCATTGGGGCCTTTACTGTGTGGCAGCACTATCTAGTCGCCCTTGCTTAGAGCATCCGAGTTGAGTCATCCTCGCATTCATGGAGTCTATCCTGCATCCTTTTACACCCTACTATAGCCCTCCATTCCTTTTTTCTTGGTTCCTCTCTTGTGTCGCATCTCATGACCTTCAGCCCCACTGTCCCCTGTCCCCTTCGATATTGTGTCAGTCGCTGCCATGTCATTCATGCCCTTTATGCTCTAACAAGGGAAGTCGTCCATTCGCCACCCCATCCTTCCCATTTCCACCATCATCATTAGTGTCAGTCTGTCCGTTGCTCTATTGCTCTTCTCTCGTGCCTTAGTTGAGGATCTCTCATTGCCTCACCTACGGCGGACCTCCTTCTGTCGACCTCAGCACATTTATTCCAGAAGCAAGGTCTAGAGGGCGGTGTACCTTGGTTCCAGCTTCCACTTTTGTTTGGTGCCTCGGATCAGGCAGGGGGATTTCTCACCTCCCTTTGACTTGATTGCTTCTCCAGCTCCTTTCAGCATGATCGAGATTCGTATACTGGACAGTCCAGTGACCCAGCAGCAGCTCTTGATGATTCCCGGGCGTGTGTGAGATGTCTCAGCCCTCATGAGGGGGTGGCCCTGCAGGTAGCCCCCCACATGCCCGGATGACCTCTTCATTGCAACCTTTGATGCCGCTCCAGATTTTGATGATGTTGGCCTTAGCCACTTGCAGCACCTCTATGATTTGCATGTATCAGTCAGATTTTGTGAGCCCTTCCCCATTTACAGGGGGCATTTGGGATGTATTTATCTCATGTACTCAGATGATATTGTACTAGTCCTGGCTGTTATCCCAGGCACAGCATGTATGTGAGACTATTCATTGTATTTTTATCTGGCTCTTGATTATGCCAGCTGTACTCTATGGTTCGGTCCCTTGTTCACTGGACACACTATTCTTTTGTACTTTGTCACGGCGGGCATAGGTATGCCTCCCCGCCGCCTTCAGCACAGGTACCCTCTCATAACAGAGACTTGTTGCACCTGCGAGTCTCGTCTCCTCAGGGTCTAGTCCTTCAGCACACTATCTACCTCATATTTCTCTCTCTGACATACCCTTTTGTTGTCTAGTGATTGTCTTCTTACAACGTACTTCGGTCATACGATTTGCTCCTGACACTCGCACGCTAGGGGGCAATCTGTTACACCATTTTTTGGTCACCTAACTTTTCATCATTAGATGGACCCAAGTACACCATGTAAGACCAGTTTTACCCCAAGTAAAACTGCTTTCACTATGTTAATTAGGAAACCCCAAAAGGAATAATTAATTAAACCATACTTTAATTATTATTCCCAGTCATGTTTAACCCAAAAACAAAGAAATTAATGAGATAAACCCATAGTTATCTTATTATTTTCTAGGAATAATTATTTAAATAATATTCCTTGTTAAATATGACCAAATCAACCACCATTAATCAACTAAATCATTATTTATTTGATTATATCCCAACCACTTCCTTTAAAAGATAAATAAATCATTTATTTATTTATTTTTCACTAATCAAGGGATTTGACCCAAGTCAAACACCCTTTCCCTCCAACAAATAATAATAAAATATTCCATAGAGGTGGATCTAGATGTGATTAACATTATTTTAATCATACATTGGCTCTTGATGAGACCAACTATCCTCCATCTACAAAATCATAAACTTATTAGTGGAACATATAAATATTTTTCTTTTTCATATAGCACTTTCCTAGTTATTCATAAAGGATGGCTTAGCACTCCTTAAGAGTAGGGATGGTGGAAGAAGTATGAACATCTCAATAGAAAATAATATTCCCTTATTCCTACTCCATAAATAAAAATCAAAGAAAGTTATAAAATATGCGAAAGAACCAATCATGATAAGGATAATTGATCAGATTAATTCAATGGTAATAAAACAACAAAATTATGTTATTGATTATGTCCCTTTTTCCTGTTTTCTTATCATTACTAAACAATTTTCTTAAAAATGACGATTTATTTTGATTTTCTGATTACAGTAATCTTGAATTTGTATGATTGTATATAAATAATATGTTTTCCTTTAGAAGAGTCATCATAAATTCTCAAAATGCTAATCTAAAACAAAAAACAATCCACTCAAAAGGTGCTGGTCCTTTAAAAAGAACAACAAAAACAATCTGCAAAACTGTTGTTCCTTCCGAAAGGAACAACGAAAAACACTCTGTGGAACTGCTGTTCCTTTTGAAAGGAAAAGCAGAGTGTTGTTCCTTTAGAAAGGAACATCAAAACTCAAAACAAGCAAAATAAACAGAGTTTTTGAAAAAAAACAGAATTCCATGAAACAAACAACGAAAGCTGGAAATAAACAAAATAAATAGAGATTTAAAAAATGAATTCCCTAAAGAAAACAATAAAATAAATGAACAATCTTTATATACAAAATTTAAAAAAGAAATGATTTAATAAACTGGTGCCAAGGAGGAGTTATCCCCTTCAGCCATAATTTCAATGGTAGAATCTTCCCATAACTGTTGGTAAAAGGACTCTCGAGTAAGCGATTTATGATACAATTGTACTCAATGACCGTTTACCTTAAAGGAATGCCCCGATCCATCAATGGTAGCTAATGTAATAGTGCCATTATCATGCACTTTTTGTATTTCATAGGGTCCGAGCCATCATGTCTGGAGTTTCCCTGGAAAATCTTGAAACCTAGAATCATATAGGAGTGCCCAGTCTCCTTCGTGGAAGATATTTTATTTGATAAGGGCATCATGCCATTTTTCTCTCTGTTGTTGGATTAACGCTGTGTGCTGAAGAGAAGAGAGCCTAATTTCATCTAACTCATTAATTTGCTGCAGTCTTTTAGCCTGGGCTTTATTTAGATATAGACCCACCTTTTGAGCTGTTCTTAATGTCTGAATTTCAAATTCTATTGGAAAGATGGGTTCTTTTCCAAATACCAATTGATATGGTGAATATACCATAGTGGGTCTCCACGTTGTTCGATATGCCCACAATGTTTCCGGTAATCTGTAGGCCCAATCTCATCTGTGTGAGGCAACGGTTTTTTCAATATAGATTCAATCACTTTGTTCGTGCTTTCTACTTGGCCATTGGCCTGTGGGTGGTATGGGGTTGTAATCTTGTGCTGATAGTGGTAGTTTTTTAGTGTTTTAGATAATTTATTACCTACAAACTATGGTCCTCCATCTGTGATTATGTTCCTTGGGAGGCTAGATCGCACAAAGATTTGGAAAAGAAACTGTATTACGGAGTCCTCTGTAGCTTTTGAAAGTGCCTTTGCTTTGACCCACTTAGTGACATACTCGATTGCAACTAGGATATATGTTTTTTGGTTTGAAGGAGGGCTAATAGGGCCAACAAAATCAAGCACCCAACGTTCAAATGGTTCAATCACTAGTTGAGGGTTCAAAGGCATTTCATCAGACTGCCTAGGGCGACTTGCCCTTTGGCAGCTATCACAAGCCTGCACAAATTTTTTGGCATATTTGAATATGGTAGGCCAATAATAGCCTGTTTGTAAAACTTTATGGGTAGTTCAACGATCTGCAAAATTCCCACCACATTTTCCATCATGGCATGCTTTCAAAATATCAAATACCTCGTCCTCACGAACACATCTTATTATTTTCATATCCGACCCTGTGTGAAATAGGTAGCCCCCAATCCAAGAGAATCAGGTACTACGCTGTATTATCTGTTTTCGTTCATTAAGGGATAGATGGTTAGGTAATTTACCTATTGCCAAATAATTTGCTATATCAACATACCACGGTGTTCTGACAGTAACAACAAATAGACGTTCATCTGGGAAGTGGTCTTCAATTGCTTCTGTATCTATTGGCTTTGGCATTCTTGACAGAAAGTCAGCTGCAGGGTTCTCTTTCCCAGGTCGATCTTTGATTGTAATGTTGAATTCCTGCAATAAAATCAACCATCTTTTCACTCTTCCATTTGTAACAGGTTTATTTGCTAAAAATTTAATGGCAGAGTGATCAGTATACAATACTACATGATACCCAGTTATATAATGTCTAAACTTATTTATAGCATGTACTATAGCTAAAAATTCCTCCTCAGTCATAGTATAATTTAATTCAGCAGGGGATATATTTTTGCTAATGTAATAGATTTCATATGGCTTCTTGTCTTCCTCCTGCCCAAGTACTGCTCCAATTGCTGTGTCTGAGGCATCAGATGAAATTTGGAATGGAAAATTCCAATTTGGGCCCCTCAGCACTGGGGCTGTTGAAACAATATTTTTCAGATCATTAAAGGCATTGTCACATTTATCTATCCAAATGAAATCAGCATTTCCAGTTAGTGCATATAGAGGTGCAACTATTCGAGAATAATGTTCTATAAATCTTCTATAGTAACCAGAAAATCCAAGAAAGCTACGTACCTCTGTTTGTGTGGTGGGTGTGGGTATTAACAAGATTATTTGAATTTTAGCTGGGTCCACTTGAATTCCAGCTGCTGAAATATAATTCCCTAAGATAACTCCTTCGGTCATCATCATAAGACACTTTTCATGGCTTAAACAAAGCCTAGTGTCAATACATCTTTGCAATACCTTTTCTAGATTTTCTAATGCAGGCTCAAAATCATCCCCATACGGTGTGAAATCATCCATATATACTTCGAGACCTTCATTTATTAAGTCTGCAAAGATGCTGAGAATGGCCCTTTGGAATGTAGCATGGGCATTGCATAGGCCAAAGGATAAGACTCGGTAGGCAAATGTTCCCCATGGACAGGTAAAAGTATTTTTGTCTTGGTCTTTAGGGGCAATCTGGATTTGATTGTACCCACTGAAGCCATCGAGGAAAGAAAATAATTTCTTTCCCACCAATGTGTCTAATGCCTGGTCAATGAAAGGAAAGGGAAAGTGGTTTTTCTATGTTTCCTTGTTAAGTTCATGATAATCTACACATATTCTCCACTTTCCGTTCTTTTTTGGTACCACTACTAATGGAGAGACCCAATTTCTATCAGATATTGGGTAGATGAAATTAACATCCAATAGTTTTTGTAATTTAGCTCTCACAATATCTTTGAGGTGAGGGTTTAGTCTTCTTTGGGGTTGGCGAATGGGTCTTGCATATTTTTCAATATAGATGTGGTGTGTGCACAATTGAGGGTCAATTCCTTTCATATGGGGGTAATCCCATGCAAAGGTTACTTTGTATTTTCGTAATAATTGGACCAACTTCTCTTCTTGTTTAGCAGTCAGATTTTTGTTAATGTTTAGAGTTTTTCCTGACTCAATTTCTACAATCTTGCTATTGTACACAAGAAGTAGTAGGTATTAGTTGATCAGGAATTTATTTCAAAGGATCTTCTTCTTCTTTATTATCAAATGTTGCCTTGATCATGTGACATTGTGAATGGGATCTAATTTGTGGTTTATTAATAAAAATATTAATGATATCATCCTCTATTTGATTTTTAAAATCAAGAGCATTTTCTACAGTTAGAGGTGATATCATATTTTCCATAAGATATGATACAGGTTTTTTTGTTTTGTTTTGATTATTGATAGACTTAGCTGGGCTGGGGAATATAAAGCTAAATTCTTGACATAGTTTCCCCTTGTTATTGTCATGTTTCCTTGTCGGCATCCAATATAAGCATCGACAGTTTCCAACCAAGGTCTACCTAATATTAACGGGTGTCCTTCTAGTCGGTTCTTTGGATTAATAACCAAGAAGTCAATAGGGTATTCACAGGAAACTACAGATACCATTACATATTGTAGTGTACCTTCTGGTTTGACTACTGATCGGTTAGCCAATTCCAATAAGGTTGTTGTTGGTTATAGCAATGTAATGCCAAGTTTTTGACAGGTGGTGGTTGTTAGGATATTGGTTGCTACTCCCAAATCAACTAAGGCATTTGGAAACAATTTCCCATGGATTTGCACTATCACTATAGGATTTCCTGGGTCTTCATATTTTACGGGTGTTTCCATTCCTGATAATAAGTCAGATAAAGTACCGACTATTTGGATAGTTGGATTGGTGGTTGTTCTCCTCTTTGGCTTCTTTATGCATAGTTCCATAATGGTTTTTGCATATATAGGAATGTCTTGGATAGCTTGGAGGAAAGTGATTTTTATACACAAATTTTTTAATTCTCCCAGAAGATCAAAATTAGGATGTTCTAATGGGCGCGGTATGATTAATCATTCTGGGAATGGTGGAGAGGAAGTTGTTACTTGTTGTTGATTTTGTTGTTGAACCTCCTTCTCTTCTTGTAATGTTTGTTCTATAGGTAACAGATCTTAAATATGAAAATTATTGTTTCTCTCTGTTTCTACTATGCACCCAGACCTTAATTGAAGGTCATTTCACTCCCATAGTTCAGTTTCTAATTCTGGGGGTTCCATTATTTGGACAGACTGAACTGGCCTATTGTTTTGATTTGGGTTGGGTTGGGCTGGGAGTTGAGGTCTTAAGTTGGTCTGGGGGTTTGTGTAGGGAGCTGGCAGTGTAGGTTGAGAGAGAGGAATTGTTCCAACTGGCTGATTTGTAGGTCTTTTCCAGTTTGACTGCCAGGCCTGACTCTGGGAAGTAGAGGGGGACCATTGTGTAGGATAGTTATTATTTTTCCAAAACGGTGGGCAGAAAGGAAAGCTAGGCCAATTATTTTGATTTTTTTGATTTGGCGAAGATGTTGAAGGAAATGGCTGTTCTGACCAATTGGGGAAAGGTGGTTGATTTTTCCACATTCCACTATATTGCTGAGCATTATATTGAGGAGGCTGAAAAGAAGAAAATGGATCAGTTGGCATACCTGATTATCGTGGCCTCCATTGTCGGTGCTGATTAAGTAGACATACCACTTCTGATTCTTCTTCTGCCTCCTTATAAACTACTTTTAGTCCAGGAAGCGAGGGACATCCTTCTGTAGGGTGATCTTTCGTGCAAATGGCATAGACTTTGATTACATCCAATGGGCACTCTTTTTGGCTATGTTTCTTCCTGCATATGGGACAAAATATTGCCAAATTTTGCTCTGCTTCTGCTTGCTTTTGTTTGGCTTTGCATGATGTCAAACTGCGTTGTTAGAGTCCCAAGTATGTCTGTCTTAAAATCTTCTAGCAGATTTCAAATCTTTGCATGAGTCACACCTTCATTAGAGGCCTTATTTTCTCTTGTAATCATATCATGTTCTGTTGATTTTAGCCTTGTGTTGCCCCTCGAACTCCTAATACACAAATCAATGATGTTAGGATAACTTTCCTGATATATATCACCTTCTCCCATAATATTCAATGTTTCAACCCATTGATCTTTCATTCCCCTAATTAATGTGATTTTCAAAACATTATCAGGTAAGGGTAAAGATGCATAAGGGGATCTCTGCAGATTGTATTGAAACTGTTCCACATATTCTTCCAAGGTTTCATTTGGTTTTGCTGTCATTTGGAATATTTCATCTTTTAGTTCCTGAGACCTGCAATAATCTTGATACTTCTTTAAAAATGCATCTTTCATTTGATCCCAATCAGTTATGACACCCCCACCTAATCCCATAAACCATCGTAAGGCTGCCCCTTTTAATGTTGAAAGGAATAGTTTTAGTTTTTGGGGATCGGTGGTATAATCATATCCCCTGCATAACACATCAAATTCAAACAAAATTGCATCTGGATCTTCTGATGTTAAACCATGAAATGTGGGAATATGTTGAAGGGGAATGGCCTTCATAGGCGCATTGACTACAGTATCTACTATAGGATATTGTAGCGTAGAGGTTTTTTGGGGTGTCTGCTGGTTCTGATTTTGATTCTGGGCCATTTGGTAAAAAATGTGCCAATATCCTTCTAGGATTTCCAAGGAATTTCTAGGTTGACTAGCAGGGATAGGAATGGCTTTGATAGCACTCCCCTTGTCTGGAATAATGAGTATTCCTTGTTGACCTATTGTTTGAGGTGATTCAGCACCTTGGTTTTGAATAACTTTAACAACACTTCCCTTATTTGGACTGCTCATTTTTTGGGCTATTTCAATAGGAGATGTTGGGTCTCCTGTTTCTCCTGTTTCCCCTTCTCCTTCTTGGAGATTACTAGAGTTCCCTTCTTGAGGGGAAATTATGTAGGGATTCTCAATTTCTTGGGAATATTGCTCAATTCCCTCTGTTTGACTATGTATCTCAACAAAGACTTCAGATGGTGACTCTATAGCCTGAAGGGAACTAGTAGGCTGTCTAGAGATAGCTTTTCTAAATCCTACTGATGGTTGAGATTCAGTTCTTTTAAGGATTTCGTCAATAAAATTTGTCTGCCAAAGGGTCACTAGTCCCTTAGGTTTTTCAATTTTAGGAGGAATTTTGTTTTTCTTAGTTGGTCTATTCATTCAAGAAAACAAACCTTCATTCCTACCCAAAGAAAGAAGCTTACCTACTTCTGCTGTGAAGTGAGTTGTGAGAAAGTGTGTTTCTTGCCCAGTGTGCAGGTTCTTACCTTCCGTCTTTAATACCCAATTCTTTGCAAGAAGAAGAAAATCAGCTGTGCATCACTCTTTTGAAATAGCATACACTCTCCTCGGCAACGACGCCAAAATTTTGGGTCATAAAAAGGTATCTTTTGAACACCTAATTAGCCTACATTAATCATCAATCCAGGAGTGACTTTTTATTTCAAGAGTGTAATCTGTCTGAGGCTGCAATTAACTAAGAGTAATGCTATGAAGATGTAGTATAGAATGTTAAATACAAGAGTAAAAAATTTCTTGTAAGAAAATCTAATTACAGTAGCATAAATGGAAAATCTCTAAAATCTTAACTACATCAATCTGAAAACCATCGATCAGGGATATAGTAGCAGTAACTCCTTCCTTTAGAAATCGATGCAACTGAAATCACGTTGAGGAAAGATAACCAATCTGGGAACTTGGAAGCAGTAACCAGTGTTCTCTACAGTTGGTGGTCTTGTTCTTAAAGCAATAGAAATGAAATCAAGCTCCAACTACTTGCTGATAAAGATAACTAAAAGGAACTGCAAAGGCTAGAAAGGAACTGCAACTCGTAATTCCTATTCATAACAATTGTAACCAATCTATCTGCTAATCTGAAGCTATGAATCAGAAATAAACAATAAATAGAAATGGAACAACAACATGAATTGAATAGTAATTATAATTCTAACGCAATCAAGAAACTAATCTCCACACTCCAATCCTATCAACAGCCAATAGTACACAACAATCAATTATAACAAATCATAAACCAATAGAACAACAACTAGAATCGAATATAGAACAACAAAGCTTTTATAATGATAACAAGATAAATGAACAACGAATGCATTTCTTACGAAGGATAAAATATCAATGCAATTCGTTAATGAATTTTTATTTAATCCAACAAAAATCAATCAACTCTATAATCGAAATACCTTAAACAAAACTTCACACAACAGTAAGCAAAGATTAAAAATACAAAGAACAAGGTAATTCCACTAGAGCCAGGCCCTTAGTGCCAGTGAAATACTGCTGGGCTACTTCAGAACTTAAGAGATAAAATGAAACGCATTTTTGATATTAATCGAACATAAATTATTACAGAGGTTGTTCTCTCAAAGCCGAGAGTCAATAAACATAATATTACAAAGGAAATGTTTGAATATAAGAAATTTTGACCAACTGAATGACTCCCTGATCAATAAAGGATGTTGCTTTATATAATAGACCCTGATGGACAAGACAAGGAATAAGATGAGTTTGAATAGCAATCCCTCAGGATCGAAGGATCCTAAGGGATTCACTCCCCTTCGTTTAGTTATCATCTTGCTTACTTTGACCGAAGCCGAGCTGTCCCCTGTCTTTTCTTGGAAATTCGTTCGGATCTCCTTGCCTTCGGCTAGATGTGGTTTAACGCTGATGGAGCAGAAGTTACATTGATCTTAGCCTCACCTTTGGTACAACTGTTCACTTCATCTAATTCCTGTTTTATCAATAAAAAAACAATCTTTGGTCATCTTTTTACAATAAACATAAACCTTTCCAATTATATCATAATTCTTATAATAAATTACCTTCCTAAGGTAAAAAGGAGTATGTCTATAGTAAAAGAATGAGAATATACACAGTAATTTCATACCTTTTTCACTGCCCAACAACACTAACCCACAATCCTAGCCCTCTGAAACTATATCAGTGAAGCACAATATGAATACTCATTTTTTTGCAAAATATAGTCTCATAACATCAACATGAAAGTTTAAAAATCCTATTACAAGAGCTAAGAGCGTAGTGGCTTTATCCAAATTTCGGATCCTAATGATCTCTTTCTCAACCCTATTTAACGTAAAGGGTGGCCACCAATAGATCCCTAAAAAGTAGGTGATGAGTCCACTTTGACTGCAAATGAAGTGTAGCTTTAGTGCACTTGATCTTAAGTTTTCTTGGCTGCCTTTGATTTTGAGCTATTGGAGGGAATCTCGAGGATCCCTTTGCTACCTTTAGGAGTTAAGGAGGTGGAAAATCCCCCTAGAATATGTCCTTGCCGTCTACTCCTAGTGTTAATGGAAAAATATTCACCAAAATGAAATATATTCATGATTTTCCTGCATTTAACTCATGTTAGTCACTAAAAGTATGATAAGCCTCAATCACCATCTACACTAGCATCATACCATAATATAATTATAATGCAAGAAAAAGAGACTTAATAAGGAAAAAAATGTGACCATTAACCCTTCCAAATGTACCTAATGATGGAGCTCATCATCAAACCCCTACTAAATGGTTGCTCATCCTCTAAGCAACTAGTCCTCCTTCTGCATTTCTTTCAAAGCTTTGATGGACCCTCTAACTTCCCAAGGAAGAAGTGTGGTGGTATTTTTCTACAATGTAGGATCCATTTAAATATTTAGATGGTTATTTATGACTCCCCTAGGGCTGAATAGTTATGCCCTAATGTGTAAGGGTTATCTATTTTCTCTCCTCATAACCCTTCTCATTTCTTGTGCTCTAGTCTCTTCATTAACCATCCATGATGCCAATGCCATGAATTTCATGTCTCCTATTAGGCACCTATATTACTAGTGTAGTCCCTTATTGTTGTTAGTGTAGCCCCCTCATTGTTATTTTTGTACCCCTGTAACCCCAATTTTGTTATTATTGTGCCCTTACATTATTATTGTTAGGTTGGCTAGGATTATATTGTGACCCCATGAACTACTATATATAGAATGAGGTTTTTTCATTTGTACCATCCAAGAATTGTTCATTTATGTTATGTAAAGGAGGTTTCCCCCTCGAAGTGGCTTATTTATAAGGTGTTGATCTCTCTTTTATTCTATTTTTGGAGCTGGTTTCATAACGTTTGGCATCAGAGTTTTGGATTCTAGGGTTTCGTTGCTCCAAACAGGTCATCATGGAAGTGTTTCTACTCCTCGACTTCCACAACCTATAAGGATGACACCCCAACAATTGGAAGAAAAAAGAGCGAAAGGGATTTTCTAAAATTGTGATAGAAAATACACTAAAGGTCATAAGTGTGCCGAGAAGAAATTATTTTACATAGATTGTGAAGAGGAGAAAGAAAATTCAAAAGAAGAGGATATACACCAGGAACCAACCCTAGAAGAAGAAGAAATGAGTTGACCATATCGTGTAATGCATTGGCATGAATTACCACTCCTCAAACTCTCATGATATAAGGACACATCAAGAAGAAAAAGGTAATAATGTTGATTGATACGGGTAATACGCATAACTTTATTCATTGTAAGGTAGCCAAGGAATTGAATTGTTTCCTATACCCAACACTAGAATGTCAAGTGATTGTTGCAAATGGAGGAACTATAAATTTTTCTAGAAAATGCCATAATATCAAGCTAACCATGGGGGAATGTGTATTGAATAGTCCAATTATTTCCATTCCATTGTGAGGTGCTGATCTTGTACTAGGAGTAAAATGGTTACAATCTTTGGGGACGATAGCTTTTAATTTTCAAGAATTTTTCTTGAATTTTTTTTTGGAAGGAAAGGAAGTCGAATTATGGGGTATCGTAGGGAATCCAGGAAAGATAATAAGCTCTAATCTGATGAAAAAGCTTCTGAAGAAAGAAAAATGAGGTGTAATTGCATAATTATTCTCACTAGAAGTTCCAACTTCAAAATCATCTATTTCTCCAAATCTCCAAAAAGTCTTGGGCAACCATTCCAAGGTGATTGAAACTCCCAAAGGACTCCCACCTACCAGTGATCATGATCATGCTATTCATTTGCATTAGATAACTTTTGAGGTCTAAAATGGGCCTCCTAAGAAAAATGTACAACCAAAATAAACTTTATAAGAACAAATAGGATTCAAGGTGATGATGTCAACCATGGGGGATGATTCACCTTTTTTGGGGTAAAGAAGTAAAAAGATTAAAAAATAATAAAATAATAAAACAACATTTTCAACTTGTATTTTCAACTTATCTCCCCAATTTTTTACTCAAATTCTAAGATGGAATACTCATTAGATGAAAAATTTAATTACTCATCCAAGGAGTACACATGTTACATAATTTAGATGTACCTTTCTACAAGAAAACTGAGAAATACATGAAAATACGTGATTGCAATCACATTTTCATTTATTTCTCATTTTTCATGTAGCGAGGTCCATCAAAAGTATGCAACATTAGTAATCCTTGGACGAGGAATCAAATTATGCATCCAACGAGTGTTTCCACTAAAAATTTGAGTAAACCCATAGGGAGATAAGTTAAAAATATGAGTTGAAAAAGTAGTTTTTTATTTTGTCCCTCTAAAATTTGATGATGTAACCTAATGTTCTTTTATTTTTTCCACTATTATTTTATAATTTCCTTATGAGGCCCATTTTAGACCTCAAAATTCCTCTAATGATTCCAAGAAGTGTTCCTCCAAACATCAGGCCTTATAGATATCCTTATGTCCAAAAGATCAAAATTGAATGTATGATTGCAAAAATGTTAGAAGCTGGTATAATTCAACCTAGTTAAAGTCCTTTCTTTGCTCCATTAGTATTGGTTCATAAGAAGGATGGATCATGGTGCATGTTTCCGAATTATAAGGAGCTCAATAAGCTCATTATTAAAGATATATTTCCCATTCCTGTGATTGATGAATTGTTTGATCGATTACATGGAGAAATTTATTTTACCAAGTTGTATCTTTGTTCAGGATATCATCAAATTAGAATGAAGACTAAAGATATTCTAAAAACACCATTTCAAACTCTTGAGGGTCATTATGAATTTTTGGTCATGCCTTTTCACCTTACAAATGCACCTTCTACATTTCAAGGGTTGATGAATTCCATTTTCAAACCCTTCCTTAGAAAGTTTGTGCTAGTATTTTTTGATGATATACTAATCTACAACAGGTCTTCGAAGGATCATGTTCAAAATGTTGACAGGGTGCTCAAACTATTAGAGGAGAAATAATTATATGCAAAAACATCCAAATGTTTCTTTGGAATAAAAGAGGTGGAATATTTGGGTCATATTGTATCTCACGAGTGTGTTAAGGTAGACCTTAACAAAATTAAAGCCATTAAGGAATTGAAATTCCACACAACCATAAAGTAGTTGAGAGGATTTCTCGAGTTAACAAGGTATTATCGCAAGTTTGTTAAGAAATATGGGATAATAGCAACACCTCTAACAAAATTATTGAAGAAAGATGCATTTTCATGGACTCCTGAAACAACTAAGGCCTTTTAACATCTTATAGAGGGAATGTGCCTAACGTCAGTCTTAGTTGCGCCATATATCATAAAAAAAATTATTTTGGAATGTGATGCCTCAGGAAATGGAATTGGTGTTGTTTTAATGCAAGAAGGAAGGCCCATTGCTTTTGAAAGTCATCTAATCAAAAGAAAGTATTTATAGAAAGCTTTTTATGAGAAGGAAATTTTAGCAATACTGCATGCGCTAAGGAAATGGCAACGTTACCTAATGGGAAGACACTTCAAGGTAAAAACGGTCATGATAGTATTAAATTTTTTTTGGAACAAATAATATCTTCAGAAGAGCAACAAAAATGGTCACAAATATGTTGGTTTATCACTTTGAAATCATCTACAAAAAAGGGAAGCTAAATGTTGTTGTAGATGCACTCTCAATAAAGAATGAAGAGGTGGAAGCATTGATTTATGCCATTTCTATTATCCAAACAGATTTGATAACTGAAGCAAGGGATGAATGGAATAAGGACGAAGAAGTGTGGACACTCATTCAAAAGTTGCAACAATATCCTAGTACATCTGATACATTTAGTTGGAAAAATGATTCCTTATGCTACAAATATCGCTTATATCTTTGTAAGAATTCCCAACTAAAAAAAAATATTCTCTTGGAATTGCACACTTCTCATTTAGGAGGACACTCAGGATTTTTAAAAACTTACCACAGGGTGAAGAAACAATTTTTTTAGGATGGCCTTAAATCTGATATTCAAAATTTTGTGGCAGAATGTTTGGTTTTACAGCAAAATAAAGTTGAGACAATTAAGACCCCAAGTCTTTTACAACCATTATCCATTCCAAGTCAATGTTTGAAGGATATTTCAATGGATTTTATCACAGGTTTACCTAAGTTCAAAGGAAAGAGTGGCATCATGGTGGTAGTTGATAGAATTACCAAGTATGCACACTTTTTTGCATTATCTCATCCATTTAAAGCAATTACAATTGCTACTTCATTTATGGAAACAATTCAAAAGCTACATGGAAACCCAAAGATTATTGTAAGTGACAAAGATCCCATATTTACTGGAAATTTTTGGATGGAATTATCATTAGGGGAATTTTGAGGTCTAAAATGGGCCTCCTAAGAAAAATGTACAACCAAAAATAACTTTATAAAAACCAATAAGATTAAAGATGATGATGTCAACCATGGGGGATGATTCACAATTTTTTAAGTAAAAGGGTAAAAAGATTAAAAAAATAAAAAAATAATAAAAGTACTTTTTCAACTCGTATTTTCAACTCATCTCCTAAAGTTTTTACTCAAATTGCGAGTAGGAGTACTCGTTGGATGAAAAATTTAATTCCTCATCCAAGGAGTACCCATGTTTCATACTTTTGATGAACCCTGCTACACGAAAAATGAAGAATATCCTTGAAAAATGTGATTGCAATTAAGTTTTTCATGTATTTCTCATTTTTCATGTAGAAGGGTCCATTGAAAGTATGCAACATGGGTAATCCTTGGATGAAGAATTAAATTTTTCATCCAACGAGTAGTCCCGCTCGAAATTTGAGTAAACACTTTGGGAGATAAGTTGAAAATACGAGTTGAAAAGGTAGTTATTTCTTTCTTCCCTCTAGAATTTAATGATGTCATCAAATCTTATTTTATTATTTCCAATATCATTTTATAATTTCCTTAGGAGGCCCATTTTATCCCTAAAAATTCCCCTAATGTTTCTTGTTTGGATACTCAACTAGCTCATAGCTCATCTTATCATCCTCAATGCAATGGTCAAACTGAGATAATCAATAAATATTTGGAAGGATATCTTCATTGTTTGGTATTTGATAAATAAACATAATGGATCAAGTGGTTACTTCTTGAATGGTGGTATAACACTTCCTTCCATACTGCAGCAAAAATGACCGTATTTATGACATTTTATGGATACCATCCACTGTCCATCACATCATATTTAAGAGAAAATTTGAAGGTTCAAGAACTAAAATATCACATTGAGAATCAACAAGAATTTCTCCAACTCTTAAAGGATAACCTAAATTTGGCACAAAATCGAATGAAACAATAGGAAGATCAACATCGCAGTGAGAGAATTTTTGATATAGGTGACTGGGTATTTTTACGACTACAACCATACAAACAAATGTCCCTCAAGCAAGCTAAGAAGGATAATAAATTATCGCCAAAGTACTATGGTCCTTACAAGGTGTTGCAAAAGATTGGTACTATGGCATATAAATTGGAGCTTCCTGCTTCTTCACAAGTGCATCCAGTTTTCCATATTTCATGCTTAAAGAAGGTTATGGGTGAGAAAATTCCAGTTCAAACAATATTGCCAGAACTTGATGAGGAAGGAAAAAACATATTGGAACCTACAGCAGTCACGGAAACAAGAACTTGAAAGCTATGAAATTGATCAATTTCAGAGTATCTCATTAAGTGGAAGAACTTATCCACTGAAGATTCTACATGGGAGGATGAAAATTTTATACCGAAGCACCCAGAGCTACTCAAGCGTTGATGACAACACTTTTTTGAAGGAGAGGGGCATGTTAGGTCCCTATATTACTAGTGTAGTCCGTTATTGTAGTTAGTGTAGCCCCATTATTGTTATTTTTGTACCCCTGTAACCCGAATTTTGTTATTATTGTGCCATTACATTATTATTGTTAGGTCAGCTAGGATTATATTGTGACTCCATGGACTACTATATATAGAAGGAGGTTTTTTCATTTGTATCATCCAAGAATTTTTCATTTATGTAATGTAAAAGAGGTTTCCCCCTCGATGTGGCTTATTTCTAAGGCATTTATCTCTCTTTTCTTCTATTTTTGGAGTTGGTTTCATAACATCTACCATCCTAGGATTGGGGTCCCAAATGTTCAAGTCTATCAACAAAAGCTTATGCATGTAAAACTCTGCTATTTTTGGCTTGTCTCCCATACTTGACTGGTTGCAAAAATCAATGAAATGTCTGTAGTTTTGGAAAGGTAAGGATCCATGGGAGGCTAATGCTTTGATTTGAAATAGGAGCAACTGCTCCTTGAGGTAAACTGCATATGAATCTGAAGGATATCTATGTTGAATGGCCTCCATGCATAAATCTGCCATAATGGCCACTTGTTTATCCTTTTGCTGAAGCTACTCTTGTAATGCTACATTCTCTGCTTGTTCCTTATGAAGGTGATCTTTCAACACTGACTCTCTGAGCCTAACATAAGATAAATCCTTCCCCAACTTGGCTACTTTTCCTTCCATGACCCCTATGTCATGCACACCTTTAGATGTGGAAAGCTTCATCCAATGATGAGTGTGTGCCCTATCCTCTTCCAACTGATAAAACAAAGGCACCATGAAATTTTGAGGAATTAATTTGGCCCCCTCGATGTATGTGTAGTAGGAGCTGAGATTGGGTTGAGGGCTATGGTTTGGAACTACTTCTACATCTTTGAGGACTAGTTCTGGTGAGGTGGCCTCTTCTTTATCATCTTTTCCTCCATCTTTTTCATCTTGTTTTTCCTCTTGTGCCTTATATTCAACTTCTTCGACCTCTTTCCCCTCTATGCCCATATTTTCCTTCTCAACCAAGGCATTTTTATTTAAATATGGGCTTACTATATTTTCCCATAGAAAAAACATAGTTTCCTGTAGAAAACTCTTTTTTTCTTGTTGAAGACCGTATTTCCCTTGTTTTTCACTTTTTTCAGTCCTTGGAGGGTCTGTGGGGGTTGCATGAGGTGTATGGGATGCCAATCTAGCTGAATGTCTTTTGATATATGTTACAGTAGTCTTTAGAGGTCAAGTGACCCCTTGCACCCTTCATTCCTCTAATCTAATTTCCTCATCTTTATTTGGTGATTCTTCAATGGAAATAGGGCTCTTGGTGAGAGTCTATCATTTCCCTTGCCTCACCCTTTGAATCTTCCTAGTTCTGAAATACATAGGTGTCTGCCTCTTTCTTTTTGTTTTAATAGGTGTGCTCAAATTAGTTAGGTTAGCAACCACTTCTTGATCTATGATGTCTGGTGACATGATGGTGTCTTGAGGGGAGGTTTCATTGCCTAGGATAGGGTCCAATCCTTTCTTCTCCTCAATATTTTCTTCCTCCTTCCCCTAATATTTTTCTTTCTCCATCTCTATTGTCTCTATGTTTTCTGCCTCAATTTCCATATTTTTTTTTTCTTCCTTATTTTCTACCTCCTCTTCCTCTCCTTCTATCTCCTCTTCAACCTCTTCTTCTTCTTCTTATAAATCCCTCTCTCTAAGGCTAGAAGAAGAGGTTTTCCCTATTTGGGTAGCTATAAAGGCTTCCCTATCCATATCTATGAAAGAAGACCAGGATACAGGTAGGTTCAATCTTATCAAAGCATCATTCTCAATTAGTTTTATGAGGCCATGATGGGCCAACTCATGATATTTTATTTACCTCACCTTATGTCTCATGGCAGTTATGGAGTTCAAGAGTAAGTGAGGGATGCTTAGTCTCTATTCTAGAGGGAGTTCTACATTAAACGTAAGTTCATTTAATAATATGAAATGATACCCATAGATTGCACTAAGTTTACCTTCACAAGAAATAAAATTCATGATATGGAAGGCTACTTCATCCCAGGGGTATGGAAGGCTTTCTCTCCTCACTCCATTTTGTCTTCAATGTACTCTTCTCCTGGAAGAAAGAAGCTCTTCTTGGCTGCAGTGTTCGGCATACTTTCCTTAATCCATTTGACTCCTAAGGGAAAATTTGTAACTCTACATATGAGTTTAGGCGATAGTGTGATGGCTAGGCATCTAACCACAGTGGTGGCTTTCTCTTATGAATGTGACTGCATATCCACTGCAAATTCTCTAGCTATATCTTCATCAAATACTTTCAAAAGCTCAAAGAACCCTAGCCATTGGTGATTTCAGAATATTTACATGACTTGAGGATACTTTTAGTGGGCTCCCTTCTATTCAATCCCTCTCCCATTTTAATGGCTGTGATATGAAGGTGGTGAGAGGTTTGAGAGTTATGTCTTGGAGATGGAGGTCTTGAAACAAAATGCAAGAAATAATTTATTTTGCCCTTTAATTTCCAAATTTACTTTGTTGACTGTGAATTTCATGGAGGAATTACAGAGCTGGAGGATGGAAACCACTTACCTTTGTCCTTCACTATTTTGGTTTGAGAGATGGTGGCTTTGGGAAGAAAATTCACCCACATGTGACTCTATGTTTCCTTCTAAAACCTTGTTGATCTGCTTCTGAAGTTTCCTATAGAAAAACATTGTTTCCTGTAGCATGATGGTGCATGCAAGATCAAACCTTGATGATGCTCTCCCGATGGATCCCACTACTCTCCTGATTTTTCTGCTCTTCAAAATTCTCAAAAAAATAGTGAAAATGAGAAAAAACTTACCTTTATGGGATTTTTAACTAAATTTGGAGTGTTGTGGTGAATCATACTTAACACGAGTTTTCCTCTTTGAGACCATTGGTCCCACTCTAATTAATGATTGTTGAGCCTCGTGATCACCTTCTTCATACCCACCCACTCTCTCTTGAGTTGATTTGACTTGCCCAAGTGGCATGCACTTTTATTTTTCCTTCAATTTCACTTTACGAAGGTGGGAAAGTTAACTGGCCACCTTTTTTCCTTTTAAATTTCTAAAACTCAACGTTCAACCATTTTGGTCATTATGGATGCATAACGAGAGGTAAAGGGCCATACCTGAGCTTAATTGGTGTTGGTGAGGTGCTGAATGAGATGGTGCAAGGATTGAAGCTAGTGGTGGCAACCTTGATCTTTTCTTTGTTTCATTTCTTGTTTGTTTTATGAGTGAGGAACTTTTTCTGAGTGAGCTGCTTGTCCTTTTTGAGTGATCTGCCTAAAATTTTTATTTATTTTTCTTTTGTAGGTGCCTCATGGAGGTATTTAGGTTCCATGGTTGGTGTGATTTCCCTTCTAGAGTCTATTGGTGGTCTTCTGGAGTCACGCTCATCAGTTTTCCTTCATCTTTTGGCCTTGCTGTGCCACACACAGATTTGCTACAAGAAACTTTCTGATTTTTGTAGAAGTCTTTTTCTTGGCTCTTCTTTCTTTAGTTTGCTCATAAATGGAGGTATATGGTTCATGGAGGCTATGGATGGAGTCATGGAATGAATGGAGTGGAGGATAGGCAAGTGGAGGTGTCTCATGCCAAGTTTTTCAACGATATACTGCTAATGGTGCAACATAGGGTTTAGAATGTGAATCCTTGCGCATGGAGTGAAATAAGGGTTTGAGAATTTTAGGTATAGGAATAACATAAATTATCATGCCATCCTTGAAGTTAATAAATCCCTAAGAGAGATTTTTCCTTCACGAATGAGTTTCCTGTAGCATTTAAAGGAGTTTTCTGTAGTGCTAAAGGAATCCTGTAGCTAGTGGATTTTCCTGTAGCAATTACAGTTTAGGAAAAAAAATGAAATTTGTGCCTATCCGAGGGTTGAAATGGATGAAGGGGTGTATGTTGGAGTGGATTATGAAGTGTGCAAGCAGAGGAGAAGAGAAAATTAAGAGAAATTTCTCCTATGGATCCCAAAAACATCTTTAATCACTAACCTGCAAAACATAAAACACATAAGTGAATATGTATTTTTTATTCTTATTCCTTTTCTTTATTTTCTTTTTTCTATTTTTTTTTGAAGGAAAGTGGGCTGCCTCCGTAGAGGTTTTTAACCCACAGGCCTACCTTGGGTGCCTTAGAGAGGTTTTCACCCAAGGATGTTTTATTCTCTATTTTTTTCTTTTTTCTTTTTCACTTTCTTTATCCAGGATTTCCTCATGGATATTTTCAACCCTGGAGTTAGCCTAGGGTACCTTAGAGAGGTTTTCACCCATGCCTTTTCACCATAATTTGTTTTTATACACCTATATCAATTTGTAATCTTTCTGGAAGGGGAGGTGTAGGAGTGGATGTTGATGGATGCTCTAATACAGGAGTTGAAATTATTGGTTCTTTTCGTTTTGATTTTTCAATGTTTGGGTCCTGAAAAGATGTGTCTTCTTCAAGACTTTTATTTTCTCGTAGAGAGTCTTCCTCAGAGTTGTCTTTTTCTTGTATGATCACAAAAGGTTTCCTCTTTTCAAGTATTCTTCCAGACCTAAGTTGAACATCACTAAGGTCTAGAGGAGTAATTAAATAAGTTGGAAACTATTGGCCTTCTATCATGTATGTATTCTGAGGATTTTTATTGTTAGGGTTTGGTATGGGTTGAGTAGGAAACTGATTTGATTTCTGAGGAAATGGTAATGGAAGTGGTTGATTTTTATGTTGTGGATTTTGAGGATTTTGTTGTTGAGGAAAATGTGGATATGGTGGATAGGATGGTGGATACTGATAGTACTGAGAGTATCTTCCATCGGGATTTTGTGCCCCTTGTGCCCAAGATTGAGATTGATTTTGAAATTGGGGCCAAGGTTGCTGCCAAGAATTCCAATTTGGTGGAGGTTGATTATACATTTGATCATGAAATCCTTGTGTTTGAGGTCCTTGCCAAGGCCTTCTAGAGACAAAATTGAGAGATTATATGGAACTTGTAGGAGTTTCCTCTTGAAAGACAACTTTAAGACTAGGAAGTGGAGGACAACTCTTGGTCTCATGTTTTTCTGAACAAATGACACAGGTCTCTACAAATTTTGCATCCAAAGGACACTCTCTCAAGGCATGCTTCTTTCTACATCTGGGACAAAAGATTTGTAAAGCATCAGATTCAATTTTTTGCTTGTTTTGTAACTTAAGGGTGTCTATTTGTTCACTAAGACTCCCTAAGATGTTATATTTGAATTCATCAAGAATATGCCCTATCTCTGCCCTACTTACTATCCCAGAAGCAGACTTACTTACCCTTGCAAGAGCAGGGTCTCTTGGGCCTTTTACAGTTTTGGATTTCCCTCTTGAAAGGTTGATACATAAATCAGATATTTCAGGTAATGTGAGCTGAGATATATCCCCTTTTCCCATCATGTTAAGGATATCCAACCATTCATCCCCAATTGTTTTCAACAAGAGAGCTTTTAAGGCGTCTTGATCTAAGTTTCCCATTTTTTGCTCTTTTGATGTTGTAATAAAATCTCTCCAACAAATCTTCCAAGTTTTCATCCTCTTTCTGTATCATCTTGAACACTTCCTCCTTATGATTAACTGGCATACAATAATCCAAATACCTCTCTAGAAATGCTTGTTTCATGTCTTCCCATGTCCTAATAGAACTGTTGATCAAACTCATAAACCACTTCAATGCTGCTCCTTTCAATGTTGAAGGAAATAGTTTAATTTTTTGAGCATCTTGTAAGTAGTCATAAGTTCTACACAGGATTTCAAATTCAAATAGGAAGGTTTTAGGATCTTCAGTTTTAAGTCCATAGAAGTTTGGAAGGACAGAGGGTGAAATGTTTTTCATGGTTGTATTGGTTTCTTCATCTATTATAGGGAACCCAAAAGAGCTTCCCATTTATCTTCTACCTCTTCCTCTACCTCCTTCTCCTTCTGCACCTCTACCTCCTTCTCCTCTACCTCTACCTCTACCCCCTCCAAATAATGTGTGTTCTCCATTAAAGACTCCTCCTCCCCCTTCTTCTGCCATAGTTGATTCTTCTGTGGAAGTGGAAAAATTTGTGTCTCTAGCAGGGGTCCTTGAATCTTCTTCTAAGACAGGTTCAATGGATGAAGTGGAAGGTCTTTCTAATGGAATATCTGATCTTAAGTCCTCTGGGAGTCTAGGATCAGTAAGGGATGGAATGTGGGTCTGAGTTGGAGGTGTGCTGGATCTTGGTCTAGGTGAAACAAGTGGTGTTCTAGGAGTCAAGCTTCTGCTTATGCTTCTTATGAATCTACCCCTTGAGTCTCTCTCTCTACGCATATCATTGTTTTTTTTTTTTAAGTTAAGAAACAAGGCTACCTGGCTACACTTCCCTGGAAACGACGCCAAAATGTTTGTGCTCAACATAGTGTTCCTAAATTGAGTTCATTAATTGTCAACCAGGGTTGGTAAACTGCTGAAGTGTGGTGCACTATATGTGCCTAGGTATTTGTTTCTCACTACGTTGTGTTTAGTGTTTTCTGATGTTTTTGGTTTTATGGTTTTATGTTTGAAAAGGGAAGGAATTAAATGCTGGTGAAAGGAAGCTATTGGCCTAAACTATGGATGGAAAATAACAAATGCAAATACTAAAACAGAACAAAGCCTAAACTATGGCTAGCAAACAACAAATGCAAAGCTTGATAATGACTTCAAGGAAATAAATCACAACATGAGCTTAAACTTATCCAATTCATTCATTAAAGATGTGTTGGAAGAGCTTGGGAAATGGACAAGTTAAGTGTAAATGAAGTTATCCTAACTAAACAATCAAACAATCAACTTACAATGTTACAACATCTCATCCATGATTAAAGGTTTATTGGAATATATTTGGAAAAGAACATTTGTAGCATAATAAGATTTCTACTCTAAAATAGCTTCTAATTCTGTTCTGCAACTCAATTTAATACCACTAGGCCTCACTCAGAAGTTATAGATTTCCTTTTTAGAATAGTCTTTGAGAAAAGGCTTGTTTGTGAAATGGTAAAAAGGTTGCAAAATACTCGAGGTCTTAGACTGATACTAACTTCTGTCCAAATGATTATATATTAATATGAGGTTGGAACGAAAGAAGTTTTGTAAATAATGAAGACCGTGGTATTTAAATTTAACAACTAATACAATTTAAAAATGCAATGGATAACAACTAAACTGGAGTGCTAATATAGTGAGCTAAGACTAAACTAGAGTGCTACTAATCTACTTGAAGTACAGTGAACAATGTTAAATTACAATGCCATTATCAAACTTGAATTGTAGTGACAGAGCTGAACTAAATGCATTCTACCTCCGGAGTGCTATAACTAAATTAACATGCAACTAACCTAAGGAATTCTATAGCCCATCTCGTTCAGTATGAATGATATTTTGGAAGATTTTGTGAAAACAAGTATGACTGTATTATTCAATACAATTAAACATAAACATAAGAATGAAAGCAAATACAACTAGAATCTAAGACACCACAACTATTTCTTATTCGTTGTTAATGATATTTTGGAAGAGTTTGTAAGAGTAAGACCGGCTGTGACACTTAGTGTAAACAAGAAACTAAAACCTACAATACCACAGTTATGCCTTATTCATCATGATGATATTTTGGAAGAGCTTATTAGAGTAAGTCCAACTGTGATAATTAACGAAAGGAAATGCAACTAAAACCTACAATACCATAGCTATGCCTTATTCATTGTAATGATATTTTGGAAGAGCTTATTAGAGTAAGTCTAGCTGTGATAATTAATGTAAACAAGTATGAACATAAACTTCAGAAACTTGCCTAAACTAGAAATAAAAACAAGACTAAAATACTTATCTACCGTATAAACAAGGCTGCTCAGGAGGCAGGGGCCCTCTACCACCAGAGTAACACGAAATATACTTCAAGATTGATTCAACGCTTTCAAGGAAATGCTTCTTCTTTCATTAAAGATAAATTACTTCAAAAGAGAGTGTTTTTGGACTTCTAAAATCTAGCAATCAACCATAAAAATGTAACCTTGTCCCTCGGTTTCCCGAGCATATTTATAACAAAATTACATAACCGTATATGAGATAACATAGGAATAATTATCTTTCCTAATAAAAACTAAACTAGGACTCTGATGATGGTCACGTAACGGAATTAAGGACATATGGACTGTCCTTATCCTATTAGGAGTCTACCTCCTAGTTTGAGTTCCCACGTGCTTAACCACCTACAGTATTCCGTTCAACCTTCGTGGAGAGCAAAAAACGATGAGGGCATGATGTGCAATACACCCATATGTGTTTTTCTCCAACATGACACCTGGAACCTGCGTAGACATAAAGCCGGCTGCAGAATTGGCAACTAGCTACAGAATGTCTGCATTCTATAGCTAGAATTAGTTCAAAAAGTACTACAATGACAAAATCATAAAAACATAGCAAGTTAGTCATGATATTCATTCTTAAAGCAATTTTGACTAATTCTATTGATCATTTAATTCTGAGATTAACAATGAACAAAAGAAATGGAGTGGAATGTGGTGGAAGAAAGAACATTCTTGGAGCTCAACATACCCCCACTGCTAGATTCTTGCATGTCCTCATGCAACTATTCCATGAATTTTGAGACCTCTGCAAGAACATCCAACCCTCTTCTTCTTCTTTGCTTGGTAGTTAAAGGCCTTCTGGGCTTCCTGATGATTAACTTGAACCTTAAATTGGTAAGTGCCCTGATTAACTTTTTGTTTCTCCTTCTCAATTTTTCATTGGCCTTTTCCACTTTGTCCATTTGTAGAGATAGGGTTGAATTCATATTGGTTTTTAGTTTAACTTGCTCCCTAAAAATATCATTTTCAGTGCTGATATGCCTATTAAGTACTTCTAGCTCGTACTTATCCCTTCTTAGCATATCTATTTCAAAATCTGGTGGACTAGGGGTTTTGTCTCTACTTTCTGAAGCTTTTCTCTCCAATGTTTCAACATAGTTGTAAATTTCTTGCTGTGCTGGGTCAATTTCTGGAACTTCTTCATCAAAATCCTCCTCAGTAGGTGTTTCTTCATCTTCTATGTTTATGAATCTAGTTTGTTTAACTTTTGTTTTCTTTAGTATCCCCCTCAGTCTGTGACTCCTCCTCAGTTGAGATGGCCCTTCTCCTTTTTCTCTGGAAAATTTTCTTATGATCCTTTCTTTCTTAAGCTGCTTCTTAATCTTAACTAATTTTTCAGAAATCATTTCTTCACTGCTTTCTTGTATTGTTTTACCAGTTTCATTTTTGGAGGATTTCCATCTTCTGCTTCTTTGTGTAGGTTTATGTTCAGGTGAAGGTTCCTTTGGTTCCTCAAAGTGATTTCTCACCAAGAACTCTTCCCAATTATCCCCTATTTTGCTCAAATGATGTTCAATCAAAATCTTGACTAAACCATGGTGGTATAAGGTTGTCTCCAGAAATTGAATTCTCTTTTGAACACTTGAAGCCATTTTATTTAAAATTTGAAGCAAGAAATAAGGCAAATTAAGTTCTTCTTCTAAGAAATGCATTATCAACCTAATATGGTAAACATAGAAAGTACCATATCTACCTTCACAAGTGATGAATTTTTGCAGGATAAGCAACATGTTCCTCCATTTTTTCTTTAATGCAGAGCTAGGGATACCCTTTTTAAAAACAGTGACATCCATACCTGGTGACTTGAGTATCTGCTTCCATCCTTTGTTATGAAATTCTCTATTCTTAAACCATCTTTCTCCTTGTCTAGGAAATCTTGTTACTTCTGCAATAAAAGCCTATGTGACAGTGAATTTAATATCTCCAACTTCAACCTCGGCCCCATTAAAATATCTTGAAAAAGTTTTAGTAACCTCTTTGTGGAAGCCACTGAATTTTTCAAGGAATTGCAACCATCCTGCTTGTTGTAAGATTTCTCGGATTTGGGGGTAGCCTTCCAAGTATTTAGTGCCAACTGGTTCAATTCTCACGATGAGGCCCATAACTCTTCTTCAATCTTCAATTCACTAGTCTTCTGTTCATGGTCAAGTTGTTTTTGCTCCACAAATGTTTCCTCTCTTCACGGTGGCAATGGTTGTTACAGAGATGCCTCTGTCTCACAGAACGAAATGGTTAAAAGTTGGCTACGAGAAAGAGTGATATGGAGTAGTTGCAGAATGAATATAATGAGGTGAGGATGATATATATGAGTTGAAAGATATCACAGAGGGAAATATTGCGGAGATATTTTGTAACGAATTCAAAAATCATCATTAAATGCTTAGTGACGTGACTAATCCAATCACTTCAGCACTTTAACCGTTTAGATTTTGAAATGATGATCGGATATGGGTTTTGAAATGGCGGAGTAAAAGGAGTTTTATCCAAAGTTTTTGCGGGAGGTTTGTTAGGCATGATCAATAAAATTAATTAAAACAACTTTTTGAATAATATATAACTAAACTATGCTAAAATTTTTCATGATATGTCATTATAATCGTTTCATACCTTTTCCTTTGCTTTGATTTTCTTGTGATCTTCATATGCTTTGTTCTCTCTTGAAAATCATTAATTTTTGAGTCTTCATAACCTTCTTTAAATTTTCTTGTTCTTGGATATGCAGGATCATTTTGTTGCAGATCAAATGATTACTATATAGTGTTTTCAGGCTCTCTGGCTGCAGAATGTATGTCTGGCTGCAGAATGTCCAACTGGCTACAAAATGTCTGATTGATTGTAGAATGTACCTGTATAGAACTTGAAATATGGTTTGAAGCTGGAATGATGAAAGGTTGTATGAAATGAATAATGAAATATGGTAGGATGGAGTATGAATGAAATGAATAATGGAGTGGAATGGATCACAACTTATGAAATGGAGTGAAATATGAGAAGTGGGCTACAATTCATGATATGTATTATTTAATTGTAGAAAACATTAAACTTTAAAAATCTGGAATTGAAATGAGGTGGATGAAGTATGGAATGAAATGAATGAAATATGGAATGAAGTGAAGTATGAATGAATGAAGTGAAATGGAGTATGGATGAATGAATGAAATGGAATATGAATGGATGAAATGAAATGGACCATACGTGAAATGGATCTGCACTTATGATTTTGTAACAGCTGCTTGCAGAAAAAAAACAAAATGGAAAAGTTAGAGTGTCAGAAAAATTCTGATTTTCATTCTATCTTTTGTGTATAAACATGCCAATCAGTGATTGGTTTTCATGTTTATACTTTTATTTTTATTTTATTATTATTATTATTAATTTTTTTTTTCAATATATCTGACTTCAGAAAATTCAATTAAGTTGATGAAGAAGAAAGATTCTTCTTCATTAACTTCACATCACTGTTTTCCTGGAACTTCTTGACAAATTCTTCTCTTGAGAGTGGTTTGTGATACAGCTTCAATCTATGACCATTCACAAGAAAAGTAACATCTTCTTCATCTATTGTCCTGATTTTTATTGCTCCATTGTCAAAAATTCCCACAATTTCATATGGCCCAAGCCAATGTGTTCGAAATTTACCTTGAAAATCCTTGAACTTTGAATCAAACAAGAGAGCTCAGTCACCTTCTTTGAACTTCTTCTCCTTGATGTACTTGTCATGCCATCTAGTCCTTTGCTGTTGGACTAGACTTTTTTTCTGAACTGCATCTTGTCTGATCTCATCCAATTCATTAATCTGCTCCAATCTGTGCTTTTGTGCCTCTGATAGATCAAGTCCTAGCTGAACTACCATTTTGAAAGTTTGAATCTGGAACTCTATGGGAAACAAAAATTGTTTTCCATAAACAAGTTCATAAGGAGTATGGTCTGTTGTGCTTCTCCATGTAGTTCTATAGGCCCACAAGGCTTCAGGAAGCCTATCTACCCAATATTTTCTATGTAAATGGACAGTCTTTGTTAGGATCCCTTCAATAACCTTATTAGTAGATTCCACTTGACCATTTGCTTGTGGATGATAGGGAGTAGATTTTCTATGTCTGATTCTATACCTCTCCATCATTTGTTCCACTAGCCTTGATGTGAATTGAGCTCCTTGATCTGTAACAATTTCCCTTGGGACACCAAAACGAGTAAAAATATCCTCAAAAAGAAAATTAACTACAGATGCTTCAGTAGCAAAAAGTAATGGCTTGGCCTCTACCCATTTGGTAACATTATCAGTGCAAAATAATATATATATATTTTTTTCTTGATGGAGGACTAATAGGTCCTACAAAATCCAAAGCCCATTTTTCAAAAGGTTCAATATGTACCTAAGGTTGTAATGGCATCTCACCTGAAGGAGAAGGTTTCCCTACCCTTTGGCAACTGTCACACCTTTTTACATACTCTTTAGCATCTTTAAACAAGGATGGCCAATAATATCCTAAATGAAGGATCTTATAGGCTGCCCTTTTATCAGCAAAGTGTCCGCCACAAGGTTCATCATGACATGCTTTGAGAATCTCAGGCATCTCATCTTCTCGAGCACATCTCCTAATGATAAAATCTGGACCTATCTTGTACAACTCATTAGAAACCCATGAATATTTTGCACTGTCACGAATGATTTTTCTTTTATCTCTTGCATTCATTATTGAAGGAAATTTTCCTGAAACTAAATAATTAGCAATATCAGCAAACCAAGGAGTTTGGGTAGAAATTTCAAAAATACATTCATCAGGAAATTGATCTTCAACTGGAGTGTCATCTTTGATGTTTTGGAGTCTAGATAGGAAATCATCTATTGTGTTTTTTTTTCCAAGCCTATCTAGAATGGTAATGTTGAATTCTTGTAAAAGCAATAACCATCTTATAACTCTGCCATTAGTAATTGATTTGTTCATTAAGTATCTAATTGCAGAATGATCTGTGTGAACAAAATTTTCATAGCCTGTTATATAGTGTCTGATTTTTTTATGGCATGTGTTAGTGCTCAAATCTACCTTAGGATGAAATAAGGTAAAACTCAAGGCTACATCAAACCACGCTCAGCCTCGTAGCTAGCCCTACGAGGACAGGAGAGGGCTCTCTCCGGGTCTATCTCGGAAAAAGGTCTTCAAAGGGGCTGAGATGACTTATAATGAATACTGATTTTAGGCTAGTAAAGAGATAGGAAAGTTTGATTTTGATTTTTTGGGTTTTTGTTGAAAAAAATGGGAAAAACAATTTTGGGCTCGGGGATGAGGCCAGATCTTTGCAGAATTTGAGTTGGGGCGAGGTAAGCAGTAGTATTGATGCTTTTGATCAGGTGTATGGATGGATCATAATGACAAGGAGCTGAAGAGGGCAAGGGAAAACATGTAAAACTAAACAAATTTAAAGGCAGAGCACTGGAAACAATGGATTCAACCTCATTTACTCATTCATTTAGTTTCAGAAGCATAAGAAAGGAATGGCATACATTAAACATGAAAGAAATTACAATAAAATGAGAGAAAACACCATCAAGAACTGAAATCCACAAGAATCCCAACAGGTGCTGCAAAACCTCTGATCTTTCCTTAGCCAAAATGTGAAAAATATGTACAATAGTGTGCCAAACTTTTCCCAAGAGTCCAACCTTGATAGTGTCTCAGAAATTACATAATATAGACCATCCTAACCCATTACCATTCCTCTAGGGGTCGAATTCCTCCTTCTAGGAGCAGTTTCAACTAATTCTAAACAAGGAGCTAGAATCTAGGCAGCCAAACAACTTGCCTCTAAAAGGAAGGAAACTGATTCTTACACTTGATTTTTACTTTTTTAGGAGTGAATCATCTAGAATAGGTAAAAATGAATCAAAGTTACATGCCAACCACAAAATTACATCAATATAACTCAAAAATTACATCCACAATCAAAACTGGTCCAACTGGCCGAAATTCTGAGCTGGAAGATGAAAAATTAGCCAAAAATCTCTATGCATCGCGCGCCTTTCAGCCTGCTTTTGGGGCACTTCCCGGCATCAAAATCAAGCTCATGATATATTTTTTGAAAGCCCTGGATGTATGATATCCAACCCAAGTGGAATTTCCCAATTTGGAGCTCATTTTCCCCTCCAAAACTTCATTCTCCCACAAGTACTTCCTGCTAGTGCAAAAGGTGGCAGAAAGGTGATTTTCATGGTGTTTTTGGCCCTTTTGATCATCCAGAACTTGGTGAAATGATTTGGCCATACTGGAGCATTCATAAATTACCATGAAAAATCCAAAAATATAAATTTTTCCTCCAGCAAGTGTCCCATTCATAAGCGCGCGCGTCGACGCGCTACGCGTTGGGCTGAAAAACCTGTTTTGAGACCAAAATTTTCCAAAATGAAAAAAAATTCTCCAAATTTGCTCAAATTTAGAGTGAAGACCCTCCATCATGTATCATGCTCAGCCAACGAAGCCTCAACCAAAATCCAGAGTGGATCAGGCCTCTTCCGCCGTTTTAGTGCTCTGCTCAACCTCCTCTTCAGAATCTTTATTTTTTCTTTGCAGACGTGCATGCGGGCCCAATAATGACCTTTCATGTGACGAAGCATGTCTTTGTCTCTATTGGCATTTTCCAACAACTTCTCCAGATGAATGTTAACATGTGTGAGGCATGTCTCTCGCTCAATTGGTGTCATGTCGCTGGGTCTCTTCCGGGCCAATTGTCGATCTTCACGGATTCGCCGCAGATCTAAAAGTGTGTGCTGATCCTCTAGCTGTTTTTTACGCTGCTACAGATATTTTATCATGCACTGAGCTCTCTGCAACTTAACATTCAGCGTTTCAATCTCGGCCTTCTGCTCCTGGACGATCTCTTTCAGTTTCGAGCTGGGAGAGCTCGCATCAACATCAATCAATGTGAATTCAGTATCTTGGCCTCCTGAGGGGCCCTCATCGTGCATAGGCCTCTTGCCTCTGTCCTGAATCTGTACCTGTGCTGAAGAAGAAGGAGAGAGCCCTTCCACCTCGGGTGGAGATAGTACTCGTCGTGTAGCTGCAAATAAGGCCCTGTGGCCTCGCTCGTATGTCACATACACTGGAGCACTGATATGTCGGTCTCAGGAATGTCAAGCTGGTGTGAAGGCTCTCCCTCATCATGAAATACCTCGAGAGGTGGTTGTGGTGCTGCGAAGAAGTCCCGAGAGATGAAATCCTCCCAAGCAATGCCCTGCTGTGTCAGCTGATGTACCACCATGATTTTGATCAGCGCTTAATGATATATACTGCTATGCTGCTGTGCTGGGGTCTTCTTCTGTACAAGAAATGTCATCCTCTCTATGTTGCGATACATGAAGTATGGAATGCTCATCATACGTACCTTCGTGAAATGCATCAACAAACAGACATGGTACGCATAGAGACGCGAGAATCTGCCCTCGCAACTGAAATATCGAATGATGAGTTTCATCAATGGTGCAAACTCATCCTTCAGAAATCTGAATGGAAATACCTTGCTCAACTGCCTCATAAACCCAGGTTTGATGTATGGCTCATAGTAGGATTTCTCTAGCTGCTGTCGTTTGTTCCATTCCTCGCCTATGTTTGGTATTCCGGTGGCCTGAGCAATGGTCTCTGGTGACAGAATGAAGTTAACCCCGACAAGGTTTACACGACCATCATGTAAATGTAGAACAAATAGACGAGCTAGCTCATGATGATGCTAGGTTTGTGAAATCATCTCACAGTATTGGAAACATGACTGATGCTGAAAACAGTCCATTGCAAGTGGGCAAGCCTGCAATTGAGCCAAAGAAGTAGGCTCCTCCCTGACATGCCTACCACTTTTGCCACTTTTGTGAGACCTCCGTGGCACATTAATCTCTGCCTTGGAATCACTGTCATACTCCTGCTCATAAACTGAATCCATCTCTGACATGGCGCTGAAAACAAGATGTTTGAAAAATATATGTTGATATAGGTATAGTGAAGACAAGAGTTCAGTGTATGCTTTACTCCCAAATGTGTCACACGTGTATCAAAGTATTATAGGAAAGCCACAATGATAATGGTTCTGTCAAATGAGTTTGCATGAAAAACAGTCATTGATTTGATTATAAGGGGATTTGACAAGTGAGTAGAAAAGAGTGTAATGTGGGGGGAAATAACTATTAGGAACAAAAGTGACAATAGCCCTTGCAGTGTTTGACAATGTCAATGGAGGATGTGGACAAGTGAAAATGGGACTATGTTATAACATGAATGATAAATAGTGTGACAATAACAATGGAAATAACAATGACAACAGTGATGTAATGGCAAAGAGAGAGTGTGAGAGCAGAGGCACCACTGACAATAGATGACACAGGCATATATCAATAGCACAAGTTTGCAAACCCCCACAAAATCACTAACATTTGTTTCAAAACCCTCGGGAGTGATTTAGCAATGAACATAGGGTTTATATCTCACCACACTAAACACTTGTTTTTTCATTTTCAAAACACCATAATCATGTCCATAATTCACTAAGTAAGTGTGAAGAACCTACTTGCAAGAAAATCGAGGCAATTTGGCATGAATCTGGGCGAAGGAGCAAAAATTTTCGGCCCTGAAACTCTATGCGTCGCGTGCTTACCCAGTGCGTCGCGCGTGGTATGTACGTCGCGCGTGTGCAAAATTGCACAGGTCTGTGAAGTCCAGTGCGTCGTGCGCCTTGTGTGCGTCGCGCGCCTCCTGTGTGCGCCGCGCGCACTTCCAGCTCCAACTCCACTGCTCTGAAACACTCCAAACTTGACTCCAACACTCCAACTTGGTTTTTCTTTGGGAAATTTGTGAAAATTATTTGTTTTCAATGCTTTATATGGGTTGAAAAATATCTCATAAGAATCAGATTTGATTTTAATTTTCTCCATAACCCACTTTGCAATGTTTGGTAATCCTGGCACTTTATCATTTAATGCAATTCTGTCTTTTAGCTTTTCACTGTTTTTTCTGAGTCTTGGACTGATGAAACTTGGTTGTTTTTGCAGGGATTTTGGCATTTTGGCTTCGGCAAAGACTAGAGGCTTGCTTTGAACTTTCTATGGTGGAACAAATACATAATTATTACAAAAAATGAAATTTGACAATTTCTAGTTCCAAAAGAGAGTTTTGGACTAGAAATGTCTTCAAATGTTTTTGAGAATAAAAATATGAAATAAAAATCCTTTCGAAACCAACCTCATGGCCTGCGGGATTTTATCACATGTATCAAAAGACTGAAAACCCTAGACTCTAGGACTAAAGACTCTTTTTGACGAAAATAATCATTTATGACCATGAATGACGTGACCTGAACTTTAGTGGTTTTTGAGGAATTTTAATTAGCCCTACAGGTACAAGCATGAGGAAATACAAGATGACCAGACCCTCTCGTCAGTTAATGGCATGCCCCTAGTGAAATGAAACGAAGTGGAATGAGCGAGACACCTAAAAAAGATATGAAAAAAGAGAAATGATCTCTGACGGATGGGTGCAAGGACCGACTCTAACATTGGCTCCAATGGGGATGGTGGCTCCAAGGAGATGCCAAGAATGGCAGATCTCTAGGGGAGTCAGACAGTGCCTTCATCCATTGGGTGATGGAGTCATTATTTCAACAGAGAACACAAAACCTCGGACACATTTATTGATTGAAAAATTTGACTGAAAACTGACTGAAAATGACTCAAATTTCAAACTGAAAAGACTGATAAAACTGACTTGACAAACTTCAAACCAACTAACCTCCTTCTCCAGAATTATAGCCTTCGCTCCGGGCCTCAGAATGAAGATGAGAGATCTGTACACACTTGAAATAAAATAGAAGTAGAACGATATATACAATGATGATGAAATCAGCAGAAAATACTCAGAAGTGGTATCGCTTGAGTAGCCGACCATTGATCGGCCCTCCAGGACAATCATCTCCGTTCATTTCCTTGAGAAGAAAGGCGTTTTGACCACGATACGATGCAATCTTAAAAGGACCCTTCCATAGGATGTGGGTTGGATATCAGACATCTAGGGCTTTCAAACAAGCTATCATGAGCTTGATTTTGATGCCGGGAAGTGCCCCAAAAGCAGGCTGAAAGGCGCGCGATGCATAGAGCTCAGGCGCGCGACGCATAGAGATTTTTGGCTAATTTTTCATCTTCCAGCTCAGAATTTCGGCCAGTTGGACCAGTTTTGATTGTGGATGCAATTTTTGAGTTATATTGATGTAATTTTGTGGTTGGAATGTAAATTTGATTCATTTTTACCTATTCTAGATGATTCACTCCTAAAAAAGTAAAAATCAAGTGTAAGAATCAGTTTCCTTCCTTTTAGAGGCAAGTTGTTTGGCTGCCTAGATTCTAGCTCCTTGTTTAGAATTAGTTGAAACTTCTCCTAGAAGGAGGAATTCGACCCCTATAGGCATGGGAAGGGGTTAGGATGGTCTATATGATGTAATTTCTGAGGCACTATCAGGGTTGGACTCTTGGGAAAAGTTTGGCACACTATTGTACATATTTTTCACATTTTGGCTAAGGAAAGATCAGAGGTTTTGCAGCACCTGTTGGGATTCTTGTGGCTTTCAGTTCTTGATGGTGTTTTCTCTCAGTTTATTGTAAGTTATTTCATTTTTAATGTATGCCATTCCTTTCTTATGCTTCTGAAACTAAATGAATGAGTAAATGAGGTTGAATCCATTGTTTCCAGTGCTCTGCCTTTAAATTTGTTTAGTTTTACATGTTTTCGCCAGTTTGGAGAGGATCCATGTTCTCCCTTGCCCTCTTCAGCTCCTTGTCGTTCTGATCCATCCATACACCTGATCAAAAGCATCAAGACTACTGCCTACCTCGCCCCAACTCGAATTCTGCAAAAATCTGGCCTTATCCCCAGACCCAAAATTGTTTTTCCCATTTTTTCAACAAAAAACCCAAAAATCAAAATCAAACTTTCCTATCTCTTTACTAGCCTAAAATCAGTATTCGTTATAAGTCATCTCAGCCCCTTTGAAGACCTTTTGCCGAGATAGACCCGGAGAGAGCCCTCTCCTGTCCTCGTAGGGCTAGCTACGAGGCTGAGCGTGGTTTGATGTAGCCTTGAGTTTTACCTTATTTCAGCCTAAGTTAGATTTGAGCACTAACAGCATGAACGAAAGCTAAAAACTCTTTTTCAGTTACAGTATAGTTTAACTCTACAAGAGTCAAATTTTTACTGGTATAGTAGATGGCATAAGGAATCAGGTCTTTTTGTCCCAGTACTACTCTGTTGTAGCCGCTACAACAACACCCAAAATTTTAGGTATATTTAAAATTTTGGGTTCCCCCTCTGATCGCCTAGGCGTTAAAGTCTCTCACTTGACCAGCAGTCAACGACATCCCGTCGACCTATCTCTAACCCCTCACGAGTTGTCTCATCACCATGACTTGATGTTGTCGCTGCAATCACTGCAATCACGCCATATGTAGGAAGGATCATCCAGCATACCCCCGAACACTCTTGTCGCAGTTGCACCATGTGTAACGAGATTACCATACATATGTTTGAACGAGAACCTTGTGTGTATTGACGAGTAAAATCCTTCCTACTATGGGTCATTAAGCATATTGTTTGAATGCTTCTCTTAAGCTTGTTAGTTTCGTGTGTTTTATCTGTGGTTATCATTATTGAAGAGTAATTATGATGTTGTAATATCCCACGCAGGTTGACCCCCACGGGTGAAAAAATCCTCAGTCATGTCACGACATCAAGGGAAATAAAATTGGGCTCAACGACGAGGTCAAAGCTGCGGAGCAGGGGAGGAGCAGAAGCAAATGATCAGTACTATTAAAAGAGGGATAGTGTGATACATGTTGATCAGAGAGAACCTTCTATGTCACTGATGCAAAATATTTCTTCACTAGTGCGCACCAGATGCTTTAAAGCGCTCTATTGGAAATTTCCAGACCTTGCATCATACCATCTCAATGTCGGTAGGCACACACAAAGAAGCATGTTTCGCCACTGCGATGAATCTAGCCTGAAGTATAGCCCGGTGAGCATATCCGACTTAGGAGATTTCCCTACGGAATGACAATCTCATTCAAGGCGTGCTCATGCCGAGCAGCAGTGCAAAAGCATACGTGTTCTTGTGGAAAGCCAACGACAAGGTTTCAAACATGTGAGCACACCCTTTGGAAGCAACATTTATGGATCTTAAGCTACATAGTGTGGAATTAATTACGCTGCAAGGAGTACGACATGGAGAAATAAAATGGCCTTACAACCCTAGTCGCCTTTACTCTGCCATATCTATAAAGTTTGTGTATGTGGGGCCATATGAGATGGAGAATGTTAGTTTGAACCTGAAGGGGTCATGTTGAAATGCATATGCCAGTGGTAGCCGGGTAGAAAAGGCAAATGTGAAAAGGGCTATCAATGTGGTCTGATAAGTATATTTTGACATTCGATCTTTCAAAACGAGAAGCTTTCGAATTATAAGGGAAAGTAAATGATCATATTAAGCGCAAGACCATGCATATATTATTACAAAGCGCAAGGTGATGTTATAATGTATTAATAGAAAGCACTAGACCATGCATATATTGAATACGACGCGCGAGGTGATGTTGTACATTTTAACTACAAGGCGCGAGAGTGACGGTGTATATATTAACACAAGAGACGACTAGACCATGTATATTAATACAGACCATGTGTATATTAATACAAGGTGTGATACCACGTTGCATGGGCAGCTAAGTCGATGGTCAGAAGCAAATACAATTGATGATACAAAGTCTTGGTGCAATTGCATATTATTCAAACCATATAAAATCACATAAGACTTCACGACTGTATAAGATTGCCGAGCAGACACGTTGCGTTACCAGTGGCACAAATAGTTTAATGATGCAGTCCCTTCCACGTGGGGCAGGTCTGACGGTCAAATTGACGTTGAAACCCGGTGAAAGATTGCATGGACACGTTGAATGGGATGCAAATGTTCGATGGTAGGGTTTTCGACCCACGTAAATGTTGTAGAACAAATATACATTTACAGAAGTCAACTTTATGGTTAAAACACACGGCAAACGGGCGCCAAGCAGACATGTAACAGATATACATTTTAAGGTCTGACATCCAATATCTACGTTGCGTGGAGTCAAGGGTTTGATGGATTGTTCAATTCACGGCGTATGTTGAAGCAATATACACGTACAAACCATTATTGTGCAGAAATAATCAAAGGGAATGTCGTTATTGGAAGGCATCGGCTCGGTTTAAACCTATGGGTAACGCATGGAGAACATACATCTACAAACGTTACGGTCAAAGCATGGAGAAATTTTTTTAAACAAACCTACAGTGGCAGTTGGCAAGATATAATAACGCTGGTGCGATAATAGTAAGAGGCGTGCGGTACGCATGACCGTAAACCGTGTTCTGCCAGACAACGTGGATCCACGGCGTTTCTCATGGCATGAGCCCCTTAATTAATACGGCCATCAGCGCCATTGCAGCGATGTTAGCCTTCGTTACTGCCAGCGACAATGATATTCCCCACATCTCGCACATAGCTGCCTACGGTTACTGGTAAACGAAATCCCATTGTCAGCAAAGATAATGCTGATGATGATTGCAAGCGTTGGAGAGAATCGCTACGAATTGAAGAAAAGTTACACGCTGGGATGCTCATTGCAAAACAAATGTGATAACAGATTAGACGTGCTAAAGTAACGCGCAAGGTCCTGCATTCAGTAACCGTAGACCCTGCCGCAGATTCGACATGCATGTAGGCCTGTCCAGGAAGATTTACAACGCCCATGAATCTTCTGACACTTGGCAGAGAGATAGCAGCAAGGCGCCAGTTTGCCGAATTATGGATGAGTTTTCGCACAGGATACACAAAACAATGCAAGGAAGGAAGCCGTGCTAAGGGTTGTCTCTCGACCTGTAGCTAAACGAAGACGAAAATCATATTCTATCCAACAGAGTGCGATCATGAAACTCATGGACCATTACCGGGCAGAACATGATAGTGAGCTAATCAATGATTGAAGCTCTCAAACTTATACAGGAGCGACGATTGACAATCCTCGATCTAAGGTGTTTTGCATCCATTGGCAGCCAGCGCACTTGGAGGGGGAGAGTGAAGACGCAGATGACAAAAGGAGCCTGTGTTGAAATGCACGAGGGTGCCATAAGCATTACACACGGGCTGTGTCGCTGTTGCATGAAGTTTTGAGCAGCAATAAAGAGTTCGACCCCTGGCTCATTGCAACCAGTCACTGAGTCGCGAGTCTGAGGCATGAACACAGAATACAACCTAATAGGTTCCACGACTATGTTGTCCTTTGGTTGCCAAGTCGCAAGGTTGAACACCAGAAAATCCGCTAATCACTTGAACTGAAGGAAAACGATTGTATGAGCATATTATAAGTGTATGGCAGTGAAAAAATATCAATCTGGTTGGAGTGGCTCTGAAAATGCGTCGTAGGATATTGCCATTTGCCTGACCTGCGAGGATAACATTCAGCAGGACATGGCACGGGCAGAAAATCTTCGATCTTATCAATAGTTTCTTCTGCAAACACTCAAAGCTTAGTGAAGACCTATATCGAACACTGAGAACGTGAATGAAGAGAACCTCATGCGTGCGGAAGATGATAATCCTGACAGAGAAAGGGCACAGAGAAAGCCTACACATGCCATTATCTCTGATAAAGTCTTGACCACACAGGGGTCTAAATTCATTGTTTTCTCTTTTTTGCAAATTAATTAAAATGCCTTTAGCATTATTATTATTCAATCTGTGACCTCTTTTATTGTATTGCAGGAAGAACCTTCGGGTTTTCACAAAGAGCAAAGGATTTCCCTAGCAAACAGTGGGACCTGTTCAAACAAGTGCATCCCCATGAGTCTCTGAAGAAAGCACTTTATGTTCGAGAGCACTCGGCCATGTCCACCCAAATAAGACTACAACTCGCAGATATGCCAAGGTCGCACATCTTAAGTTTTTCACCTTTTGCGACCCTGCGACCCAGCGACCTAGTCGCAAGGTCGCAGGTCACACATCTTCGGTTTTTTCGCCCTTTGCGATCCTGTGACCCAGCGACCTAGTCGCAAGGTTGCAGGTCACACATCTTCGGTTTTTTCGCCCTTTGCAACCCTGCGACCCAGCGACCTAGTTGCAAGGTCACAGGTCGCACATCTTCGGTTTTTCCGCCTTTTGCGACCCTGCGACCCAGCGACCTAGTCGCAAGGTCACAAGGTCACACCCCTTCAGTTTTTCGACTTTTGCGACCCCGCAACCCAGTGACCTAGTCGCAAGGTCGCAAGGTCGCATGTGTGGTTTTTTTTACGATCCGCGACCCCGCGACCCAGCGACCTAGTCGCTAGGTCGCAAGGTCACATGTGCACCTATTTTCACAATCTGCGACCCTGCGACCCAGCCAGGTTGCAGGTCACAACAGCAGCCAAGTCGCAGGTCGCAATAGCGGCTTAGGTCGTAGGTCACAAAAAGGACTAGGTCGCAAGGTAGCCCAACGGTCGGGAAGATGAAAGATCAAGGAAGCCCGAAGGGTAGTTTTTGCATTATAAATACTTCCTTCGGGAACTTGTAAAAGGCTTTTCTTTTTTGGAAACTCAAGAGCTACATGGCATTGTATTGAAAGATTATACACTTGAGCATATGAATATAGATTCTTGTTAAAACACCCTATGGTTATGATGTGTTTTGTTGTGCGAACACTGTGTGTATTCCTTGTACAGTTTCAGAACATCCTATGATTAATGAAGCTGCACTCTTTATGTCATCATTTATGCGTCATGGCTATCTGTGTTGTGTCAATGATGTTCAATTTATCATTTGCTCTATTAATGAATGTTAATGAACTATTTTGTTAGCATTTCGTTTTATCTTTCAGAAATTAAAGGGATATCTCGCCATAAAGAACTATTTCTTTTGTGGTCAGACTACCTTATAAGCATTACCCCCAAAGATGTGTTGCTAATGACATCTCCTAAGGTGTACATGCTTTATTTATAATCTTGCTACGCATAGTGTTTGATTCAGGTTTAATACGTCAATCCTGTATTCTGTATCATGTGAATAAGTGTATGTCCGCTGGTTCAATCAGGTTCTTTTGAGACCTAAGGGAAGGCGTCTTAAGCGGTAGCCGGACCCACACCCCGGACGGGATCCCTACTCCAAACGGTTCAAGGTCTAATTGGGACTTTCTACCGGGGAGATCCCCTACTGTTGGCCAGACAAATTTTCCCGTCAACAGATTTGGCGCTAGAAGGAGGGCCCGAACCTCCGACCAGATGTTTAACGAAAAGGGGGGGGGGGCAGATGACAAGCTGAGCCCTTAGAGCCTGCAGTTAATCTCATATCTGTAATGGCTCGTTCCCAAATCATTCTCCCGAGATGTTTGTCGGAGTTTTATAAGCCTAGATACTACATCTCCGATGAATTTATTTATCACTTGTCCCAGTTAAAATTTGATGGTGAAAATGGGGTGTCCATAACCCAACACTGTTCAAATTTTTGTGACCTTGGTGAGTACTATGAAATTGACGATGAGGGTTTGTTTTGTTTTCTTTTCTTCCTCACCCTCGGAGGGCGCGCTAAACAATGGTGCCGCACTTTGCCGAAAGCTTCCGTCCATTCGTTTGAACAACTCGCCCATAAATTACAACAAGCTTTTCACAGGTATAATCCTCATGACGTTGTAATAAAGTTACATCTCATCAGAATGGAACCTCAGGAATCTTTAGGTGAGTTCTTTATCAGATTCATTCATTATTGTTTTGAGTTCCTTGAGAGGGATGTTGATTGGAAATATTTAGGTGAGCAGTTCAAGTATGTTATTTCCCTTGAGCAATTTCAGTTAGATCCTAGTGTTCCCTATGATGACCTGCAAGTTACCGGCTGTTTGGATTTTTTCACTAAGGCTTCCTTGTCCATCTCCTCGAGTCCAGGCCACATTCAGGCCTCTAAGGAGAGTGTTGCTGATATTCTCGCCCCTCTTCCTGAGTTGTATCGGAGTGGGGTTGTGACCTTGGAAGTCCTGAGTAAGGATAGAGACTGGCAGGAGGATAAAGCTGATTGCACCACCTTTGAGCCTTTAACGTACCATGTCGAATCTAAACACCCCAGTGGATCATTATCTCTTTTGACGCATGAAACCTACCCAGAGCCCACTCGATGTCTCCCTGGACTTAGTCATGAATCTGGTTCACATTCAGATTATGAATCTGGTTCACATTCGGATGATGAATCTTGTTCAGATTCGGGTGACGAATCTGGTTCACATTCGGATTACGAATCCGGTTCAGATTCGGATAATGAATCAAGTTCACATTCAGACTATGAATCTGGTTTACATACGTATTATGAATCGACTCTTACCCCGCATAAAGTTTATTCCCTTACAAGGCCTGTCAAATCATTGTGTCCTCTGAATGACACTAATGTGCGTGTTGAAAAGCCTCGTGTGGTTAACGCCCCTGCGATTCAATCTTTTCGTTCATTATTTCCTAGTTTGTTTCTCGATCCCGCCACACCAGTAATTTCTTCGAGACATTCAAAATTTCCTTATACTGGTATTGGCGACAATCATAAGCACGCAGATGGTGTTTCACAATCACAATCCAAAATCGATGAATCTGTTACATCTGACTTTTCTCACTTAGGATCTTTAGATAGCCATAGGAGCGATTCCCCATCTGAACAACTTCAAGATGTCCCCGTTATCGATCCATCCCATTTGGTAAACCCCAGGGAGCCCAACTTGCTAGGTACCGAATTCGATCAAATCAATGATTACAGTGATCCTTGCTTATCTGAAAACATGTTCAATCGTACCACAGAGGAATATCACTCGGATCTCTTGGCCGACCCTATGAAGACACCTGAATTCGATGATTCGCTTTCGGAAGATTCAAGTACCCACCAGAAAATCGAAACGGATCAGCTTCCGCCAAACGTTTCTGAAATGACCATTCCCCAGGAGCATGCTCCTTCCAGCATAAACGCATCTAATTCACCCCATCCTAGCAAATCTGGAGAATCTGACAATCTGGATTATCAACCTGTCAGTGCGCAAACATTCGACCAAACTGATACAAAGCCCACTGACATCTTTCCAATCACTACGATTGATGATCACGCCCATTCGCCTGTTAATCTCGCCGAGCAGTCAAAGTTGGAAAGCCCCTTGCTCGAAGGTCCAGAGTTTTTTCAAAGCAGTGAGGATTTTCAGGCTCCTTTAAATGTGGATTCAGATCCCCATACCCATAACCAAACCCAGGAGCAACCCCGGACCAGAGTTTTCGAAACTAGAATTTCTACGCTTGGATGTGCATGCATCTATAATTCGCCTGGCACTTGCGTATTGTTTCCATTCCATAAAACTGATGGTCCCCAACACCATGATGAGATTGTCGATCAACTCAACTGACCCCATTCGGTGAATGTGCTTACAAATAGGAATTGGCTTACCCATCACCCCTCAAATCCAGGATCATGCATGAATGATTTTATGCCATTTATCCACAATGTTGAGTTTCAAGAACATACTGCTGGTTATCAAGATAAGAATGGGATTAAGCTTGCACAGTCTATTCTGGCATGTTCTTTGGTAAGTATCTCTGATCATCTTACCGTGGCACCTGCTCCTCAGGTAAGTTTTGTTGATGCTGCACTTCTATGGATACTAGCTCTGATCCTGATCATTGTTGCTCTTGCAGGTCAGGAACTAATGCGGTGGTTGCACTGGAAAACTGATTTTACCTAACCCGACTGCATCATTGGTTAAACTAGGGTTTAGGTGTAGGCTAGTTAGGACCTGCAATAAAATTTTTAGTTCAGAGTTAATTAGGTTTACTTGCAAAATTTTTACTTCATAGTTAAAAGTGTGTTTGTTGTTTTTATTTACGATTAATATTTTACACATCATCATGTTAAAAGTATTTTCCTTTCAATTCCTTTTCAGTTGCTTGTTGTTGCATAAATAATCACTGCTTCTATTTTCACTTACAACTGTTTGATCGCTCTCGCACATGGCGTTGCATTGCACCTTGAGCCTCGCTTATTACATTGCGTCGCACTCTCTCTCCCTCACATCATTTTTTGTCATATCGCCTGCCACTTCATGAGCCCACATTGCAACCCTATCACCTTGCAGTCTTGTTTTGCCTCGATTGCTGAAACAGTAACCCCTTTGTTTTGTGTGAGGTTGCGGTGGCTATCTCAAGAGGTAGTTTTCTCTAAGGACCAGTCATCGAAGTCGCATTATCAACAAGATGCCTATGATTCTAAACTTATTATCTAGGGAAATACGAGCCGGTTGTCTGTGGGAGACCTGATGAGCTGAAATGACCCCTACCCGTAGCCTAATCCTTGTGCCCAACATAGTCTTGGACGTTTAAATGTGCTATTCTGTGCACTGCGCCTATTGTGGTGAATGGGATGTGAAGGTTTGGCACGAGGGCAAACCCAAATCAGGATATCTTTCAGTTTATGTAACACAAGAAACAACCTCTCTTGCTCGTAAAATAAGTCAGGATCCCTCATCCGCCCATGAAAATAAGTTCCATGAGCTCATGAAAATAAGTGCCACGAGCACATGAAAATAAGTGTTGTAAGCACATGAAACAAATAAGGGTAAAGGATCGAGAAAGGCTTCCTGCGCAGAGAGGTAATGCGACGACTCCGCCGGGGTACTGACCAGGCTCGCTGGCAGCGGAGCAACGTTTGTGATTTCTTGAAGTGACTCCGCCGGGGTACTTTTCAGGCCTGCTGGCAGCGGAGCAACACCATAAACTTACTTTAAAAATCCTGAAAATAATAAGCCCACTGCCTTGCTCGTCACATCATCAACAAGCTACCGGCGTCTGTGAGCTTTCTCTTTGATGTGTTTCTGATTAGCGGGACTTAGTGAGGCACAAGGATTAGGCATACTCGTAAAAGGCCAAAGTAATACAAAGGGTACCCATGCAGCTGGTTCAATATTCCCTTGCATCACTATCTTGGCTCAGACCTTTGTTGTGATATTGACAGAGATGCTGGATTCTACCAGTGGTTCGCCATTTGTTGTAGCCGCTACAACACCACCCAAAATTTTGGGTATATTTAAAATTTTGGGTTCCCCCTCTGATCGCCTAGGCGTTAAAGTCTCTCACCTGACCGGCAGTCAACGACATCCCGTCGACCTATCTCTAACCCCTCACGAGTTGTCTCATCACCATGACTTGATGTTGTCGCTGCAATCACGCCATATGTAGGAAGGATCATCCAGCGTACGCCCGAACACTCTTGTCGCAGTTGCACCATGTGTAACGATATTTCCATGCATATGTTTGAACGAGAACCTTGTGTGTATTGACGAGTAAAAGCCTTCCTGCTATGGGTCATTAAGCATATTGTTTGAATGCTTCTCTAAGCTTGTTAGTTTCGTGTGTTTTATCTGTGGTTATCATTATTGAAGAGTAATTATGATGTTGTAATATCCCACGCAGGTTGACCCCCATGGGTGAAAAAATCCTCAGTCATGTCACGACATCAAGGGAAATAAAACTGGGCTCAACGACGAGGTCAAAGCTGCAGAGCAGGGGAGGAGCAGAAGCAAACCATCAGTACTATTAAAAGAGGGATAGTGTGATACATGTTGATCAGAGAGAACCTTCTATGTCACTGATGCAAAATATTTCTTCACTAGTGCGCACCAGATGCTTTAAAGCGCTCTATTGGAAATGTCCAGACCTTGCATCATACCATCTCAATGTCGGTAGGCGCACACAAAGAAGCATGTTTCGCCACTGCGATGAATCTAGCCTGAAGTATAGCCCTGTGAGCATATCTGACTTAGGAGATTTCCCTACGGAATGACAATCTCATTCAAGGCGTGCTCATGCCGAGCAGCAGTGCAAAAGCATACGTGTTCCTGTGGCAAGCCAACAACAAGGTTTCAAACATGTGAGCGCACCCTTTGGAAGCAACATTTATGGATCTTAAGTTGCATAGTGTGGAATTAATTACGCTGCAAGGAGTACAACATGGAGAAATAAAATGGCCTTATAACCCTAGTCGCCTTTACTCTGCCATATCCATAAATTTTGTGTATGTGGGACCATATGAGATGGAGAATGTTAGTTTGAACCTAAAGGGGTCATGTTGAAATGCATATGCCAGTGGTAGCCGGGTAGAAAAGGCCAATGTGAAAAGGGCTATCAATGTGGTCTGATAAGTATATTTTGACAGTCGATCTTTCAAAACGAGAAGCTTTCGAATTATAAGGGAAATTAAATGATCATATTAGGCGCAAGACCATGCATATATTATTACAAAGCGCAAGGTGATGTTATATGTATTAATACAAAGCACTAGACCATGCATATATTAATACAAGGCGCAAGGTGATGTTGTACATTTTAATACAAGGCGCAAGGTGATGTTGTATGTATTAATACAAAGCACTAGACCATGCATATATTAATACAAGGCGCAAGGTGATGTTGTACATTTTAATACAAGGCGCAAGGTGATGTTGTACATTTTAATACAAGGCGCAAGACCATGTGTATATTAATACAAGGTGCAAGATCACGTTGCATGGGCGCCAAGTTCGATGGTCGAACAAATAAATTTGATGATACAAAGTCTTGGTGCGAATTGCATAGTATTCAAAACATATAAAATCACATAGGACTTCACGACTACATAAGATTTCCGAGCAGACACATTTGGTTGTTCCATTACCAGTGGCACAAATAGTTTAATGATGCAGTCCCTTCCACGTGGGGCAGGTCTGATGGTCAACTTGAGGTTGAAACCCGGCGAAAGATTGCATGGACACGTTGAATGGGATGCAAATGTTCGATGGTAGGGTTTTCGACCCACGTAAATGTTTTAGAACAAATATACATTTACAGAAGTCAACTTTATGGTTAAAACACACGGCAAACGGGCGCCAAGCAGACATGGGACAGATATACATTTTATGGTCTGACATCCAATGTCTACGTTGCGTGGAATCAAGGGTTTGATGGCGTTTTCAATTCACGGCATATGTTGAAGCAATATACACGTACAAACCATTTACGAAAACAACGACGGCGATGGTATAACCATTATTGTGCGGAAATAATCAAAGGGAATGTCGTTATATGAAGGCATCGACTCGGTTTTAAACCTATGGGTAACGCATGGAGAACATACATATACAAAAGTTACGTTCAAAGCATGGAGAAAATGTTTTAAACAAACCTACAGTGGCAGTTGGCAAGATATAATAACGCTGGTGCGATAATAGTAAGAGGCGTGCGGTACGCATGGTCATAAACCGTGTTCTACCAGACAACGTGGATCCACGGCGTTTCTCATGGCATGAGCTCCGTAATTAATACGGCCATCAGCGCCATTGCAGCGATGTTAGCCTTCGTTACTGCCAGCGACAATGATATTCCCCACATCTCGCATATAGCTGCCTACGGTGACTGGTAAACGAAATCCCATTGTCAGCAGAGATAATGTTGATGATGATTGCAAGCGTTGGAGAGAATTGCTACGAATTGAAGAAAAGTTACATGCTGGGATGCTCATTGCAAAACAAATGTGATAACAGATCAGACGCGCTAAAGTAACGCGCATGGTCCTGCATTCAGTAACCGTAGACCCTGCCGCAAATTCGACATGCATGCAGGCCTGTCCAAGAAGATTTACAACGCCCATGAATCTTCTGACACTTGGCAGAGAGAGAGCAGCAAGGCGCCAGTCTGCCGAATTATGGATGAGTTTTTGTACAGGATACACAAAACAATTCAAGGAAAGAAGTCGTGCTAAGGGTTGTCTCTTGACCTGTAGCTAAACGAAGACGAAAAGAATATTCTATCCAACAGAGTGTGATCATGAAACTCATGGACCATTACCAGGCAGAACAAGATAGTGAGCTGATCAGTGATTGAAGCTCTCAAACTTATACAGGAGAGACGATTGACAATTCTCGATCTAAGGTGTTTTGCATCCATTGGCAGCCAGCGCACTTGGATGGGGAGAGTGAAGACGCATATGACAAAAGGAGCCTGTGTTGAAATGCACGAGGGTGCCATAAGCATTACACACGGGCTGTGTCGCTGTTGCATGAAGTTTTGAGCAGCAATAAAGAGTGCGACCCCTGGCTCATTGCAACCAGTCACTGAGTCGCGAATCTGAGGCTTGAACACAGAATACAACCTAGTAGGTTCCACGACTATGCTATCCTTGGTTGCCAAGTCGCAAGGTTGGACACCAGCAAATCCGCTAATCACTTGAACTGAAGGAAAACGATTGTATGAGCATATTATAAGTGTATGGCAGTGAACAAATATCAATCTGGTTGGAGTGGCTCTGAAAATGCGTCGTAGGCTGTTGCGATTTGCCTGACCTGCGAGGATAACATTCAGCAGGACATGGCACGGGCAGAAAATCTTCGATCTTACCAATAGTTTCTTCTACAAACACTCAGGGCTTAGTGAAGACCTATAACGAACACTGAGAACGTGAATGAAGAGAACCTCATGCGTGCGGAAGATGATGATCTTGACAGAGAAAGGGCACAGAGAAAGCCTACACATGCCATTATCTCTGATAAAGTCTTGACCACACAGGGGTCTAAATTCATTGTTTTCTCTTTTTTTGCAGATTAATTAAAATGCCCTTAGCATTATTATTATTCAATCTGTGACCTCTGTCATTTTATTGCAGGAAGAACCTTCGGGTTTGCACAAAGAGCAAAGGCTTTCCTTAGCAAACAGTGGGACCTGTTCAAACAAGTGCATCCCCATGAGTCTCCGAAGAAAGCACTTTATGTTCGAGAGCACTTGGCCACGTCCACCGAAAGAAGACTACAACTCGCAGATATGCCAAGGTCGCACATCTTCAGTTTTTCACCTTTAGCGACCCTGCGATCCAGCGACCTAGTCGCAAGGTCGCAGGTCGCACATCTTCGGTTTTTCCGCCTATTGCGACCCTGCGACCCAGCGACCTAGTCACAAGGTCGCAAAGTCGCACCCCTTCGGTTTTTTGACTTTTGCGATCCAGCGACCTAGTCGCAAGGTCGCAAAGTCGCACCCCTTCGGTTTTTCGACTTTTGCGACCCCGCGACCCAGCGACCTAGTCGCAAGGTCGCAAGGTCGCATGTGTGGTTGTTTCCACGATCCGCGACCCCGCAACCCAGCGACCTAGTCGCAAGGTCGCAAAGTCGCATATGCATCTGTTTTCATGATCTGCGACCCCGCGACCCAGCGACCTAGTCGCAAGGTCGCAAGGTCGCACCTTGGACACTTTCTTACAACCCGCGACCCCGCGACCCAGTCAAGTCGCAGATCGCAACAACACCTCAGGTCGCAGGTCGCAAAAGGAATGGGTCGCAAGGCAACCCAACGGTCAAGAAGGTGAACAGTCAAGGAAGCCCGAAGGGCAGTTTCTAGATTATAAATACTTCCTTCGGGAACTTGTAAAGGGCTTTTTCTTTTGGAAACGGAAGAACTACATGGCATTGTATTGAAGGATTATACTCTTACGCATATGAATATAGAGATACTTGTTAAAACACCCTATGGTTATGATGTGTTTTGCTGTGCAAACACTGTGTGTATTCCTTGTACAGTTTCAGAACATCCTATGATTAATGGAGTTGCACTCTTTATGTCATCATTTATGCGTCATGGCTATCTGTGTTGTGTCAATGATGTTCAATTTATCATTTGCTCTATTAATGAATGTTAATGAACTATTTTATTAGCATTTCGTTTTATCTTTCAGAAAGTAAAGGGATATCTCGCCATAAAGAACTATTTCTTTTGTGGTCAGACTACCTTATAAGCATTACCCCCAAAGATGTGTTGCTAATGACATCTCCTGAGGTGTACATGCTTTATTTATAATCTTGCTACGCATAGTGTTTGATTCGGGTTTAATACATCAATCTTGTATTCTGTATCATGTGAATAAGTGTATGTCCGTTGGTTCAATCAGGTTCTTTTGAGACCTAAGGGAAGGCGTCTTAAGCGGTAGCCGGACCCACACCCCGGACGGGATCCCTACTCCAAACGGTTCAAGGTCTAATTGGGACTTTCTACCGGGGAGATCCCCTACTGTTGGCCGGACAAATTTTCCCGTCAACACTCCTATAACTAGATATATAAAAATTAGAATGCTTGTTTCTTTGGCTATTACTATGGGTTGGAACATCCGTCAAATGGATGTTAAGACAAATTTTTGAATGGGACTATTGATGAAGATGTTTGCATTGAGAAACCTCAAGTATTTGAAATAAATCATAGGGAGACTCATGTCTGCAGACTAAAGAAAGCTCTATATAGCTTAAAAGCAATTACTTAGATATTGGTATATAAAAATGAATGCATACATATTGAGACTTGGTTTTACCAAGAGTTCTGTAGATCCTAACCCATGTGTAATTTCCATGAACTTGGGTCTAGGTTAGATTCTTAATTCTCCGATGCTACCAAACCAAGATTCTCACCCACTAAACTATTTTACACAGCGGAAATATAAAGTAGTTAATCACATATACACAACTTTTTAATTTTTCAACCCAACTTCGTTATATTAACAACATATAATACAACAATCTAGGGCTCCCGTACTAGGGATAATGGCCCTCATACATCCACTAGTACAAGACAAGATACTTTGGACATCTAGTTGTAGCATGCTCTAATAGCTCCTCTCGGTCATACCCTGTACTTTCCAGGTCCTTCATCTCCCGATATGAAACTCCTAACTCTATCAATGCTCCAAGTCCATCTGGAAACTAAATCTTGGCTGTCCAATATGCTCTCTAGTTTTCCCTTCATCCATCAAGGGCACAACACACCGAGAGTCCCATCGAGTTGTTCATAACTCCACTTGTGAACAACTCTCAATCTTCCCACTGCTGCTCCTCAGCTACTTAGGGACTTCAGCCCACTATGGTATTATTGCGCTGCAACGATGAAGACCAACGTAGGGAAAGAAGGGCTGCCTCCTATCAATGCAATATTTCCATCTCCGACAATGAACATGGGCCAGGAGGACTGCGCATCATCTGTTGTAGAAGTCCTTCTCCACACGCAAGTCTTGGGCTCCACATGTTTGGGCCTTATCTTTGTGTGGCATTGTTGGCTTGGCTGGCCTATATTCTTTTATTTCCAGTATTTATTTCTTCCTTTCAGCGCTAGTGGTTCTCTCTTTCTTAAAAATGGTCTGTCGATACCCACTTGACAATACCCGGGATAACCTCATTACCACAGGTAAGTCCCAGTCATTTTGAATAATAAGTAAGTGTTATTACTTGCATCCGTTGACCAAGATTACTAGTAAGGATGATCTGACGGAGTTCGTTAAGGATATCCTCTGTGTTCTAATAAAGAATGAGGTGGGAGGTCAGAGCACTGTCATAACAGGTGAGGATACAACCCCTTATGCCACTCAACAAGATACAAAAGTGAAGGAGACTGATCCTGCTCCTGGTTGGTTAGACCCTTGAGCTCCAACAACTACCAAGCTAGAAGTCACCTTTTTCCATCAAGGTGTTACACTTCGGCTCCAACATGGCCACTATCACACTATCATCCAACAGACCATAAGTGCCCAATCTCGTCCACACTTGGTCCTCTCCCATGTTGCCCTCCAAAAATCCACGAGAGACAAAATCCACGTTGTAGCATCTGCTCCTAGTTCAGACACCACCAGACTTGGGAGACCTTTACACATGGTTTCCCATAGACTCAACCAATCTGCCCTTTTCCCTGCAATAGAGGATCTATTGCGCAAATATAGGCACCTCAATGTGTCCTTGCATATGAAACCATCAAACCATTATACACAGATCCATCTGTAACACACTTTGTTGTTGTCCTCTTTCCTTCCGATATAATTTATCTACTATCAACTTGGATGCTTGGTAGGCCTCCCAACAGTCAATGTGGGCTCCTCCAAACAACTCCTAAGGCCTCCTACAAGTAGCCCACAAACTGACCCAAGAAATAGTCAACACTTGACCCAATTCACAACAACCTTCTGCGGAAAATCTGCTGCTCAATCACTATGGAATATCTCACTAGTGTAGGGCATCTAATCATCAGATCTACCCTCTCCTTATCAACTTCCACATGCTACCCTTAACTTATCCAATATAGTCAAAATTTGACCCAATACACATCTCCAAGAATTGTTGTTTCACTTTATTGCACTGTTGAATGTTGGCCCACAGGTTAGGGCATACCATGTTGCCCTCACTCCACCATACAGTAAGCTAAACTAGCCTCTAAAGGTTGTAGTCTACCCTAGAAGAAGCCCTCCATGGATACGCTGCCTTGTATGGTTGTTATCCACCCTAGACGCAACCCTTAAGTGCCTCCAACAATGGACTGTAGCTTTGGTCCTCCTTAATTAGTGCCACAATATGCCTTAAAACAACAATCCCACACTCCTCTTTTATGTGGCCTTCTCTTCACAACACACCGCACCTAAATTGGCCTTAAACCATGCCTCAAACAACCCTAAATCACTTTGTTGTCACCTATAGCAAACAGACTCACCCCACACTGTACCTCAGCCTCCTCATGTTGTCTTGTTTCTCCCTTGCTACAGCTCAGCCTCTTTCAAATTCAGAGCTCTTCTCTTGGTGTGTATTGACACTATGGATGCACTAATTCTCTCACATCGCCTCTCTTTTATACAAAAAAGGAAGGGCTCCTCCAACGTTATCCTAGGGCTCAAACAACTATCATTAGGCCTTCCTAACCTTAGGCATACCTATACCATCATGTGTAAAACCCAACATAACCTTCAAAAATTCATAACTCCTCAACGACAACTCGGATTCAGACAATTGTCAATGCATTGGAATCGTATATTCGAGCACTATCATCCTCATCCATCACATGTCGTACATCCATCACGATTTTGGCCCAAACACAATGGGTGCAAAACCCCCAAGCTTGGATCTCAAGCCCACAAGCCCAATTGTGGTGCTTTGACCTCCAACCCTCAATCACTGAGGCTTGGAGTACCTCCCAAGCTACACAAAAATCAACACCTATGCATAATGGTGGTCCAAGGTGAACCAGTTATCATACTCTTGTATGTGGATTATCTACTTGTTACAAGTGTAGAGCATCTAATTTAGGAATGAAAGAAGTAGTTAGCAGTTTAGTTTGATATGAAGGATCTTGGGATTATGCATTATTGTTGGCTCAAAGGGGTCTAGAGCCAAGTTTGAAGTTTCTGCGCAACCAACAAAATCCTCTATTATCGGCCCTTTCGACAATGATCTGTTGCGCATACCGCAGTCTCACCTGAGGCAGTATTGGGGAATGTCAGAACCAGGTTTCTACATCCAGATGGAAAATAGGATGTGGATCTACTGCTAAGCTTCTATTTTAGGCTTTTCTAGAATACGCAGAGGTAATTAACTACTTTCACATATTATGCTTCATTCATCTACCAATATTTATGCACATTGCACCTTTATCAATCTTGTAGGTTTTAACCCTGTACAGAAATTAATTGCAAACGAATCTTAAAAAACACAAAATAAACAATAGCGAGAGCATAAAACATAAAACACATATACACAGATATTTTCCCCTGGATCCCAAATCGGGACGACCAGATTGATTTTTCATTATATTCCTTTTAGTGTTACAACACATATATATACATGTCGAAGCATACATAAACCCCAATCCATTAACCTTGGATTAGAACATAACCGTAGTCTCCTCGACTCGCATCTACAAAATACCAGGGCCGAAAACCATCATGCCCGAAAACCATGTGCAAACCCATTCACAAACCATTGGGCGGGGTGTCCGCCCACCGTAAAATTAAGGACCAAAATTTTCCGTGGCGTCGCCCCCACCTAGACTTTCGACATTGCACCCAAAGGTAACGAGCGGCGGGGGGCTATCGCCCCCCCCTCGCTACCCCCCCTTATGCGTGATTATTCGTGAAAGAATATAACACATGCCCAACATTCTCTCACTTGTTGTTTTCTTTCCGCAGGGGGTCACACGAGAGCTTAGTCAGTAGCCCAACTCTGCAACACCCATTTTTTCTCTACACCAAGAGAACTTCTGAGTGCTCACAGACTTCGTCAATGCATATGCAACATTCTTCAAAGTGTCCACCTTTACCAGCAACACCCTTTTAGCCTCAACCATATCTCTAACAAAGTGATATTGAACATCAATGTACTTTGTCTTTGAATGATAAGCAGGGTTCTTAGCCAAGAAAATTGCACTTTGGCTATCACAGTCTATCCTTATAGCTTGTTGTACCAACCCCATACTTTAACACAATCTCTGCAACCAAACTGCTTCCTTGCTTGCATGAGTGGCTGCTATGTATTCTGCCTCTGTAGTTGAAAGCGCCACTACAGACTGTCTTTTACTCATCCAACTGACTGCACCTCCAAATAGGCTAAACACATACCCACTTGTAGATCTTCTTTGGTCCGGATCTCCAGCCCAGTCTGCATCAACAAAACCACGAATGTCCAACATTCTTTCCAATCCTGGTCTTCCCTGGTAGCACAAGCCATAATCACTAGTGCCACGTAAATATCTGAAAACCCGCTTCACTGCTGTCTAATGCTCCTTCCCTGGGTTTGACATAAACCTGCTCAATACTCCCACTGCATGTGCAATGTCTGGTCTAGTACAGACCATTGCATACATCAGGCTACCCACTTCACTTGCATATGGAACACGGGACATATCCTTCTCTTCTTCTTGTGTCTTGGGAAACTGTTCAGCAAATAGCTTTACACCTATAGGAATAGGAACTTTCACCAGTTTACTATCCTGCATATTGAACCTCTGCAATATAGTCTCGACATACTTCCTCTGGTTTAACCAGAGCTTCCTCTTTGCCCGATCTCTCTTAATTTCCATGCCCAAAATATAGTTTGCAGCACCAAGATCCTTCATTTCGAATTTGGAGAACAATTGGGTCTTCAAATCTTGGATAATTTCTTTGTCATTTCCAATCAACAACATATCATCCACATACAAGACCAAATAAATAACACGGTCACCAATTAATTTAAAATAAACACAGTGATCCTCCTTGCTTCTGGTGAAGCCAAGTCCCCGTATATAGGTATCAAATTTCTGATACCACATCCTCGGTGACTGTTTTAACCCATACAGAGACTTCTTCAACCTGCATACCAGTTCTTTCTTACCCTTCACCATAAAGCCTTCAGGTTGCTTCATGTAGATCTCCTCTTCTAGATCCTCGTGAAGAAATTTTGTCTTCACATCCATCTGTTCTATCTCAAAATCAAATGCAGCAGCAACAGATAAAAGTAATCTAATAGAAGTAACTTTGGCAACAGGAGAAAATATCACCAAAATCAATTCCCGGCACCTGGGAATAACCTTTCGCTACCAACCGAGCTTTGTATTTCTCCACCTTGCCTTCTACATTCATCTTCTTCTTAAACACCCATTTGCTCCCAATGGGCTTCCTTCCAGCCGGCAACTCCACCAGATCCCATGCATCATTTTTGTGCAAGGATGCCATTTCATAAACCATGGCCTCCTTCCAGAGTTTTCCATCCTCTGAATCTACTGCCTCCCTGACAGTTCTGGGTTCATCATCAGTTATAGTTAAGGCAAAACCTGAACAGAAAGCAGATGGACTATACCTTTCTGGTTGCCTTTTTTCCCGAACTGATCTTCTCAAAGCTGGAGTTTGTGGCTCTTCATCTTCTGAGTCTTCTTCTGTTGTAGAGTCCGATTCATCCTCCTTTAGCTCAAACTCTATCTTCTCAGGTTCCTTTGGTAGGACTTCATGTTTAACAACATCTTTCACTTCTCTAAACACCACATCTCGGCTGTACACAACCTTCCTTGTTTCTGGGTTCCAAAGCTTGTAACTCTTTAAACCATCCTTATACCCAATAAAGATGCACCTTTCAGATTTATTATCCAACTTGGTCCTTTTCTCCTTTGGAACATGTACATATGCATCACATCCAAATACCCTCATATGTGAAAGAGAGGGCTTCTTACCAGTCCATACCTCTTGTGGATTCTTATCCTCCAACGCTAATGAAGGTGATATGTTAACCAAGTAACATGCAGTCTCCACTACCTCTACCCATAATTCTTGTCCTAACCCGGTACCACTGAGCATGCTTCTTTCCTTTTCCATCAGTGTTCTGTTCATTCTTTCTACAACTCCATTTTGCTGAGGTGTGTATGGAGTAGTCTTATGTCGTGCTATACCACACTTCCTACAGAACTCTTCAAATTCCTTCTTGAAAAACTCCCCACCATTATTTGTCCTCAGCACCTTTATCTTCTTCTCTGTCTAGTTTTCCACCAGAGCCTTAAATTCTTTAAATCTGTCAAAGACTTCAGATTTCTTCCTCAAGAAATATATCCATGTATTCCTTGATAATTCATCTATGAATGAAACATAGTACATAGACTTACCCAGTGATGGAACCGACACAGGTCCAAACACATCATTGTGTACAAGCTCTAATATCTTGTTCGCCCTCTTAGCACCAGAAGGAAAACTCACCCGATTCTGCGTCCCATACACAATGTTCACAGAAATCAAAATACAAATAGCTATTAGACATAGCTTCTACCATGACATTTCCATGCAGTATCCAAAGGCCCTTCTCTCCAATATGTCCAAGCCTTTGATGCCATAACATGGTATTTTCTCTAGAGACCGCTAGGCTTTCCACTCCACCTTCAGGAACCACGAGACTGTTGCACCCATCAACGACAGTGCTGCCCTGAAGCTTGTACAGAGTTCCAATCCGAACTCAATGCATTAATACCAGTGCTCCCTGAACCATCTTACAGGCATCTTTCTCGAACACTGTTTTTACACCTGCATCATCCATCCTGCTTACAGAAATCAGATTTCTAGCTAATGCAGGAATGTGCAGAACACCAGGAAGTGTTATAATCCTTCCACCTTGTAGCTTCATCTTGAATTTTCCACGTCCGACGATTCTGGCCTTCCTATCAACACCTAAGAAGACATCACTGCCATCATATTTCTCATACTCGTAGAACCACTCCCTATGGGGAGTGAAGTGAAAGGATGCACCCGATTCAATCAACGATGACTCATGATCTACATGTGTATTTGAAGAAGAAGCCAAATACACATCCCCACCTTCATCCAAGGTGGTTTTTTCTTCTGCAAAAGGAGCATCATCAGATCCCTTTCTTTTCTCAGGAGCTTTAGATCTGCAGTCCTTTTTGTAGTGCCCTTCCTTTCCGCATTTCCATCACACATTTACAAACTTTCCAGGAGATTTATATCTCCCTCTAGATTTAGATCTCCCACTTGAAACCTTATTCTTGTTTCTATCTTGGGACCTTCCTTATACAAATAAGGCATCTCCATTCTGACCCTCCATATTTCTCCATCTCATTTCCTCCAATAGCAAGGCTGAGAAAATGTCATCAAAATTCAAGGTAGTTGTATTGCTACCTTTGCAATAACCAGACTGTCCCATGAATCTAGTAGAGAACACAACAAATTGATGCACTTATCTTCATCTAATATTTTAATATCAATATATGACAACTGACTTACCATAGTATTGAAGGCGTTCAGATGCTCTGTCACCAAGTCTCCATCCTTCATCCTCAGGTTATACAGCTTTTTCCGCAAGAAAAATTTATTCACCAAAGACTTAGATTGGCACAAAGTCCCTACCTTGTCCCACAAGGTCTTCACCGTAGCTTCCCCAGATACATTCAACAATATTGGATATGAGACACACAAACGTATTGCGCCCTTTTCCTTCCGATCCGGCTTCTTCCAGTCTTCATCTGACATTGTCATTGGTTTAGTACCCGGATCTACCGTGATCCGTTGATCTTTATCCACCAACAGATCCTCCATCTTGAGCTTCCACAACTCAAAACTCTGACCATTAAATTTTTCGATCTCTATCTTCCCGTCGTTCGCCATCTTCTTTCACCGCAAGAATCGATCCCGCAGATCTCCCACTGAACAGGGTCTACCTTAGGCCCCAGAAAAAACCCCCTCAGTAACAAAGGCGTCCCCTTGAAGCCGAAACTACTCTGATACCAAATGTAGGTTTTAACCCTGTATAGAAATTAACTGCAAACGAATCCTAAAAAACAGAAAATAAACAATAGCGAGAGCATAAAACATAAAATAGATATACACAGAGATTTTCCCCTAGATCCCAAATCGGGACGACCAGCTTGTTTTTTCATTATATTCCTTTTAGTGTTACAACACATATAGATACATGCTGAAGCATACATAAACCCCAATCCATTAACCCTGGATTAGAACATAACCGTAGTTCCCTTGACCGGATCTACAAAATAGCAAGGGCCGAAAACCATCATGCCCCAAAACCATGTGCAAACCCATGCACAAAACCATGGGGGGGTCCGCCCACCCGAAAAATAAGGACCAAAAAAAATTTCTGGGGCGTTGCCCCGAACCCTAACAAGGGGGCTACCGTCCCCCCTATGACCCCCCCCCTATTACTGATTAGTCATGGAAATAATATAACACAAACGCAACAAATAATATGCAATATTCAACACAATATAATGCATATAAATAACATAAAAGACTTCACGATGCATAAAATAACTTCTAGTGCAGATAATAAGCAAAGTACACAGATATACACACATATGCTTCAAACTTCCTTTCCTTTATACTAGAGAACTTTGAGGTCTAAAATGGGCCTCCTAAGAAGAATTCACAACCAAAATAAACTATATAACAACCAATAGGATTCAAGATGATGGTGTCAACCATGGGGGGTGATTCACCATTTTTGGCGTAAAAAAGTAAAAAATTAAAAAATAATAAAAACTACTTCTTCAAGTTGTATTTTCAACTTTTCTCCCTAAGTTTTTATTCAAATTACAAATGGGAGTACTCGTTGGATGAAAAATTTAATTCCTCATCCAAGGATTACGCACATGGCACACTTTTGATGGACCTTTCTACACGAAAAAAGAGAAATACATGAAAAAGCGTGATTGCAATCACGTTTTTCACGTATTTCTCATTTTTCATGTAGCAGGCTCCATCGAAAGTATGCAACATGGGTACTCCTTGGATGAGGAGTCAAATTCTGCATCCAACGACTATTCCCTCTCGAAATTTGAGTAAACCCATAGGGAGATAAGTTGAAAATACGAGTTGAAAAAGTTTTTTTTTCCCTCTAAAATTTTATGATGTAATATAATATTATTTTATTATTTCCACTATTATTTTATAATTTCCTTAGGGGGGCCATTTTAGAACTCAAAATTCCCCTAATGTTAATGATATGTCTTCTTCAGTACAATACTTCATGTATTCTTCAAGGCCTCCATGCACATAGCTACGGGTGGTCTGCGCACAGAACTGTGGAGCCTTCCATTAGGCCCAAAATACAGAAAGATAAGATATTCAACAAGTTGTGCTCATCACAAGTACGAGAATTTCTTTTTTCTTCTACTTTGACTCAATAATACATTTGTTTATATAGCATTTACATCGAATCAAAACCATGGTCCACATACCATGGGTGGACTCAAAACTAACAAAGTAAACCAGATCCCTTTACAAAAGAGAGACTTTGTCCCACCCCAAAGCCCCTAAAATCCACGTAGTTGATTTATCCTCGCTAGACTGTGCACTCTGATCCTTGAGTTGCAGAGACTTTTGACAACAAATGGACCAAGTTGGGCCATGCCCAATAGGCTCCCAATACTCACATGTGACTCATCCCAATTCACTCTGTTGGTGCACCCTGAACCTTCTCTACGATGCTAGTGTAGGCTATACTCAAAGGTTGAATCATTTCTGCGAACAACTTCTCTTCTTGATGAACCTCCTCTAGAAACTTTTCTGATGTTGGCTCGATGACCTTTTGAAGCACATATTTCTTCTTCTTGTGCATCTCTTTCAACTTCGCATCAACTGTCTAGGACAGTTGAATGGCTTCATCCTGCCATGACTGTGTCTGTGTTGTAATCAACTGTTCATTTTTGTGCAGATCCTCAATCTGGCTCTGCAAATATTTCCCCTCTGTAATCTGAGCAAGTCATTGCGTGGATGCTAAATTCCTCGCAATGGTCTTGATCTCATCCAATTGCTTCTTCCTCTGTAGTACTTCTTGTTCGATCTTTTGAATATTAGGATCCTCCTGTAGCGAGGTCCAAATTTCCATGGTATTGTCTAACAACATTTCACATTCCTTGAGTATGGCAGAAACTCCTTTCAAGGTGGTATTAAAATTTGCTTTCCAATGTTCTCTGACCTCTAGTGGTGTGGCTGGATGCAGCCTACTCTGCAGCTCAATGATCAACATCTGATATTCAAACTAGATTTTGTCCATGTTGTTCTTATATTCCTTAATTGTGAGGGCGAGCTTTGCAACCTTCTCTACTGGGGCTTATTTTGCATGGACCTAGATTTTCGGAAGCTCGCTGCAAGCCTGGCCTATGACATCCTGCAATTGTATGTGTTGCTTGTTAGTGTCTGTCAGTTTTGTCAGTCACTAGTGATTAAATTTTACTCTTTCAAGGTTTTTATAAGGTCCCAGTTCAAATTTGTATAGTGTCAAAAGGTTTTCAAATATAAATTTGATCATTGGTTAGTATGTCTAGGTATGTTACTACTCCCATCATCCCATGGTCAAAATTGTCATCTTCATTATCCCATCACTTATCGTAATGAGACATCAATAATGTGCCTTGATCATCATTTCAGTCATCATCTCATGGTCATTCATACTGCAAGGTTCAAAGGTCCAAATCATCAGTTTATAAATTCATTAGGTGTCATTATTAGGTCAAGTCATAAAAAATGATATAAAAAGAATCATGACATCACCTAGGTCATCATTATGGGAGTAATAATTAGGGAAAGTGTTCAAAAATGATCCCCAAAGTGAATTTTATTCTCTATAAAAATGTAATTATGCATACTAAATTTTGAAGCTGCAATTCACTAGCAATCCATATAATTTTGTGAAAAGACAAGGTGGGGACACATCACAACCTAAGAGAAAATCGACCCCCCCCCTCTCCTCCCCCCCCCCCCCCTGTGACCTATAAGAAGACCAAAGGAGCAAATAATTTAATCATTCCACCCTAATAAGACATCACTCCATCAGCAAGAAGCATTTCCACCCTCTAAAAAATAATTTCTTGCCAAAAAGTGTCAAATTTCCTCCCTCGTTGTTCTTTTCTCCAAAGTACTGCATTTTTTCTCAAGGGAGAAAAATATTCATTTTCCAAGGTTTCTTCATAAACCACAAGTTCCAGCTCATTAAAAAAAAAAAAAAATTGGGATTCATTTGTCCCTCATCTACCTTTCTTTTGCTTGAGTTCATTTTTTAAAGCTCAAAAAATCACCCTCTCCTAAGGTTTGTTGCGCTTTTGGTCTCATAGTGTTTTTTATTCATTTGATGTAAAAAACCCTAAAATTAATGCTCAAACACCCTCCCTCACATTCCATACACCTTCCTTGAGACTCCCCCTCACCCATTTCCCTCATTTCCTTCATTTCCCTACGAACCCTAGACTACACTGCATTTTCCTAGGCTAGGACTGTGTTTTTTATTTCTACACCCATTCCCCTCACTCATTTCCAAAATTTTCACCTCCCTACACTCCCTAACATCTATCCCTATGCCCCAAAATTTTCCCAATAATTTAGACACTCTCAAACCCCTTCATCTCCCTCCATTAATAAAACTACCCCAAATACCCTGTTTTTCTAAAACTAAACCCTAATTCCCCTTCCTAGTGAGCTAGGGTTTCACAATGGATCCAAAGACCACAACCAATGATCAAAGGAAGCATAAAGGAGGTTAGATTATCAGATATGAACTCATCAAAGTCCAAGAAATCATGGCTTCATCTTTCATCAAGAAATCCTTTCAAGATGTGGACTACCTAGGGTTTACATTGCACACAGGGACATTTCTACTTCAAAATTAGTTTCTGAAGTAAGGAAGATGAATTTGAAAAATGTGAAAGAGTTTTTGTCCATCATAGACCAAGGAAAAATAAATTCCTTCAGTTTGTGCACAGTTGTCATTATTTGAGAGAAATGCCCAAATTACAGATGCTACAGGAGATTTTCAACACTTTTTCACAAGTTGACTTCAAGTCAATTTTTTAGGGGTTTGGAGAATGTGTTTGCAGTGCTTAATGACTCCATTTGGTAGAAAAAATCATAAGATTTCCAACCATACCACTTTTAGCCCAAAAATTCTCTAGGAAGGCCTCCAAACACCCTCTCAAAGACCACGTTGCACTTCTGCTGAGAGCACGTTGCGCTTCTGCAATGTTTGAGTGATCAACTTCAAACTTGGATTCTGACCAAATGAGAAATTATTTTTGAAAATTGGAGAAATTTTTGTTTATAACATGCCAAAGAGCAAAAACCTCTCTCAGTTTTCCAAAAATTTGTATGGTTAGAGAGATATTGACCTACCTTTGAGCCCTATTTTTGCAGAAAATTTTGAATTTTTGTGACTTTTGGCTATAACAGGAAATTCAGTCAGCCAAGGCGTTGCGCTTTTCCCTGAGGGCTCCAAATCACAAAAATTCTATATGCCTAGATAGCTTGTGACCTGCACATATCGTCCATCTAGTTTGTGTGCCATGTCAGCCTTCTGGTTGGAAGAAAAATTCCAAAAACATGCCAAAAAACCACTTTCTTCCACCGTTTTCACCCTGGAGCTGTGCTTTTAGGGTGACCTTGGGATAATATAGTTTTCTCATCCTTGGAGAGGCCATTTTTCTTGCTTAAGTACTCTATGGAAAACTAGACATCATAATATTTCGAATGATACCTTCAAATCAGAATTTGGAGCATTAGACGTCACTCAAAACTTCCCTCCAAGTTAGCGCAATGTTTTTCCCAGATGGCGTTATGCTTTTCTCATAATTTGTTGCGCTTTTCCTTGGAGGTAAAAATTTTCGAGTTTTATCGATAAAAGTCAAATAATAATGATGTAATTTGTATTTTTTTTATTTGACATGACGTAACCAAGTGTACTTGAGATTGTTAATGTAAATTTTATGTAATTATCATGGCCATTAATGTTAGAAAGGTGAGTCAAAGGCTAAAAGGAGAGTTTGTTCTAGCCTCCCTAGTCTTAGGTTTGGTTAGAGAAATTTGTGTAAATTATTCCTATCATGAGGGATTCGACCCCTGATAGAGGGGAGATGGTTTTTTGTCTATATCAAGGTTGGATATCAGAGAGTAGAAGGCTTGGAGCTTTGTGTGCAGTTTATTTTTGCATAAATACAAGGCCATTTGCAACTATTCTATAGGGATTCATGTGGTAGGATTTTGTGGAAGTGTTTTTTCTTCTGTAAATCACTTTTATGAATGATTAGTTCTCCTTCTTTCCATATCTTTTCTTTCAATGATCTTCCTACAAGTTGTTAAAAAAAATTATCAAGTTTATGCTCTGTTTTGGTACGAATTTCATGTTTATGTTATTCATCTTTTGATAAATGAACTCATGCTTGTCATGCTCATTTTTGAACTTTACTTTTCTACCATACACTACAATTGACGACCTCAAAGTGTCACTAAACATACTTTCCATTCCCCTTTGTATCCCTACAACTGGAATCTTTTATATGTGACCTAGATTCCTTGACCTCTCCTCCTGATCCAGCTAAAACCTAAATTTCAAAACCCTACAACTCAATACCTAGCCTAATATCTTTTTACTTTCTTCAGTCACCTTGTGGGATGTAAAATCATAGAGAGATCCCTCTCTAATTTTGTAGGACTAGCTACCAAATCCTAAGTGGTTCGAGGTTACCTCCTTCGGTTTCCATTCTCAGCCTCGGGACACTGTGTAGGATAACATTTTTGGCGCCATTGCCGGGGACCGAAAGATCATATTTTCCCTGGGTGAGAATGACAAAGATCAAATTGATTGCTGATGGTGGACAACGGTCGAATACATATCAAGGTTGAAACATTCACCTAGCAACTCCAATCAAATTCAACTTGATCTAAAGATTCCACTGGAAATATGATCTAGAAATCAGAGTTTCATTGGTAATTTCACTATCCTAAGAATCAATAGCAGAAGAATCACAGCTCTATTCTCTCAAGATGGATTCAACTGTTAGAAGGTGTGCTCTTATGAATTGAGCTCATATTCCTCGTTTTCTAAATCGAATACCTCGCATAGAATGGCAAACAGATCTGCCTAGGTTCAGAAATGAAGAAGATGACAATGCTACTACACATTTGATTAAATTTCATATACATATACATAGGCTAGGTTTGCAGTATCCTAAGGATTGTTTGATGAAGATGTTCATGGTAACCTTAGAGGATGATTCTAGGTCATGGTATGAGGGATTGCCTGCTGCCAGTCTATATTCACTTAAAGATTTTCATGTAGCATTTTGTGAAAATTATAAGCAACATTATCCTTCCTTATTGTTGATAGAGAATTTTTGTGGAAAGTTTGAGCACCTTTTTCAGTTCATAGGGATTGATATTGATGATGAGGATTTAATGATTGATGATATTGAAGAGGCTTTCTTTGAGTTTTCTCCACATCAAGATGAAAGGTCAGAAATCAATTATGAAAATTCCCAGCGAGTAGATGTTTATCCTTTGACTTTAAATGAAATTGAGCAGGATTTCAATAATGATAATCATATTCCATCTTCTAAGTTCAATAATAATGAACAACATGTTTTCTCTCTTGAGATTGATGACATGTTAGCAACAGAGACTAACGAATCACAAAGGTTACCAGAATGTGCTCAGCGCAGTGTAGAGGCAACATAATTTGAGAAACATAAACGTGCCTATCACTTCGAGTCCGAAGATGCCAACTTGTCCAAAGAATACTCAGCCCCAAGAATTGACCTCTATAATTCAACCAGTAAGGGAATTTTGAGGTCTAAAATATGCCTCCTAAGGAAAATGTACAATCAAAATTCACTTTATGAGAACCAATCACATTTTAGGGGATGACATCATCCCTAATGGTTGAGGTGGCATTGCTTAAGTTAAAAGTATTTACTTGTCACATTCTCAATGGTAGATGAAAACTCATGGTTAACCATGGTAGTGTTCTAATTAATTTTAAAGCCATAAAGTAAAGTACTCTCAATAAATGTCCTTTCACTCTTTTTGAATAAAATATTATTATTGTCATTTCATATTTTTTGAAAGAACTAATGCATATCCCTACACAATCTTCATGAATTTACATGATTTTCAATAAATATTATATTTGTATATTTTCATATATTTATTTTTAAATTTTATATTCATCTCATTTTATTTAATATTACAATTTCAAATTAATTATAAGTTAATATCTATACATATGTATTATACATGTGAAATAAAAATAAATAAAAATGTAACTTTGTAATTTTAGGATAAATCAAATCTATAAATAATATTATTATAATATTAATAACAATACAAAAATATTAAAATTAAAGAAAAAAAGCATTTTAGTTTTCGTATGATGAAAATGGTATATTAGTTTTGTATGTTGAAAAAAATTATATTAGGTTCAACATAGTTTGGGGCAAAAAAAATCTAAATTTCAATGTATATAAATCTTATATTGGCCGAGGCGTGGCTTGATCGGTGATGGGGTGCACTCTTAAGGCACTCGGATTCTGAAAGATCACCGATAGGGCTTAGTGGGTGTAGGATTATTCCTAGCAGAGCAAAAAAAAAAAATCTTATATTATACTTATAAATATAAATTAACTCTATTTCAATACTTTTTTCTTTAATTTTAAAGTACAACTCAATTTATTTCATTATGATTATATTATATATTATTATATAATATTATGAAAAATAATCTAAATGTTATAGAATACATATTATATTATTTTTTATATTATATATTATTTAGTCTTATGTTATAAATAAACCAAATCAATTTAATATGTAATATAAAATTCATACATAAAATAATATATAACATTTATTATATTATATTATATTATTTTTATATCGTATATTAATTGAATGCTATTATACAATTTAAATAATATAAATTTTAATTAATAATATATAATATAATTAAGAATTTATATTTATATTCTATTTTAAGTTATTTAAGTACAAAGTACAAATGCATTAGTTGTTTAATGATAATGATTTTTTCTTGAAAAACTCATTCTTATTGTTGCGGCGAGGAAACACATCTACATTTATTATGACATCTTAGTTATATGGGTGAGTCCTCATACAAAGTACATGCACTAAGTTTTAAGATTAAAACAAAAAAACAAAAAAAAAAAGGGAAAAGAATGGATATTAAATTATATACGTGAATTTGAATGGAACATAGAATTTACCTTTAACAAAAAAAATTACCACATTGAATTTTAATTAAGTAAAATTTTAAACATCTTTACTCTTTACTAAAGTCAATACCATTTCTAAATCAAAAGGAAAAGAGTTAATTCAACACAAGCAAATCATAATCAAATCATTCATCTTCTTTTAATTAAATATTTGTAAATGAATTTCATTTTACTCCCAGACTATGGTAAATAAATAAAAATATATATAAAAACTATATGTTGTAGAAATTTACTGAATAAATAAATATTTATCCACCGAGATTATCCCGATCACATACAATTCGAATTCATATGCAACACATAATCTCTTCCACTTAATTCAATTCAGATCATCACACATGCGGAAAATAAAACAAGCGATCGCACATCAATTCATCACACACATTAACTCAGTATGTATGGGGAAATCCTATAGCTGAAAACCACGTAGCTATATGTGTATATTATAATGGAGAAAACATGTAACCAATCAGTACAATACTCCTCACAAGTACTCAGTACTATCTCATGAAGTTACACACAATCTAGCTTGGTTTTGCCCAAGTCACAGGTTCAAAACCCACCACTAATTGCCTTGCCTCTATTGCGCAATCAAGGCTGATCTAAATAGAGATCCAAGGTTCAAATATCCTTGGCTTCACTACGCAAGCATCATGGGCATCTCCTCCAAGTGTGGTGCAAATCTCATGCACAACTGATGTCACAACTGATAGCTGTACTCACCCTTTCATCTACCTCTTTCACTGGTCTCCACTGAACTGTCCATGCACTGTAGTGAACTGATGTGTTCTTGATTTGAATAATGAGTTACTAATTAATGAATTAAATAATATTTAATTCACTCCACTCATAACTAATTGATTAGCTAGTTAAACTAATCTCAACTAGTTCAACTAAAATAAACAGAACACAACTCCACTAGCTATCTCATTAACTCCACCAAACTTTTGCCACTGAAGTCCTAACTGAAGTCAACCATGCATGATGCCATAAAACCCTTGGGAATAGCGTAATTCCTCTGTCAGATGCATGAGCCACTTCCAAGGCTCGAACTGAAGTGCTCCAAGAGAGTAAACTGAATTTTATAGTCCAAATATTATTAAGGGTAAATAATATTTGACTTCCCTATTTTAAGGAGAGGCAGTCTAAAAATAGAAATCACCTGAAAGTCCAAAAAATAGAAGTCCATCTATTTTTACCGACATGACACATCCTCCAAGAATAACATACTGCCACCCCTGGATCATGCTCCATATGTCTAAAAATAGACATTGCGCCAGAATTTGCCTGCGGGCCCACTTAGTGAAGGCGACTTCATTTCACTAAGCTCCATCATCTTGCTGCAATCTCAACAGATGTATGGTAAATAAATAAAAATTCTTTTTATATTTATTCCATAAACCTTTTTATATTTAAAAAAACTTTAAAAAGTGGTTTTATTTAGATGAAGCCTATGGGACGAATACCATGGGACAAACTAATATTGATACCATGGGCCAAATACCATGGCTAAATAAATAAATATAAAAGAGGTATAAACCAATATGATAAATAAATAATAGATATAAAGAGGTATGGTAAATAAATAAATATAAAAGAGGCATAAAGAGGTAAGGTAAATAAATAACAATATATCAAATAAGATTATAAATAAAAATATAATTATATAACAAGTCTATGGGCCAAATACCATAGTAAAGAAAAGGGGTATGGTAAATAAATAAAAATATAAATAAAGTAGAGGTATGGTAAGTAAATAAAACCTCTTTTCATATTTACTCCATAATCTGCTTTATATTTACGAATATTTATGTTCATTAGTTTACATAACTAAGAAGAAATAGAGAGAGTGTGTGATAAGGGAGAGATGGAGAGAGAGTGTGTATGTTTAGGGGTGAGATAAAGAGACAAAGTAAGATGTATGGAAAGAAGGGGGAGAGAAGAAGTGAGAAGGAGAGAGGGAGGGATATAGTAATGTAGTTGGAGAGAGAGGGGTGGAAAGAGAGAGAGAAAGAAAGGGATGGGGGAAGAGATAGGATTAGAGAGAGAGAGAGAGAGAGAGAGATATGGGGGAAGAGAGAGGATTGGAGGGAAAAGAGAGAGAGAGAGGTGGGAGAGAAAGGGAGAGAGAGGAAGGATGAGAGAGAGGAGGAGAGTGATGGGGGAAGAGAGAGTATTGGAGAGAGAGAGAGAGAGAGAGAGAGAGAGAGATAGAGAGAGATCAGGGAAGAGAGAGGGATTTAGGGGAGAGAGACAGAGGAAGGACGAGAGAGAGGACTTGAGAGAGAGGAGGAGAGAGGGATTGATAAGAGAGATGGAGTTGGAGGGGGAGAGATGTAGGAAATAAGAAATATAGAGAGTGAGAAGTGGAGAGAGAGGAGGAGTGACAAGGGAGAGATAGAGAGAGAGCGTGTATGTTTGGGGCAGAGATAAATAGACAAATAAGGAGAGATGGAGATAAGGGGGGAGAAGGAGATATAAGGAGAGAGGGAGGGATATAGTAACATAGTTGGTGGGTGAAGAGAGAGAGGGAGGGAGAGAGAGATGGGAGAGAAAGGGAAAGAGAGGAAGGAAGAGAGAGGATGTGAGAGAGTGGAGAGAGGGAGGGAAAGAGAGATGGACTTGGAGGGGGAGGAGGAGAGAGGTAAGAAGAAATAAATAGAGAGAGAAAGGTGGAGAGAGAGAGAGAGAGAGAGAGAGAGTGAGTGATAAGGAAGATGGAGAGAGAGAGGGGGGGGGGGAAGATAGAGATATAGATGGAAGGTGAAGAGAGGGAAGAAGAGAGAGATGGGGAGAGGAGGGGATTGACAAAGAGATTGATATATATGGATTGCGAGAGTGTGTGTGTTTAGGGGGGTGAGATAGAGAGACATAAAAGAAGAGATGGAGGGGGATATAGATATGGATGTAGGGTGGAGAGAGGGAAGAATATTTCTCACACTAGATGGATTGATATAAGTGGAGATGGTGATTTATAATCCTATTTGATTATTTGCACTATATGCATCGATTTTAGTGTAGATATTTATTTCTAATGATATTCGATTACTTGCACTAGATGCATTGATTTTAGTGTAGGTGGTGATTTCTAATACAATTTGATTGCTTGCACTGAATTTGTTGATTTCAATTTAGATGTCGATTTATAATTAGATTTGATTACTTGCACTAGATGAATTGGTTTCAATGTAGATGATTTCTAATCCTATTTGATTGTTTGCACTAAATGCATTGATTTCAGTGTAGATGGCGATTTATAATCCTATTTAATTTATTTGAGTAAATTCATTGATTTCAGTGTAGATGTTAGTTTCTAGAGAGAGAGAGAGAGAGAGTGATAAGGAAGATGGAGAGAGAGGGAGAGAGGACAAAAGAAGGAAAGAGAGATATTAATGGGGGAGAGGGAGAGAAGGGGAAGATAGAGATATAGATGGAAGGTGAAGAGAGGGAAGAAGAGAGAGATGGGGAGAGGGGGTGATTGAAAAAGAGATTGATATATATGGAGTACGAGAGCGCGTGTGTTTAGGGGGGTGAGATAGATAGACAAAAAAGAATAGATGGAGGGGGATATAGATATGGATGGAGGGTGGAGAGTGGGAGGAATATTCTCGCACTAGATGGATTTATATAAGTGGGGATGGTGATTTCTAATCCTATTTGATTATTTGCACTAGATGCATCGATTTTAGTGTAGATATTTATTTCTAATGATATTTGATTACTTGCACTAGATGCATTGATTTCAGTGTAGGTGGTGATTTCTAATACAATTTGATTGCTTGCACTGAATGTGTTGATTTGAATTTAGATGTCGATTTATAATTATATTTGATTACCTGCACTAGATGACTTAATTTCAATGTAGATGATTTCTAATCCTATTTGATTGTTTGCACTAAATGCATTGATTTCAGTGTAGATGGCGATTTCTAATCCTATTTGATTTCTTTGAGTAAATGCATTGATTTTAGTGTATATGTTGGTTCCTAGAGAGAGAGAGAGTGAGTGATAAGGAAGATGGAGAGAGAGAGAGAGAGGACAAAAGGAGGAAAGAGAGATATTAGCGAGGGAGAGGGAGAGAAGGGGAAGAGAGGGAAGAAGAGAGAGATGGGGAGAGAGGGTGATCGACAAAGAGAATGATATATATGGAGTGAGAGAGCGTGTGTGTTTAGGGGGGTGAGATAGAGACAAAAAAAAAGAGATGGATGGGGATATAAATATGGATGGAGGGTGGAGAGAGGGAAGAATATTTCTTGCACTAGATGGATTGATTTAAGTGGAGATGGTGATTTATAATCCTATTTGATTATTTGCACTAGATGCATCGATTTTAGTGTAGATATTTATTTCTAATGATATATGATTACTTGCACTAGATGCATTGATTTCAGTGTAGGTGTTGATTCCTAATACTATTTGATTGCTTGCATTGGATGTGTTGATTTCAATTTAGACGTCGATTTATAATTATATTTGATTGCTTGCACTAGATGCATTGATTTCAATGTAGATTATTCCTAATACTATTTGATTGTTTGCGCTAAATGCAATGATTTCAGTGTAGATGGCGATTTCTAATCCTATTTGATTGCTTTGATTAAATGCATTGATTTCAGTGTAGATGTTGGTTTCTAATCTTATTTGATTGATTGCATTAGGTGCATTGATTTCAATGTAGAAGTTATTTTCTAATCTTATTTGATTGCTTGCATTAAATGCATTGATTTCAATGTATGTGTTGATTTATGATTTGATGTAATTGGATATATGACGGTACATTAATATTAAAGTGATTGGATTAACAATATGCATTGATTTTAGTGTAAGCACAAAAAGTTATTAACAATGTAGATTGAATTTTGTGTTATAGTAATTTAAGCTATTAATATTGGAGAGCAAGAGAGACAAGGTATCATGTTTACTACAACAGATCGAGCTAAAGATTTAAATGGTTTACGATTCAAATTTTCTTTTTCATATAATCGATATGAAAAGATAACAAAACTAACAAGGTAGGAAATAAGAATAGTAGAAGAAAATAATTTGAGATTGATTTTAACATGAGTGCGTTCTTATTATCCACATTTTCTATCTTTCAACACTATTATTGTCACTTTGCATTTTAAAAAAAAATATTTCATCATTTTTCATCATTATAGTTATTAACAATAATTATCATCTCAACGAGCTGAGGTAACTACGAAAATTTAAAATTAAAATGACCAAGTTAATCTCAAAAATATTTAGCATATTTAAAATAATTATATTAATATTTGATATATTTACATATTACTGATAAAATTAATCATATCTTTGATAGATTTTCCTTGGCAACACACGACTGAAACTAGCCTAGATCCATCTTACATCTCAAAAATATACAAAAATTTTAATAATCTGAAAAATGTGACATTGATAAGCCTTCCGATTTATTCAATGATCCATCTAACTTGGATCATCATGGCACGAGGGATCAAATCTCTCGAGGTGCAAACCTTTCCTCAAGTTTTTCACTCAAAAAATAGGTTTGCACCTCGAGAGATTTGATCCCTCTCGGCGCATGATAGATCCAGAGTTAGAAGGATCTAAGCTGGTTTATAGTCACATCAATACAATTTTTTTATTAATTTTATTTTGGTACAACTTTTAAATTGAATTTAACTATGATTACATGAATTGTGGTGCGAAAAGTGAATTGCAAATTCATAAATATTATTTTATTGGTTTAGCTATTATTTTATTGTTTCCTTAGGAGGCCCATTTTAAACCTGAAAATTCCCCTAATTGAGTTGCCAAATCACCAACAAAGGTATGAAGAGGGTCATTCACTTGTTTTTCGGATTTTTATTTCTCTGGGTGTTTATTTCAAGATCGGGTTTGTGAAGGCCAAGATGAGGTTTATGATGAAATGAATGAACGATGATCTCTAGAAATTATGGAAAATAATAAGCATCAAAAATTACAAGCAGATTATGAAGAGGATAGCTGCAAAATAAATAAATAAATTGTTTTAGAGATAGAATTAGAGTTTCTCAAGCTTGAGGAATTTACAGTCAACACTCAGCTAGCAGAAATTCATACTTCCCTATGTCTTCCTATGGATAAACAACTAAGTTTTCTTTCAGATCCAAATGAAGGGTGTGTTTTTGTTTCTGTTGGATCTCAGGACAAGGTAACTGTTCAGGTTATTAAGGACCCTTTTATTGATTTGCTACAGTTAGCATGGAAGATTTATTTTCTTGTATTTATGGATCAGAAGCATATTTTCAACTGATACTTGGAGTTGCTTATCTTTTTTTTCTTTTGCCTGCTCGAAGAAAGTGCGAGCATGATTCAAATAAGTATCCATTTGCTGGATTGGTAACACTGGAGGGACCATTTCACATGATTGTATATATATCTTCAGCACATGGGTGGTTATCATCAGGATTTGAAGCCCTCAAATCTCGATGGTCTGCTGCCATAAATAACTTCAGTTAGTAGTCATTTCATTTTTTCAAGTCATTTTAGTTTTCAATTCATTTCAATTTCGAATCTTGCCTTTTTTTTTTTACTCCATGCCCAATGGATGAGGCTAAATGGTCTGCGGTGTTCTTGACACCTCCTAAAGGAGCTGGCATCCCAACTGGAGCCAATGTTAGTGTCTGCCAGTTCTGTCAGTCATCAGTGATCAAATTGTACTCTTTCAAGTTATTGATAAGGTCCTAGGTCAATTTATTATAGTGTCAAAAGGTTTTCAAATAAAAATTTGATCATTGGTTAGTATGTCTAGGTATGTTACCGCTTCCATCATCCCATGATCAAAATTGTCATCTTGGTTATTCCATCACTTATTGTGATGAGTCATTGTTACACCATTTTTTGGTCATCTAACCTATTATCATTAGATGGACCCAAGTACACCATGTAAGACAAATTTTACCCTAAGTAAAATTGCCTTCACTATGTAAAATAACTTAATAAAACACATTTATTAGGTTGTTTATGGTCTAGACATGAAACCCCAAAGGGAAATAGTAAACAAATCTATATTTGTTTGATTTTCCTCATGGAATAATTAATTAAACAATAATTTAATTATTATTCCTGGTCATATTTAACCCAAAACAAGGAAATTAATTAGATAAATCCTTATTTATCTTATTATTTTCTAGGAATAATTATTTAAATCTTATTTAAAAAATATTCCTTGTTAAAAATGACTAAATCATTTATAAATAATTAAATAAATCATTATTTATTTAATTATCATTCAACCACTTCCTTAAAATAATAAATAAATCATTTATTTATTTATTATTTACAAATAAAGGGATTTGACCCAAGTCAAATACCTTTTCCCTCCAAAAAATATAATAAAATATTCCATAAAAGGTGGATCTAGATTTGGTTAATATTATTTTAATCATGCACCAAGATCTAGAATGACCCAATATTTTGTTATAAATAGAAGGGTTTTCCCATTCATTTGTCACCTTTTGTTGCCTATTAGATCACTCTGGATCTATACTCTTGGTCTGATTTTGAGCCATTATCATTGTCAAATTTTCCATTGTTTACTTTGTGAGCTCCCTTTGAGTTCTATGTTTGTCTGGGTTTTCTACACCAACAAGAGAGAGAAATTCTAGATCTGAAGCGCTGAGGACTTTCAAGAACCCATCCCATTGAGGAGAATTGGAAACACCTTTCTTGTTTTCCTCCCAGGTGCCCTTAATATAAAATTATTTCAAAAATATTGTTCTTGTCTTGTCTATTGGATGTATGGAGCAAAACTTTATTTTTACTGTTTAATGTCTTTTTATGCATAGATCTAGATTTTTGCAGCATTTGTCTTGATCAACTATCTGCAGATCTAAAGATATTAGCAGCTATCTTTTGCTGTTAGGGTTGTTTGTTATGCACAGCTGAAAGGGTCTTTTTTCGTACACTTCAACGAAAGATTCATACTAACAGTCATCAATAATGTGTCTTGATCACCATTTCAGTCATCATATCATGGTCATTCATACTTAAAGGTTCAAAGGTCCAAATCATCAGTTTATAAATCCATTAGGTGTCATTATTAGGTCAAGTCATCAAAAAGGTCATAAAAAGAATCATGACATCACCTAGGTCATCATTGTGGGAGTAGTAATTAGGGAAAGTGTTCAAAAATGATTCCCAAAGTGCATTGTATTCTCTATAAATATGTAACTATGCATACTAAAGTTTGAAGTTGCAGTTCACTAGAAATTCATATGATTTTGTGAAAAGACAAGGTGGTGCCACATCACCACCTAAGAGAAAATCGACCCCCCAGCCTATAAGAAGACAAAAGGAGAAAATAATTTACTCATTCCACCCTCATAAGACATCACTCCATCAACAAGAAGCATTTCCACCCTCTAAAATATCAACTTCTTGCCAAAAAGTGCCAAATTTCCTCCCTCTCTGCGTTTTTCTCCAAAGTGATGTGTTTTTTCTCAAGGGAGAAAAATATTCCTTTCCAGGGGTTTATTCATCAACCACACGTTCCATCTCATCAAAAACAAGTAAGTGGGATTCATTTTTCACTCATCTACCTTTCTTTTGCTTCAATTCATTCTTGAAAGCTCAGAAAATCACCCTCTCCTAGGGTTTGCTACGCTTTTGGTCTCATAGTGTTTTTTATTCATTTGCCATGAAAAACCCTAAAATTAATACTAAAACACCATCCCCCACCTTCCATACACCTTCCTTGAGACTTCCCCTCAACCATTTCCCTCATTTCCTTCATTTCCCTACAAACCCTAGCCTACACTACACTTTCCTAGGCTAAGACTGTGTTTTTTGTTTCTACACCCATTCCCCTCGTTCATTTCCCAAATTTTCACCTCCCTACACTCCCTAACATCTATCCCTACCTCCCAAAATTTTCCCAAGAATTTATATACTCTCAAACCCCTTCATCTCCTTCCATTCATAAAACTGCCCCAAATCCCTTGTTTTCCTAAAACTAAACCCTAATTCCCCTTCCTAGTGAGCTAGGGTTTCACAATGGATCCATAGACCACAACCAATGTTCAAGGGAATCATAAAGGAGGTAATATTATTAGATATGAAGCGCCAAAGTCCAAGAAATCATGGCTTCATCTTTCATCAATAAATCCTTTCAAGATGTGGGATGCCTAGGGTTTACATTGCATATAGGGACAATTATGCTACAAAATTTGTTTCTGAAGTAAGGAAGATGAATTTGACAAAATTGAAAGAATTTTTTGTCTATAATAGACCAATAAAGAATAAAATCCTTTATTTTATGCACAAGTGTTATTATTTGAGAGAAATTCCCAAATTATAGTTGCTATAGGAGATTTTCTGCACTTTTGGAAAGCTCGACTTCAAGTCAGTTTTGCAGGGGTTTGGAGAACGTGTTTACAGTGCTTAATGACTCCATTGTGTATCAAACATCGTACTATTTCCAAAAATACCACTTGCAGCCCAAAAATCCTCTAGGAAGATCTCCAAACACCCTCTTAAAGACCATGTTGTGCTTCTACTGAGAGCACGTTGCGCTTCTGCAATTTTTTAGTGATCAACTTCAAACTTGGATTATGACCAAATGGGAAAGTATTTTTGAAACCGAGAGGATGTTTGTGTGCATAACATACTAAAGAACAAAAACATCTCTCAGTTTTTCAAAAAGTGTTATAGTTAGAGATATATTGACCTACCTTTGAGCCCTAGTTTTGCAGAAAATTTTGAATTTTTGTTACCTGAACATATCATCCATCTAGTTTGTGTGCCATGTTTTCCTTCTGGTTGGAATAAAAATGAAAAAAACATGCCAAAAACCCACTTTCTTCCATTGTTTTCTCCCTTGTGTTGCGTTTTTAGAGTGACATTGGGAGAATCTAGTTTTATCAGCCTTGGAGACGCCATTTTGATTGTTGGAGAACTCTATGGACAGCTAGATATCCTAAGCTTTCCAATGATACCTTCATATCAGAATTTGGAGCACTGGAATTCACTCAAAACTACCCTCCAAGTTGGCGCTACATTTTTCCTAGATGGTGCTACGCTTTTCTAAGAATTTGTTGCGCTTTTCCTTGGAGGTCAAAATTTCAAGTTTTATCAGTTAGAGTCAAATCCTAATGATGTAATTTTTATTTTTTTGAGTTGAAACAATGTAACCAAGTCTAATTGAGCTCGTTAATGTAAATTTGATATAATTATGATGGTCATTAATGTTAGAAAGGTCAGTCAAAGGCTAAAAGGAGAGTTTTTTCTAACCTCCCTAGTCTTAGGTTTGGTTAGAGAAATTTGTGTAAATTGTTCCTATCATGAGGGATTCGACCCCTGAGAGAGGGGAAGATGGTTTTTGGTCTATATGTAGCTATTTTGAAGTCAGAATCAAGGTTGTACATCAAGGAGTAGAAGGCTTGGATCTTTGTGTACTTTTTATTTTTGCAGAAATACAAGGCCAGTTGCAGCTATTATATAGGGATTCATGTGGTATGATTTTGTGGCAATGTTTTTTCTTCTTTAAATCACTTTTATGAATGATTAGTTCTCCTTATTTAAATATATTTTCTTGCAGTGATCTTCCTATAACTTGTTAAACATAATTCTCAAGTTTATGCTATGTTTTGGTAGGAATTTCATGTTTATGTTATTCTTCTTCTGATAAATGAACTCGTGCATTTCATGCTCATTTTGAACCATTTCTTTTCCACCCTACATTACAATTGAAAACCTCAAAGTATCACTGAATATACCTGCCATGCCCCTTTGTATCCCTGCAACTGAAATCTTTTAGATCTGACCTAATTTCCTTGACCTCTACTCTTGATCCAGCTAAAACTTAAATTTCAAAACCATAGAGCTCAATACTTAGCCTAATATCTTTTTACCTTCTTCAATAGTCACCTTGTAGGTTGTAAAATCACAGAGAGATCCCTCTCTAATATGGTAGGGCTAGCTACCAAAACCTAAGTGGTTCAAGGTTACCTCCTTTGGTTTCCATTCTTAGCCTTGGGACACCATGGAGGATAACATTATTGATGCGCCTCGTCCCTCTCCTTGATGATCCAATCCATTTGCGACCTTTTGTTTGCGTTGTCTTTCCTCACGTCTTCGGTTATCTCCAAGGCACGTTGTTCTCGCACCTCCAACTCGTCTGTAACACCCTGATGGAAGTCATGCAATGTCTGAATGGGAAGCGCAGCAAGATTCAAGTTAAGGTTGTCTCATTTATTTGCTCGTTATTGATATTTTGCAGCTTCAAACTACAGCACTCCTCCAGGTACCTACAAAAATCTAACATCAAAAGTTATAACTAATCGGTGCTTTGGCGGCACCTGCTGACTCGCTTGTTGTGGCTAGTTGTTCCTATGATCGCGCGGTTAGCACCTTAAGTTCATGCATTCCCTGTTACACCTCCATTAGTACTTCTTTGTACTGATCTTCGATCCCACTTCATGTATGTTCAGTGATATTCTACACCTTATCACCAATCTCATCAATGTCCCCCTCCATGAGGCTCATTTGTTCTGCGCCCGTTTTTTTGTCGACCTTGTTATTTTTCCATGCACTTGATGTTCGTGGTACCCTTCTCTTCACAATAAATGGTGAATCAACCACTTCTGTATCAATGAAAGGGTCCTGACCGCCTTGCTCTTTATCTGTGTATGTTGTTTCTTCGCGCTCCTTTTCTGTCCGCTTCACTGTGTATTTCTCTGCTTCTTTACCTACCTGTGTATCTTTCTTTGTTACATTCTCGACCGCAGTATCTTTCGTTGTGGACTTCTCTGCTACGGTGTCTTTCCCACTGGTCCCTGCATGTTTTGTTTCAGTGTCTTCAGTGGATGGAGCCAACCAATCTAGTGTCCAAGTCTTTGTGACTTACACAATGTCAAATTCTATAACCAAGTATGGAAACTAGTACCATACTTCATATGCATCCTTCCGCGCCTTTATGTACACTGTGAAAATCGACCTTGAAATCTTCTACCCCACAGTAATATTCGAACAAAGTCGGTAATCTTACTACCCAGAATTTTTTATTTTCCATCGCGTGCTTCAGGTCCTTAGAAAACCAGGGCGAACCGTACCTCCCAGCTTCGCAAACATCCGCATCCACAGTAGGGAACTATGACTCTTCTAGTTCCTTTCATGCTATTAATACAATGAGTATTACCAAACATACATGGTGGAATTGCTTCCCTTCCTCTTGTGCTTCACGGAAATTGTCAAGAAATTATTTGTACAGGTAAACTGCCCAGTTATATTGTACCCCTTTGTTGCATTGCACAACCAAAGAGACCACAGGTGTTGGTTCTTTATTTATGCGTTATTTCCGCATGATCTTTTCAGCAAGGACGTGTGCGGCGAAGTGCACAACTAGATCATTGATGGAGCTAATATCGTAGATCCTCGACTTATTCACGATGCCAAACTATTTATTCATTTCCTTGACAATTGCCTTATCTTGACTCTGCCCTTTGAATTCCTTGGTGGGGTTATTTACTTGGTAGGGAAGCGAGACGATCCTCTTGATCAGCATATCATCTAAGGGTATCCTCTCTCCCAGCCAAAGGCACCCATCATGCACCAAAACCAACAGCTGTCGGACACATATGGTATTGATGTTACTTCGCCTTAAATGTGGAACATATAACATGTTGAACAACCCTACTTGTTGGATTCATGCAGCTCACCTGTGTGGTTCCAATATGGTGACATTGCTTGATGGGTAAAGAACCGACTTCAGGTATCTACTGGGCTCAAACTGAGGATATTTTCTTCGATCCCTGAAATCTCAGTCCTCCACCCTTAGGTGCGGTACTTTTTCCAATGGCTCGCCCTCAAACGGCACATCATCAGGTAGTAGTGGTCTGAATACAGTAAAATTCACAGTATATGGGTCCTTCACTGACTTCGCACCTGACTTCTTGGGTGCTACATATGGAAACAACCTATAAATAGGCTCCACTTCTTCTGCCACTACATCCTCTAGAATGTCCGCTGCAATCTCCTCTTCGTCGCTCTCCAGGACCTCCATAGGTTTATTCTGCTTGTCTAACCACTCCTTAGACCTCTGTTCCTTAGTATTTTCTGTCTTGGGGACTGTCTGATATCAGGGGACATAATTGGTTTCTTGTCCTTCTTTTGCTTTGGCTTCGTTGCTTCTCCTGCAGTCGATTGTTTCCTTGGCGATCTTGGACCTTTAATGGTTGGTGTTGTGGCTATCATGGTTCCTACTAGTCCTCTTCTGATAAATTCTCTGGAAATTTCTTCCCAACTCTTCACATACATACAGCGAATCACTCTGGTCATACTTAGGTGAAATTTCACAATTCTAATCCTTGGTAAGCAAAGTGGCCAAATGCGGAGCAGGATGCGATATTTATAACAAATTTGAATTTCATACCCCATGATTTTCTTTATATTCAACTCATTAATGCAGATTTGGTGGCATATTTTCCTAGCTATGCCCAATAAATGTGTTTCCTCTGCTCGTTTTAACAAAAACATCCCTGTCAAGTCAACTTTTTCATTTCCAACGCCATATTTCTGGTGGACTTCGACGGATCCTCTCTTATGTCGCAACAATTCCTCCTTTGTCGCAGTTCCCTCGAACTTCGACATCCTCCCGAGTTTCGCACAGTAATCCATCTTCGACAAAGTCTAGCTTAGGAAAATTAGTTTATAGTCCCATGCCCACTTTCAACTCCCTGTTACACTATGACTTTCCTCTATTCATATAGTCAGTGTGAAGCTCCAAGGACATAGTCGTCCCTGTATATCTTGAATCTGCTCCCATTCACTCTTCCTGGCATCAACTAACCATCCAACTTTGCGAGTTGAACTGCACCTCCATGAGAGATGTGATTGATTATATATGGCCCCAACCAATGTGTTTGGAAATTTCCTGGGAACTTTGCAAACTTGATATCATACAATAGTACAAGGTCTTCCTCCTTGAATGTTTTCTACTTGATATGCTTATCATGCCAGGATTTTTCCCTTGCTTTTTGCACGTGTTTTTGATAACCTACAATAAATCTATCTTCCTCCAAAGCGAGAAATTGATCTATCCTTTCTTCCATTGTGTCGCGGTCCGCCATGTCTGTAAATGTTGCAATTATTAAACTAGGTAAAATATACTCCATAGGCATGATTGCTTCTTCTCCATAGACCAACCTAAAAGGTGTTTGTCCTGTCAACTTCTTGCATGTTGTCCTGTATGCCCATAACACTACTGGAATTCTCAAATCCCAGTAATTTATGTTCACATTGCATACTTTGGTGAGTGCATTCTCCAAGATCTTGTTAAAAGCTTCGACCGTCCCATTCGCCTGAGGATGATATCGTGTACTCTTCTGATGGTACACTTGAAATTCTTTAGTCAGCGCCTCAATAGTCTTATGCAAGAAATGTGAACCCCTGTCACTCATCAGGATCTTCAGACACTCAAATATGGACAAAATATACTCAAATATGAACTTTGCGGTCATATCTGCAGTGCAATCCTTCACCTGATTTGCCTCGACCCACCTCACCAAATAATATGTTGTAGTGATTATATACCTTGCTCCAGCCCTTTTTTTGGTGGATTGATAGGTCCAACAAAGTCAATCACCCTCTTATCAAATGCCTGCAATGTTACTTGTGAATTCAAGGGAATTTCATCCCTTCTAGATGATTTTTCCTGTTCTTTGGCATGCATCACAAGATCTAAAATACTCCTTTGCATCCTTATGCACTATGGGCCACCATAATCCATCTCTCAAAATATTCTGCGTAGTGGCCTTCCCCCCATAATGACCTCCTGCAACTCCTGCATGACCTTCTGCCAATATATGCTTCCTTTCATGCTCAGAGACGTATCTATGCAATATTTCATGTGGTCCCATTTTATACAAATGTATTGCAATCAATAAAAAACCAGCTGCCTTGACTACCAACTCCTTTTTCTACATAGTGTACTCTGTGGGTGCCATTCATGTGGCCAAAAGCTAAATAATATTTGTGAAGTGATCATCTACAACCCTAATTGCAAACAATTTTGCATCAAGCAGGTTCTCCTCAATGCTTGTGGGTTCTTCCCCTATTTCTATCCTTGACAGATGATCAGGTCCAACGTTCAACCTCCATGTTTCGAATATAACTTCAAAGTCATATTCTTGAAACAATAACAACCACCGACAAAACTTTACACCTAAAATAGACTTATTCACCAATTACTTCAGCACAAAGTGATCAATGAACATCTTGAAGTGCGCTCCCAAAAAATAGTGCCTGAACTTTTGTAAAGTATAAACCATAACCAACCCCTCTCTTTTTGTCATAGAATAGTTCTTCTCCTCCTTGGACATTGTTATACTTGAAAAAGATACGGGGTGATCAATATCTCCTTCTCCTGGATGCGTCAATACATCACCTAATGCTATACAAGAGACATTGACATGTACATGAAATTCCTTAATCCAGTCCGGGAAAACTAGAATCAGAGCAATTACCATATTTTCCCTTTGTATGTCGAAGCTCCTTTGGAATTCTTCATCCCAACCAAAAGTAACATCCTTCTTAAATAAATTCTCCATCAACGTAGTGATCTGCACATATGCCTTTATAAACTTCCTATAGTATCTAGTGTGTGCAAGTGTCCTGCACAGTTCCTTCATTGTCTTGTGTGGCTCCAGGTTCACAATAGCAGCTATCTTCACAGGGTCTACCATCAATCCGTGACTACAAACAACATGCCCCATTAGTATACCAAAAGGTACACAAAAGATGCACTTCTTCAAATTCAACGATATCTTATACTGTCTACAGGTATCCAACATCAATCTCAAGCTTGATACATGTGTTTTCAGCAACCCAAAAACAGTCCAATCATCAAAGTAAACCTCCAAAAAAAAATTGTATATACTCCTTGAAAGCTGCAACTACAACTATACAAAATATAGTAGGAGCGTTCTTCAATCCAAAAGGCATAACAGTATTCTAGAAACAACCCCACTCAGTAGCAAAATTTGTCTTACATCGATCTTCCAAGACAATCCTGATCTAATGGTAACCTGAAAACCCATCAGTGAAATAGTAAGCCTCCTGTCCTCCTAAATTGTCCAAAGTTTCGTCAGTGAATGGTGTGGGAAAAGGGTCATGTACACATGGATCATTCAATTTCCTCAGGTCCACACATATTTTGATTTTACCCTTGGTCTTATTTTCATAAACTACCATTGGACTTACCCATTCAGATTCTTTGACTAGTTCGATGATCCCTGCCTTAATCATCTTTTCTAGCTCAACCTTTAATTTTTCCTTGTATTTCGGGTTCAATCGATATGATCGTTGTTTTATCGGCTTCACATCTGGTTTTAGAGCAATCCTCATAACTCCGAGGTCTCCTACTATCCCCTTCAGTTCAAAAAAATTAGTAGGGAAGAGCTCTTGATTCTCATGCAACAACTCTGCAACTTTGCTAATTGTATCTTCGTCCATATAATCTCCAATCAGTGCAAATTTTGGCTCTTCTTTTGACCCAATATTCACCTTTCTACAGTACTTACAGGTGGGGGTAGGATTCTGAAAATCTCGTGCGAATTGTCCGCTTCGCCACAGTTGTAACAGATGAGCTGGAAACGTCCTCGACCAACGACTTGTCCTCGTCCTTGGAATATTCCTCGACCAGTATGTTGACCTTGATCCTCCTGTGCATGTCTCTCATCCTTCATTATATAGGCGCATGCACTATGTTCTATGATAAAATCATAACTGCGACAGTTCTTTTCATCGTGCCCCACAGAGCTACAAAAGTTACAAAACAGTTGTTTTAGGGTCTGCACATACTTATGTAACAAATAGTATTTTTCTGTGCGATGTCAACCTGCAACTTTATAAGTCACACCATGCACTTGATCCTAGGTGCAATGGATTAGGACCTCCACTATTGATGTAGTCTCTGAACACAGGGCATTGATCCTTATATTGGCCTTCCGCCTTACACTTTATGCACCATACTTCTGATCAAATTTTTGACTTGTCTTCCTTACCCTTATTTAGATCTTGTAACTCCAAATCCATTGATGCTAGTTGGCTCTGAGCTGTTGTACTCTTGAATGGGTATCTCCCACTGGCAGAGCTTCTAGCTTCATTGCAATTTCCAGAGCTTCATCCTGAGTTGATATCTTCTGTTGTGTCAAAGGCAGCCTAATATGTGGCAATATTACAACTATAAACCACTCCTTATGTTGTTCTTCATGGATTGTAAAGTTTACTTGACCCATTAACATCTTGAACCTTTGATCTAATTCCCACACAGACTCATTTACCAGCTGCTTAATCTCCTTTAGTTCTGTAATGCGTTGCGACTACATTCTTGGCTTCTTAAACTCTGCAGTCAGTGCTTTCTTCATATCATCCAATGAAGCACCTTGATTCATTGTAGAATAATTTAAGTACCATGCCAGTGCTCTCTCCTGCAGCGCGATGATAATATGTGCCTTCTTGATATCTTCATCAGTGATCTATCTTGCTTTCCAAACAACTTCAACTACAAACCAAAATTTCTCAGGATCCTCTAATCCGAATCCTCTAAATATCGGTAGCTTGATATCATTCGCCATGTTTCCTGGGGGTGGGGGAGGTGGAGGTGGAGGGAAATTGTATGGAGTGGGATGGGGGGTGAGGGGTGTTGCGAGATGGGGAATCCTAGAGGTGCCCTGGTTATTCTTAAATCTTGACTACGACACACCTCTAGGGTTTGTGGGGTTACTTATTTCTTTGTCGCTCTCAGAAGCACTCAACAACAGACTGTAATATTTCTCAATGTACTCTGTATCGTTTTCCACTTCGCGTAGATCCACCTCCAGACTTAAGCCCAAACATTAATCTGACTACATTCGTAGTACACCCTTTTCACATAAAATCATTTTAATCCACAACTTCAAATAATTCAGACACTTGCCTCACAGACCCTTGAAAAATCTTCGCTTAGCTTCGCTATAAGATACAAATGTGTCTATTACGAATTCAGTAATGAATCCTCCTAGGATATTGTCGATCCAAAAATCAACAACTCGTGATATCTTATTATCAGTCTCCTTGAGTCGAAGTAACAATTCAGGGCTCCATGCAGTAGGCTCGTCATTCTTAAAACGTCTTGTTCTCAGACAGCCTTGATAACCATTCATGCAGTTCATTAGCTACGTGTAACTTGAACATAGCTCATAAATTTGAAGCTTGGTTTGGCACAGTCACCCTTGGAGCAGATCTAAAATGTTACCTTTGAAGGCATCCTTGAGTACTATGACTGGAGCATATTTAAGGCATTTGTTGAAGAACACTACTGAAGTCTTCTAGCAGTTTTGGATCTGTTACATTGAGAGCAATATATTGGGCAGTTCACCCCCTCTCAGTATTTCCACAACACAAATTGCAGAAATGTTTCCTTGGGTGTTTCCCCGTGTTTCCCAAAAAATGGGGACATGGAGAAATGCTTTGGGCCAGTTTCAAAATATAATGACATATGTAAGTTTGCTTCATTAACGACGTGCTGGACCTTATTGTGACAGATGACAATAATTCTATAGTTAATTTGCAATTCAATGTATAAAATGTTCATTAGCATGAAGACAAATTTCTGAAAAGATTTCAGGGATTAGATGAACATTTGTTTTTTTGCAACCATTTGAGATACCTTACTTCTCGAACCACTCAAGTCTGAGATTCACATTGCAGAAAAATATTTATATATATGATGGTTCTCATGTTCAATACTGCTTCAACCTTATTGTGACGTATGACAATAATTCTATGGTTAATTTGCAATTAAATGTATAAAATGTTCATTAGCATGAAGATAATTTTCTGAACAGATTTCAAGAATTAGATGAACATTTGTTTTTTTTGCAACCATTTGAGATACCTTGCTTCTCCAACCACTCGAGTTTGAGATTCACATTGCAAAAAATATATATATGATTCGTATAGCACAAATATATATATATATGATGGTTCTCATGCTCAATATTGTCACAACCTTATTGTGACGGATGGCAATAATTATATGGTTAATTTGCAATTCAATATATAAAATGTTCAGTAGCATGAAGACAATTTTCTGAACAGATTTCAGGAATTAGATAAACATTTGTTCTTTTGCCTCCATCTGAGAAACCTTACTTCTCCAACCACTCAAGTCTGAGATTCACATTGCAGAAGAATATATATATGATTCGCATTGCACAAATATATATATAACATTGCAGTAACCTTGTTGAGGCTGGGAACAGTGTTTGGGTGAATTACATCAGTTAGAAGAGCTCGGACTGTGTCACAAAGAACTTAGGACAGCAACAGAGCACTGCCATACCAACTTTCACGTCTCTCTAAACTTTGGCATAACTGGCGTACATATATAAGATTGTTTGCACCACGTTTCTGGATGAGATATCTCGGTAAAGATAAGCGGAAGTTCACAAATCTTCTCTAAAGCCCAAAACAGAGATTAAGTGAAGTGGAAAGGGGTTATAGCTCGGACCTATACAAATATTTTGTGACCCTCGGACCTGGTGGATAGCATTTGTGGCTCGAACCTTCTAGACCTGTGCATTAGTCCTGTAGGCTTGGTGAAGGCTTGGTATAATCTCAGTGCAGAGATAAACACCTCGGACCAGCAACATAATTTGTGCTTAAACTGTGGTGATTCGGAATTGTGGACAGTCATTAGGTTCGGTTAAGCTCACCTAAAGGCTTCCTTCAAGCACAGAACTACAGGCTCGGACAGGTTGCGTGGACAGTCTTGTCGGGCACGAGAACCATTATTGGTTGCATCTCAAACCATCAATACTTATTATCTTATTCTTCTCAACCTGTATCTCAGAACTGTGCCAGACACCAATTTTGGAGAAGAATTACAGAGCTACCTATAACTTGAACATAGCTCATAAATTTGAAGCTTGGGTTGGCACAGTCACCCTTGGAGCAGATCTAGAATGCTATCTTTGAAGGCATCCTTGAGCAGTATGACTGGATCATATTTAAGACATTGTTGAAGAACACTACTGAAGTCTTCTAGCAGTTTTGGATCTGTTACATTGAGAGCAATATATTGGGCAGTTCACCCCCTCTCAGTATTTCCACAACACAAATTGCAGAAATGTTTCCTTGGGTGTTTTCCCATGTTTCCCAAAAAATGGGGACATGGAGAAATGCTTTGGGCCAGTTTCAAAATATAATGACATATGTATGCCAATTCGATAAGTTTGCCTCATTAACGACGTGCTGGACCTTATTGTGACAGATGACAATAATTGTATAGTTAATTTGCAATTCAATGTATAAAATGTTCATTAGCATGAAGACAATTTTCTGAAAAGATTTCAGGGATTAGATGAACATTTGTTTTTTTTTTGCAACCATTTGAGATACCTTACTTCTCCAACCACTCAAGTCTGAGATTCACATTGCAGAAAAATATATATATGATTCCCATTGCACAAATATATACATACATATATATATATGAGATGGTTCTCATGCTCAATACTGCCTCAACATAAGAATATATTTTCCCAGCCATTTTTTTAGTAACAACACTCTGCTTGGAGTTTTTCTGAGAAGTAACTCTTAATGCAAAGAATATATTTTCGTAACAGCACTCTGCTTGGTGTTTTTCTAGGAAGTAACTCCTAATGCAAAGGTTAAAATATATGACTCAATAATGCATGGATGGTAGACACAATTTATGAAATCTGATGACATGGGCATACAGTTCATTCTTTTCACATGATTGGCACTCCTTAACACTGAATTCCATGGTTCTCATGCTCAATACGGCCTCAACATAAGAATATATTTTCCCAACCTTTTTTTAGTAACAACACTCTGCTTGGTGTTTTTCTGAGAGGTAACTCCTAATGCAAAGAATATATTTTCCAAGCCTTTTTTTAGTAACAGCACTCTGCTTGGTGTTTTCCTGAGACATAACTCCTAATGCAAAGGTTAAAATATATGACTCGGTAATGCATGGATGGTTTCTTTGATGTATCACAGGACACAATTTATGAAATCTGAAGATATAGGCTTAGAGTTCATTCTTTTCACATGATTGGCACTCATTAACACTGAATTCCAGGGTATTTCTCTACAGTGGATAGCTTGTATGTTGTGCATGTTGTGCATCTAGGATCTCATTTTTTGTGGTATGGGCTTTCTTAATTTAACAAGAGCTTGGTCTTTCTTTTCACATGATTGGCACTCCTTAACGCTGAATTCCAGGGTATGTCTCTACAGTGGATAGCTTGTATGTTTTGCATGTTGTGCATCTAGGATCTTGTGTTTTGTGGTACGGGCTTTCTTCATTTAACAAGAGCTTGGGCTAAGACAGGGTCAGAAGGGATTGCATCAAAAATTGGCTGCTACTTGGGAAAAGAAAGAACACCTTATGCCCACAGTGAACTTAGACACCTTGATTCAGGCTATGGAAGAGCAACTTAAAAGTCGAATGGAGGAAGATGTAAGGCAGAACCTTCACCTTTCACATATTGAATTTAAGGAGATTCTCTCAGGTATACAACCTTCTCACACCTATTTCCATAGCGGCTGCAATTGTAATTTTTAGCTTGATAAGAATAACAATGTCCTCCAACAATCGTTTCTCTGATGTGGATGAAGTCCTCGATATTCTACCGATTGCTTCTCAAATGAATCTGCATAGCAGCATCAAAGAATGTATGGAATATCTAGCCAGCATCCGCTGGAGTCCACAACAACAACTCAAACTTCGAGAAATGCTACCATCTTCGAAGATAGATATTTTACCTGATTTAGCAGCGAGGCTGGGTATTGCCCAAAACAATTCCAATTGAGAATATTTGGATATACTGGAACAGTCCTTAGCAATATAATATGATATTCATGTCATTTTCACTCATATAATATGATGTTGATTTCATTTGCACTCATATGCTACAGAACCTATTGTTGAAGTTAATTGTCATAGAACCTACTATTGATGGTGTTGCTACAAAGTTCAGCGTCAAAGAATGTATGGAATAGATATTTTACCCGATTTAGCAGCGAGGCTGGGTATTGCCCAAAACAATTCGAATTGCGAATATTTGGATATAGTGGAACAGTCCTTAGCAATATAATATGATATTCATGTCATTTTCACTCATATAATATGATGTTGATTTCATTTGCACTCATATGCTACAGAACCTATTGTTGAAGTTAATTGTCATAGAACCTACTATTGATGGTGTTGCTACAAAGTTCACTGGGATTCCTAAACTCGTTCTACCATTGTTACATGATGACTAAGTAAAGCAAGAGAACAGTTGTGTTTGGAGATCATTTCTGAGAATTTTAAAGAGCAAGTAAACTCTCTCGGCTAGAGAGCTTTAGCAGTCCGATTTTTGGTCTTGTCGCTCTTTCAATGACACCTTATCTGAGCACTGAGGCCATGGAAGACTGTTTTCAGAGAGTACTGTAAGTCCTAGACAGTATGGTCCAGCAAGGATTTGTTTGTTCTCATTTTCATCTCCCCGATTATTACCCTAAAAACTAGTTGGACTAAGAACTACAGGTGAAAAGAATGGAGACTGGCTTTATCACTTGGCTTGAACTCTCTATGGCAGCCTCTTAATAAATAGAGATAGAATATATATTGACTTAGCCGTAGTGTAATAACTACCTACTAGTTGTTGTTTCCGTAAGCTCTACTTGCTTTCATATGCCTGGTAATTCAAGTGCCTTTCATTATGAAATGGTGAAATTACTTGCTTTCATATGCCTGGTAATTCAAGTGCCTTTCATTATGAAATGGTGAAATGGTAAACAAGTGATACTCCATATCTGCTTTTTAAGCTTCCCAAGGCTCGGATTAAAGGTATGAGTAGATAGGAGTTTAAAATTTATAGTACTTCATTTTCCTTAATTCAATTTATTGCCTTTAATTAATTTTATCCTTTATTATAGCTAAGTCCCTAATTTCATAGCCTTAATAGAGCTCAGTCCCTAATTTCATATAGCCTTAATAGAGAAAATATAGAGCTAAATAGTATTACATGTGGCAAGGTTATGGACGCATCAAGGTCTGACGCCTTTTTGTATAATTCATGATGAGCATGTTACTCGATATATGGTAATCTAAGCTTAATAATACGTGTAGTAAACTGACTCATAGTTTTCTCTTGTTGAAATGGTATTATGCCTTCTCACCAGTGTCTACAAAAGGGATCAGTATTCTTCTCAAGGCAGTTTCGCATGGGAGGATTATTTGAAAAACAAATGAAAGTCACCCAAGCTGTCTCGATGCTACAACTCAATCAGATTAAGTGTGAACACAGATATGTTGAGATGAGTGCATAAAATATGCAAGATCTTTTTTCATCGTAAGAAACAGCATTGAAAAGCTTCTTTCACAGATCCAACTCTTTGAATTTGTAACTATAGTCCATTCTAGTCTGCCTGAACATTTTTATCTAATGTGAACTGCTGTTAGCCCAACGATCAAAAAGTTCCAACGGAGTCTAGCTTTGTAAAAGATTGACTAAATTTAAATAGGACTGGAGGTCAATGCCATTGAATGTTCATTCTGTACACTCCTTTAATTTGTTATGAGAGGATATGTAAGATAATTTTAATAGTTAGACTGAATAGCCAGGTATCAGCAACAATTTCAATTTCTTGTTTGGAAGAAGACCTGATTCAGTACAAACACAGCTCAACAACATCATTGCAATTACAATTTAGTTCTCACTGCCACTTGATTCCATAAACTCTTAGCTTAATGCTACAGCTCATATTTTTCATGTAACCGGCATCCCCAATTTTAGCCTAAAATCAAGGCCACATAGGCTCGACCTCTTGCTGAACAACGTTTGTACGCATGCCAAGGATGAATGTTTGTGTGTAATAACAAGTAAAAATCAACACAGGCTAGGCTCCATATAATTAATGAGAAATTGAATAGATATAAGTTTGCACAATGTATACTTATCAGATTACCAAAATTAATGAAACATTTTTCACTGGGTACATTTTGAAAATACAAGTTTACACTTGACACTGAGAAGAAGAAGGAAGGGATATTTGCATACCAAAATTATCAGCCATTTTCCACTAGGAACATCTAGGAAATATAAGTTTACTCTTGAAACTGAGAAGAAGATGAGATATTCACACTCAATGCTAATCAGTAACAGTATTTTCAACCAGTCCCGTACCTTATTCGACACTATACCAAAGGGGCAAAAAGAATCAAATCAAGTCCAACAATGAAAGAATCAAATATTGCTTGATTGAGCAATGTGATAGCTGTCGCACAGCCCAATCAGCCTCACCAACAAGTATCTTATACCCAAGTATGCCACATCTAAATGTTTCGAACATCATCCAAAGTACACAGAAAGTGTCATTTTTGCATCTACTAGTCTTTGCTTTGCAAGAAGGAATGGCTGCAATACTGCCTTTGATTTTGGACACTGCAAAGTAGATTTGTGGTGCCTGCCAAATATTATTGATGAGGCCGCACCAAAAGGATATCCTAAACTAACAAATCCCACAACTTGTGGAACTTGGTCAACAACGGAGCAGACCCAGCAATAACCCACCTGCAAAATAATTGCCCGTGGATAAATGACAATACAATTATGAAAGTCTTACTCTAATGAGAATATATAATCAAATCTCAAAAAAAAGGCAGTACCACATTTCGTAAAAAGCATAAATGGATCAATTCTGAAATGACACTGAAGGTATAGAAAGCTTTGATAAGACCATAAATTGATAAATATCGTTCCAAAGCTTACCAAGGGCCAGTAAATGATTGTGGATGGAAAAATAATCCAGTTTGCACTCATGCACATTTTATAAGACAGAAAATGTTATAGCCCACCTGCAAAAGAAACATGTCCCTCAAAACATGCAGATAAATGACAATACAACAATGAAAGTCTACTCTCACAAGAATATATCATCTAATTCCAAAAATCCATTACAACAATTCATAAAAGAATATAAATGGATCTGAAATGAAATTGAAGGTATTGGAAGCTTTGATAACACCATAAATTGATAAATATGGTCCCAAACCTTACTGGGAGCCAGTAAATGATTGTGGGAGGAAAGAAAATCAGTTTGCACGATGCACATATGATGAGATGTAAAATATCATAACCCGCCTGCAAAATAAATATGCCCCTCAAAATATTCAGATAAATGACAATACAATTACTCTCGGAGAAATATGTCATCAACTTCTAAAAGTGCACCACCACATTTCATAAAAAGTATAAATGGATCTGAAATGAAACTGAAGCTATAGCAAACTTTGATAAGACCATAAATTGATAAATATGGTCCCAAATCTTACCAAAAGCCAGTAAATGATTGTGGGTGGAAACAAAATTAGTTTGTATGTGATGCACATCTGATGGGATGGAAAATGTCCTCCACTTCTCTGTCAACAAATAATGTTATAGAAAAAATTAAAATGGAGAAAACTATAACTTTTGGACACTTCTAGCTACAGTAAACAGAAGATGCCATACTTATAACTAGATTTTACTTAATAAAGCAGAACACATGACACAGATGATTACAGAAAGAAAAGCAGGAGACTTACTTGTGTTTCAGTGAAAGGCATATGATTAGCGACAAAACCAGGGAATGAATTTGTGCCCAGGGCCATCTAAAGATACCTCTGTCAATGTGAGTGTAATGTTCCAAATTTTTAGCTTCGAAGCTAAATGGAACATTAGAGTTAGCAGCGGCTTTAGCCGGTGAATAAATGGGTAGAAAAGCCCATAAGTCTTCTAAGGAGGATAAAAACACTCCACGTGTGAAAGGAGACACTCTTTCTAGCTCAATAAAACACTTCCATGTGTGAACAAAGATAAAATGAAGCTACTTTGACCAAGTCAATAGCGCAGTTTTAGTGGAGGAGGAATCCTAGGATGGATAACGCAATTTTAGAGGGAAATGTAACTTGGGTTAGAAGTAACCTAAGTGAGTGGGGCCAAGGGCAAGCAAACTCACATCTTATATAAGGAAGAGGATGGCAACATTATTGATCATGTTGTAGAATTATAATTCTTGTCTGCCAAGAATTGTTGTTGCTCTATTGCTTAGCAAAGCTGCAGTGTTGTTTGGCACTGGGTGTTCCCGAGCGGGAATCCCACCTCTTTCCTTTGAGTAGCTCATTGGGAGAGTTGCATTCATCATTCCACATCAAGTTTTCAGGCCAAGCTTCAGCCATCTTCATCAGCACAGCTTTGCCAGAGATTGTGCAGTGTTGCTAGGTGCAGCAGTGGAAGGGATTGACATCCCAGCTTCTGAGCTAGTTTCTCATTGGAGGAAGGTTTCCTTCACTTGAGAGATCTGTTTGGAGAGCTCCAGAGCATATTTCAAATCTGTGGTATCAGACCACACATTTCCCAGACCCTCCCAATGTTGTTTCTGCTAGGGAGTGCGTTATTGTGGAGGCAGTGTTCATTGCATGGTTTGGTGGCTCTGTTGCAGTGTTTCCTTGTGATTGAGAGGTTTATCCTTTCATGGGAGGAAGCCCTTAAGGGTTCTACATCAGATCAAACATCCTTCAGCCTTTTTCACTCATGTACTTCAGTGTTGCAGTGATTATTTAGTAATTTCCTGAATATTACATTTTATATATAGAGTGTTTGACAAGAAACCCTTGCCGGGTTATCTTGTATTTTGTATAGGAGATTAGATCTTTGTACTTCAGCATTATTTATCAATATATGAGTAGATCTATGATTCTACTATCATTTTATGTGTAAACCCTCTCTTAGATTGCACAGTTCCTTGAGCAGTTGCTCCAGCGTTTTGCAGTCTTGGGGTGTTTCACCATTTCTAGCTACACTAGTGTGGGAGGTCTATTTAGCCCACCTAGTTTGATTTGTTTCAACTCTATTCTTGGATTTAGAATGTATATTGACTAATCTATGGGATCCAAGAGTCCATTTTACTATTTTATTGCATATGTTGCTGGAAATGTGTTTTTCTTGCATGATTCATGAGCAATCCAGAAAAAGGAATATTACAGTGGTATCAAAGCATGATCTCTGGCCCAGCCTGTGAGATCCAACTATCAGAAGAAGGAGAGATGGACAGAAGCCAGAAAGCTTCAGTATGTGCAGAAAGAAAGGAAGACAAGCTCACAAAGCTTCTTCCAAAATATATGAAGGGCTTTCAAGGAGAGCTAAAGAAAATAATATTGGAGATGAAATCTCCAAAGGAGGTTGATTCTAGAGTTGAATCTAGATTTGCACACGGTGAGTGTGAGCATGCAGCTGCACTCCATGATGCACAGCGCAGTCAAATGCCCAGAGCTATCCTGAGATGGCTAGGAGGAAGAAGAATGCCTAAGAGAATGACTCTTAGTGATTTGTTGCAGGAGTATGAATCTCAAACTGAGAGGTTTAGAGATCATACTGATTTCCAAGAGTTTTGCAAAATCCAGATGGAGAAGAGCCAGCAGCAGGATGCAGATAGATTTCTTCTATCTACTTTTGCCAGATCACCTACATGCTCAATTGGAGCTTGGGTGAAAGAGCTAAACTCCTATTTGCAGTTGCACCATATTTCCAAAGATGAAGCTATCAGAGTTGCAGCGCTGCATTTCAGAGGTAAGGCTCATGCATGGTGGATTTTTGAATCTTATTCCTTAAAGAATGCCAATACTTTCTCTTATGAAAGGTTCATAAAGACATTGATGGAGAGGTTTGGTGAAAAACTTCGTAAGACACATGAGCAAGGAAAACTTGAGAAAACAAAACCCTTGCATGTGATGGAGGAAACTCCATTTCAGAAAACCATGGGAGGAGCTGAAGTCTTGCATTACACTTTGCCGGAAGTAAAACCTCCAGTTCATATTCTTGAACAAAGGGGCATGGGGATCACTTTTCCACAAAGGGATACAATGGTTGAGATGTTGCCTACACACATGGATGAAAGAGAAGGAAACAACGCTGTCACATCTAGAGCACATCCACTGCCTCATGCAGAGGAGAGAGGAGCACATGCTCCCACAGGAGGGATTCTTGTATCCTTGCAAGAAGTTCTCCAGGATCTCATACATAGAGGTCCAAGCACAATCAGTGAGCAGCATGATTGTGCAGCATTGCAGCTGGAAGGAGAAGGAAGGGAGGAAGGGCAGCATCACTTGATGAGAGACACACACCCTTCTCTATTTCAGAGGGCCAATGCAAGAAAGAAGCAGACTGATTTGCGCAGTCAAGGCAAGGGCAAGATTGCCCAACCATATGAGCAGTCTACTCTTGACATTGATGTCTCACTATATGGAGGCATTCCACCTGGGAGGCCACCTGATCTGGAGTTGATAGAAGACATCTTGTCTTTGGATTCACCACTCTTAGATTTTGGAGAGGTGAAGAGTTTGGAGGAAGACTTTGGCATGAGGGATGTCAAGGTAGCAGGCAGCAACATGAGGAGAGCTTCACATGCTAGATCACTAGCGCTATCTTTGAGGAGGATTGATCCTTATTGGAGATCTCAGTTTTTGGTGGAGTACTCCAAGGATCTTGGTGCATGCATGATTCTTGATGACCCGGATGGAATGATAGATACATGGTGGATGATGTCGTCATCTATTCCTATGGCAGGATCTTCTTGACTAGATCTTCTAGTCTCAAGGAGAAGCTGCTACATGCAGCACATGAGGACTTCTCTTCTATGCACTTTGATGCATATTCCCAGTTGATGGAGGAGTTCACTTGGGAGGGCATCCAGCATGACATACATCAGCATATGGAGAGATGCATAGCCCGGATGGTGATAGAGAGGATGTCACAGCTACCTTCCTACTCATTGGGAGTGAAGGAGAATTTCCAATTGAGCCATTTCAGCTCAAGACCTCGAGTACATAATGGAGGAGGTATCATTTCATGTTTTGTATTGTACTTCTTTCCTTTATTTGAGCAGCATGTTGTAACAAGAAGAGATATTTCTTGTTGCATATTATATGATGATGTACTTGCAACTACTTGTAGCATTGATCCTGGCTATCTTTTTGATGAGCTGTGGGGGAAGCCATATGTCTCTTGGTGTGCACCAATGACACCATATTGTAATTTCATGTTTTCATCTTATGAGATGACTATGGCAACAAACAAGTGGCTAGCAAAGCACTTGTTATTTCTTGTTTTGATGCAGGCCAAGGAGGCATTGTGTTGGTTCCATGAGAGGGACCAAGATTCACTCTCCAGTTGTCATTTGGCAACTTGTTCTTATTGTATCTTGCTTCCATGTATTGTTGTTGTGTTTATGTTCAAAGGAAGTTTGTATGAGGGAGAGATGAGGTAGCAACAAAGGTTGTTGTTGCTATAGTTGCACTTGGGAGAGTATGGGCAAAATTCTTCCCATACTTTTCATGATATTTCTGAAGAGAAGAAAGGCACATTTGTGGTGCAAGGAGGCTACCCTTCAGTATTGGAGGATTATGAGAGATTTCCATGTTGGAAGAAGATCTTCTCACATAGCAGCATGATGGTGGATGGCTTTGGCATGTGGAATGTCAAAGGGAGGAGTCATGGAGCCTTATTCTTAAGGCCTACAACGTTGTCACATGGGAGTGTATTCTTGTTGGAGTGTTCCAAGGAGTATATGTATCCCTTCTTCTTGCAGATTTTTATGAGGAGATCCACATGGGGGGACTTATACATGGACCTCACTTTCAGCTCCCACATGATGTATGGTAAGAAAGGTATTGATGAGCTTGTTGATTACTCTATTGAGTATTTGTACTTTCTCACCATATGTAAACAAAGCATTGCTCCACATGAGAGCAAGATTATCTATGGGTTTCATGGTCACTTTAGGGCCAAATCTTGTGATGTTGATGACCCATATTTACATGACTTTGGGCAAGTGTTGTATTGCTTTGATTGTGCATAGTTGGTGTATCTTGTAGCTTACTACTTCATAGTAGATGAGATAACATGCATGTAGAGTTTTGTAGTCTACTGCTAGGAGCAATTTCACTTTCAGCCAATCAAACAAGTAGTTAAGCAAAATGCAGATAGAACATATAAGTAGATCTTACAGAAGACAAATCAGAAACATGAAAAATGTGTGTTCGTTTCGGCGGTCAACAGGATGCTTCAACCAGCAAAGTCTCCTTTGGTCAGCCAGCCTAGCATGTGTCACAACAGTCCTCCAATCAGCAAATAAGTCAACCCAAGTCAACTCCACAAAAGTCAACGCTGTCCTGAAAAAGTCAACGCAGGGCAGCAAGCTAAAAGTCAACGCAGCAGCAAAACGGTCAACCCTTTGACCTCGATTTTTGTGCCAGGTAGTACGGCCTTCAAAAATCGAACCTTCCACAAGTTTTCAGCTTGATTGGACCATGCGTTGACCAAAGTCAACGCTGGTCAAACTTTCTGCGAAACCCTAGCAGCAGAAAATCGTACTTCAGCTCAGCCGTACGGTCTGTCCTCCTTTTCCTTCCCACGTGTGGATGAAACTCGTCCTCCAGGTAGCTCGTACTATTTTGGATGAGAGAGGAAGATGTGTGTTGTGATGATGATGAAATGCTCTCCAACTTTTCCTGTATTTATATCCATCATTGGGGCGTGTGACACATCTGCTGGGGGCGTGCAACCTTAAGGCCGACCTGCACATATAATTTATTAAGAATAATAAATTCAAAATATATGTTCTGCTCATCGGATTAAGACATATTATATATGGATTTTACACCTCTCCCAAAGAGGATTCCAAAAAAAATATTAGCTTCTTAATCTGAGCATTACAACATGGAGTTTGGACCTAGTTGTCCAAATTTAACACTCCCTCTCAACTAGGGAGAACTCCATCCATTAGTGCAATCAACATCGTGCGTCATCCCGCCGAAACTTGCTTTGCTGGCTTCTTTATTTCAGAACAGAAGTGGGTCAGTCACAAAGACATCATCCCCCGACTGACATAGTCAGTCCAGAGGTCCCAGACCTCACAAATCTTGATCCCCGATCAAGTGGTTGGACCGTGCCATCCTAGATAGAGAGTACGGCAATCTCTGATGCGTCCATCAGTCTTTGCTAATAGTCTCTAGCTTTTCCCACCTCATTGGCCAAATGAGAGGTACTTCCCATGAGCCTTGAACTCAATGGGTAGGATGCATACGGGGCACAGATAAATGAGAGGCGAACCAACTCAATAATCACAAGGGTGGGGCAGAAGCATTATGAGTGCTTATAGCTCCGAGAAGCTATCCCCAAAGCCCTCCAGAGCTCCCAGAGCTCATCGTCCAACAGGACCCACATCATAGGGTCTTTCCACGACACCAAGACTCTCACGGAAGGTTAGGAACTTGACCTTCCCCGGGGGCTTAGTGAGAATATCCGCGACCTGCTCATCAGTTCCTATATGATCGAGCCTTACGGCGCCTCGCTGTACCATATCCCGGATAAAGTGGTACCTGATATCAATATGCTTGGATCGGTGGTGGAACACAGGATTCTCAGTCATACGAATCCCACTCTGATTATCACAGAGTATCACAGTGGTATCTAGCACATGTCCAAACAGCTCACTAAAGAGCTTCCGCAACCAAACTGCTTCACAACAGGCCATACTAGCAACAATGTATTCGGCCTCCGCGGTGCTCAAAGCCACCGACTTCTGCTTCCTGCTCATCCATGAGATCGAAGCAGAACCAAGATTGAAGCAGCATCCAGATGTGCTCTTACGATCCACCACACTTCCAGCCCAATCGGCATCAGTATATCCACGGAGTATCACACTCCCGGCAGTGTATCTCAGCCCATGGTTTATCGTGCCCCGAAGATATCTCAAAAGATTCTTGGCACCAACCCAGTGAAAATGATGAGGCTCAACCATCTGTTGACTCAAAGTGTTCACTACAAAACATATGTCCGGACGGGTGTTCACTAAGAACATCAAAGCTCCTATGAGTTGACGATACTCAGTAGGATTGGCCAAGATAGGCCCAGCAGCGCTGCCACTCAACTTCTTAAAGTTGAGTTCCATCGATGTCGACACGGACTTACAGTCCACCATCCCAAATCTTTCCAGAAGCTTCACAATATATTTTCCTTGAGAAAGGAAAATCTCTCCAGGTCTCTGCCAAACCTCCAGGCCTAGGAAATAGTGCATCAGTCCTAGGTCTTTCATCTCGAACTCAGCAGCAAGCTCCCTCTTACATTGATGAATGAGAGGGTCATCACCTGTCAGGAAGAGGTCGTCCACATACAGCACTAGAATGAGAGGCTTTCCTTCCATAACCTTGAAGTAAAGGTTTGGATCAGCATTGCTTCGAGTGAAGCCCAGCTTCATCAAGTAACTATCCATCCTCTCATACCAAGCTCTGGGTGCTTGCTTTAACCCATAGAGGGCTTTCTTCAACCTGCAGACATAAGTGTCTCGATCTTGAACTTCAAATCCCGGAGGTTGTTCTACATACACCTCTTCCTTTATTGCACCATGCAGAAAAGCGGTCTTGACATCCATCTGATGAAGACTCCATCCTTGCGTAGCAGCAAGGGCTATGGTTGATCGGATGGTGGTATATCGTGCCACAGGTGCAAATATATCGTCATAGTCAATTCCTTCCTTTTGAGAGAAGCCACGGGCAACAAACCTTGCCTTAAACTTTTCAGCACTCCCATCGGATCCATGTTTGATCTTGTAGAGCCATTTAGCGGTGACAACAGATTTGTCCTTTGGTCTCGGGACCACATCTCAGACATCATTCTTCATAATAGACTCATATTCTTCATGCATAGCATCCTTCCAGACTTGATGCTTGATGGCTTCCTCAAAAGATCCAGGTTCAGATTGTACAATAGTACTCATGGCAGCTAGATACCCTTGGTATCTACACGGCTTCTTGCTTTCCTGGAATGTCCCTCTTGGGGCAGCATGACCCTCAGCATCTTCGAGGGTGTCCCTGAGCCATGATGGTCTCTTTCCCAGTGTAGGGGTTGGATCAATAGGGTCCATTGGCCCTTCAATATCAGGCATAGTCTCATCCTGGGGTTCTTCCAGATTTTCAGGCCTTTCTTCATGATTTTCTTTAGATCTAGGAAGATCTACTACTTTCTTCAGGGAAGCATCTTCGTCAAAAGTGACATCATGGCTTATCTCTACTTCCCTTTGACCAGGTACATAGACTCTATATGCCTTAGAAGTCTCACTGTAGCCCACGAACATTCCTTTCTTCCCAGTAGCATCCAGCTTACTTCTCTTTTCTTTCGGTACATGAAAATAGACGGGACATCCAAAAATTCTAAAATGTGAGACATCAGGTTTCTTACCAGAGAAAACCTCTTCGGGAGTTTTGGAGTCCAAAGTGGAATGAGGGCATCGGTTTTGAATGTACACAGCAGTGTTTGCAGCTTCTCCCCACAGAAACTTAGGTAGACCCTGGTCACATAGCATGGCACGGGCAACTTCCACAATAGTCCTATTCTTGCGTTCAGCAACACCATTCTGCTCAGGAGTATATGCAGTGGTAGTCTCCCTCTTAATGCCAGCTTCTCTGCAAAAGTCTTTGAACTCATTTGACTCATATTCAGTGCCATTGTCAGTCCTCAAAATCTTGATCTTCTTTACGGTCATATTTTCCACCAAGGCTTTGAAGGTACGGAACCACATGAAAGCCTCATCCTTCTTCTTCAAGAAGTATATCCAGGTTTTGCGAGAGAAGTCATCAGTAAATGTCATATAGTAAGAACATCCCCCCAGGGATGTTACGGGTAACATACCAGAAAGATCAGAATGGACCAATTGCAATATATCAGATGTCTTTGTGACACTTGAGGGGAAAGGTCCCCTTGTATGTTTTCCTTCGGCACAACCCTTACATACACCTTCATGATTATTTCCAAAGTCAGGCATCCCTGTCACCACCTTCCTTACTTCGGGAAGGGCCTTGTAATGAAGGTGTCCAAATCTTCGGTGCCATAGTTCGGTTTGTCGGATAGTATCACAAGTCATAGCTCCCAACGGACTCCCTCCAACCTGGTAGAGTGTACCAACTCTAAAACCAATTGAGATGGCTTCCTTGAAGCTCTCCTTCCACATGAGCACCTTTCCATCAGAGAAAGTTACATTGAATCCTTTGTCTTCCATGGCAGATACAGACACAAGGTTCTTCCATGGCGGATACGGACACAAGGTTCTTCTTCAATTTAGGTACATAGAACATCTTGCGGGCGGAGGACTTGACCTTGAGACAAGTGGAGGTCACGATCCTAGGTCCCTTTCACGGGATGGGTGGCATTATCCCCAAGGATAATTTCGAGATTAGTATCCCTTTCAACCATGTCAGAAAGTGCTTCCTTGAATCCGGTGATGTGTCTTGAGGCACCACTATCGATTAGCCAGACATCCATAGTGTCGGGCGGAGATGCAGCTGAGAGAGCGATACTAGAATATACTCATTTCTTTTATCAACAACATTAGACTCCTCATACCTGGTATTTCTGGACCTTTTAGAAGGTTGATTGTTTCCTCCAAAGTGAGCCTTCCTCTTTCCTTTGGATTTGTCATTTCTTCGATTCCCATTCCTTCGGTTGTTGTTGTTATCGTCATCATCGGGAGAATCCTTCTTGAAGGGGCATTCTCTAGCATAGTGTCCAGGGCTATGGCAGGTGAAACATTTACCCTTCTTCTCTTGAGTCTTAGTCCTTCCTTTGTCCTTAGAACTACCAGAGTTCTTCTTTCGGGAATGAGCACCATAGGCAGCATTTCTTTCATTATCAAATTCCTTCATCCTTGTTTCTTCTTGCATACATCTTGACAGAAGCTCATCAAAGTTAGGAATGGTATTGTTGTTGAGAATGGTAGTTGTGAATACTTGCCATTCATATGGAAGTCCTCCAAGTGCGGTGAGAACCATCTCACGATCAGCTATTGTCTCCCCAATAGCTAGCAGATTGTTCCTGGTTTCGGTCAACTTCATAAAGAAAGTTTGAATAGACTCGTCTCGGCCCTTCTTCATACTTGTTTCTAACAGCAGCAGAGGCATTGGATGGAGGTTCTTGAATCTTCCCTGTCACATGATCCAGGAGATCATGATCTTCCAATTTGAGATCTAATATCATCTTCCAGGCATGGAAGTCATCACTTCCAGTCAGCTTGTCATTCTCCTTGAATTCAAGACTAGTGGAACCCATTTCTTCGGTGATGATTGCTAAAGATAGAGTTTGTCTTCACCTCGGCTCCGATACCATGTAAAGTTTTGTAGATGTTCTATGCTAGGAGCAATTTCACTTTACAGCAATCAAACAAGTAGTTAAGCAAAATGCAGATAGAACATATAAGTAGATCTTACAGAAGACAAATCAGAAACAGGAAAAATGTGTGTGTTCGTTTCGGCGGTCAACAGGATGCTTCAACCAGCAAAGTCTCCTTTGGTCAGCCAGCCCAGCATGTGTCACAACGGTCCTCCAATCAGCAAATGAGTCAACCCAAGTCAACTCTGCAAAAGTCAACGCTGTCCTGAAAAAGTCAACGCAGGGCAGCAAGCTAAAAGTCAACGCAGCAGCAAAACGGTCAACCCTTTGACCTCGATTTTTGTGCCAGGTAGTACGTCCTTCAAAAATCGAACCTTCCACAAGTTTTCAGCGTGATTGGACCATGCGTTGACCAAAGTCAACGCTGGTCAAACTTTCTGTGAAACCCTAGCAGCAGAAAATCGTACTTCAGCTCAGCCGTACGGTCTGTCCTCTCTCTCCTTCACACGTGTGGCTGAAACTCGTCCTTTAGGTAGCTCGTACTATTTGATGAGAGAGGAAGATGTGAGTTGTGATGATGATGAAATGCTCTTCAACTTTTCCTATATTTATATCCATCATTGGGGCGTGTGACACATCTGCTGGGCATGAATACCATTACAAAGCGCTTCGACCTTACATGTGGAAAATAAATTCAAAATATATATTCACTCATCGGATTAAGACATATTATATATGGATTTTATACTCTACGAAAGTTAACAAAAATATGTTCTTAATCTGAGCATTACAACATGGAGTTTGGACCTAGTTGTCCAAATTTAACATGCATAGCTGCAAATTCTTGGGAGGACAACTTGCCACTTGATGCTCTACAACAGCAGTTGAAAGAACTGCGTTGTATCCACTAGAGAGACCATATGTATCATCCAAACTTGCACATAACCTTCAGCCATTTTCTGATTTGGATGCCAAGTCATGATGATGTGCCATTCATCTTGAATGGAATGGTTTGGGTTGACATGACTCGTGATTTTGGAGGGAGAGTCCTTGGAGGCTCAATCTTCTTCTTGCCATTGGAGGGCAATCATGTTGGCAACCCAAGATCAACATGCCTTCTACACTTATCATGAGTGGAGAAGAAGACAGCGTGGGATAGGCCCTCTTGCCTATCATGTACATTTATTCAGCCCACCTACATTTCAGGAGCCATAGGTGGAGGATACTTTTCATGAGTTACCATGTTGGAGGGTGACTCACTTCATTTGGATGATAGCATGGGTGAGGGAGGCCCTCATTCACCATGTTGATCATCATTCCTACTTTGTGGAGGCCATGAGACAGCTAGCAGGTTTCCATTCACACTTTCCACCTTTGACTGATGCAGACATTTTGGTTTTGCACACTGGGGAGGAAGCATTGGATGACAGTTTATTTGCAGATTCTCTTGATGCAGTGATGGAGGCTATTGATGGGAGGCCACATGAGGAGGAGGGGAGGAATTTTGCTCTCCTTATACATTTGCCTGAGGACAAGCAAAGATTTTGGAGGGGAGGACTGTAATGTTCCAAATTTTTAGCTTCCAAGCTAAATGGAACATTAGAGTTAGCAGCAGCTTTAGTCGATGAATAAATGGGTAGAAAAGCCCATAAGTCTCCTAAGGAGGATGAAAGCACTCCAAGTGTGAAAAGGAGACACTCTTTCTAGTTCAATAAAACACCCCTATGTGTGAACAAAGATAAAATGAAGCTGCTTTGACCAAGTCAACAACACAGTTTTAGTGGAGGAGGAATCCTAGGATGGATAATGCAATTTTGGAGGGAAATGTAACTTGGGTTAGAAGTAACCTAAGTGAGTGGGGCCAAGGGCAAGCAAACTCACATCTTATATAAGGAAGAGGATGGCAGCATTATTGATCATGTTGTAGAATTATAATTCTTGTCTGCCAAGAATTGTTGTTGCTCTGCTGCTTAGCAAAGTTGCAGTGTTGTTTAGCACTGGGTGTTCCCGAGCGAGAATCCCACCTCTTTCCTTTGAGTAGCTCATTGGGAGAGTTGCATTCATCATTCCACATCAGGTTTTCATGCCAAGCTTCAGCCATCTTCATCAGCACAGCTTTGCCAGAGATTGTGCAGTGTTGCTGGGTGCAGCAGTGGAAGGGATTGAAATCCCGACTTCTGAGCTAGTTTCTCATTGGAGGAAGGTTTCCTTCACTTGAGAGATCTGTTTGGAGAGCTCCGGAGCATATTTCAAATCTGTGGTATCAGACCACACATTTCCCAGACCCTCCCAGTGTTGTTTCTGCTAGGGAGTGCGTTATTTTGGAGGCAGTGTTCATTGCATGGTTTGGTGGCTCCATTGCAGTGTTTCCTTGTGATTGAGAGGTTCATCCTTTCATGGGAGGAAGCCCTTGAGGGTTCTACATCGGATCAGACATCCTTCAACCTTTTTCACTCATGTACTTCAGTGTTGCAGTGATTATTCAGTGATTTCCTGAATATCACATTTTATATATAGAGTGTTTGACAAGAAACCCTTGCCAAGTTATCTTGTATTTTGTATAGGAGATTAGATCTTTATACTTCAGCATTATTTATCAATATATGAGTAGATCTATGATTCTCCTATCATTTTATGTGTAAACCCTCTCTTAGACTGTGCAATCCCTTGAGCAGTTGCTCCAACATTTTGCAATCTTGGAGTTTTTCACCATTTCTAGCTACACTAGTGTGGGAGGTTTGTTTAGCCCACCTAGTTTGATTTGTTTCAGCTCTATTCTTGGATTTAGAATGTATATTGACTAATCTATGGGATCCAAGAGTCCATTTTACTATTTTATTGCATATGTTGCTGGAAATACAGCTACAACACGACATTCCATATGTCAATCGGTATGTCTTCGTTTTATGCTTTGTATGGATATCATGCTCTAACTTTTTTTGATGTTATGTTTGGAGCAAGAAAGGCCCCAAGGGCCAAAGATTGGATCCAAGACAGCCAAGACATGCTCCGAGCTCTCAAGGATAACCTGGTCACAACGCAGAACCAGCAAAAGTTGTATGCAGACAAGGGTCGCGTAGAGAGACAGTTTGAGGTAGATGATTTGGTTTACCTTCATCTTCAGCCATACAAACAGTCCACGCTGAAGCAAAAGGGAGCTGAGAAGCTCAAACCTCGCTTCTATGGGCCATATAGGGTGATTAGACGAGTTGGTGAGGTGGCATATGAGCTAGAGCTACCAGCGGAGAGCCGGATGCATAAAATCTTCCATGTCTCATGCTTGAAGAAAGCTCTAGGCAACAGGTGACTGCTACTGTGGATCTCCCACCTACAGATGATGAGGTGCATTTGGTGCTGCGACCAGAAGCCATTCTAGACACTCGATAGAGACAACTACGGAGCAGGACAGTCAAGGAATATTTGATCAGGTGGAGGAACATTCCAGATGAGGATGCCACTTGGGAGGGGGAGAAGATCCCGCAACATCCATTTTTGCAGTTGCTTGAGGACAAGCAACATTTTGGCGGGGAGGACTGTAATATTCCCAATTAGCACACAGCTAATTGGAATATTCATTTTTGGTTAATTTTTTCTTTTCTAAAGTTTAGCAAGAAATAAAGGGGTGAGGGGACCCATGAATAAAACATTAGAATAAAAGCATTTTCCTAAAGTCACTGGGCAGAATAATTAAAAGGTGAAGTGGAGCCCATGAGGCCAAGTGACAGAGCATGAGAGGAGGCACTTAAGACAGCCCCGTGGCAATGTGGCAAAAAGGACAGCACAACATTGGTGGGCCCAACGAAATGTAGGTTTCACAAGCATAAAAAGAGATGGATGCAACCTTTCTCATTCATTCTTGCATCTTATGATTTTCTGTCTCTCAAGACTAGAGCACGCTTAAGCTGTTTAGCTAAATCTACGTTGTTGTTTAGCACAAGGGTGTCTCTGAGCAGAGATCCCAACCTCGTCTTAGGGGGACTTCGAGTGCCCACTCCAGAGAGGAGCCATTCCACCAATTTTTAAGAGCAGCTTCATTGTTTCAGCCACAGGATTACGCTGTCACCTCCAAGGCAGCACAGCCTCTCAGCGAAATACGCAATCATAGAGGAGAGCAACTCCAGGAGAGGAGGAACTTCATGAGATTTCAGTCTGGGGGTTTGTGAGGGGATCAACCCTTCCATAGTTGAGTCCCTTGGATAGTTGGAGGTCCTTCTTTCGACATTTTCATCACAGAGGCCAGCATACCCAAAAGGAGAGCATAGTCATCCCAAGAGGGTGAATTTCAGGGGTCAGCCATTCTGGAATTCCTTTTTGGGTTTTTATGGGTTTTTGGTGGAGAGACCGGTGTCCGAGTTTCAGAATTTTCCGAGTAGCAAAGCAGCCCCATCTTGCAGTCCATTTCCATCCAGCAGTAGCATTTTCTGCAAGACTGCGTAGAGGAGGAGCATCGCAGAGCAGAGATTGAGCAGAGATTCTGATAGAGGATGGAGAGATCATTCCAGCATGCCTTGAGCAAGCCAAGGTGCTATCATTCTGAGCACACTTTGTACTTGTTCCTCATTTCAAAAAATATAATAAAATGGCTCAGTTTTTAGGGTTTATTTGCAGTGTTTTATGTGTATGCTTCTATTTGTTGTAGTTTTTGTTTGTGTTGCTTTGTATTGCTATCTATTTCCAGTTTGGGATATTACAATCCAACATCCATATATATATTAAAGGTGCTTCCATACGTTGAACAACCCACACAAGAAACAACAGAAATGAAGAAAAACATTACCTCCACTTAAGACTAGGTCAGCATACTTCAGATAGTGGTGCCTGACACTTGAAGAAATTCAGCATATCAAAATAGTACATGATGTCTCAAATGTTGAATTATGTTCCAACCTTAGACATGTTCCAATCTGGTGGCACATAATTTGACGATGACTTATAATAACCATGGCCCTTTGACAACCGGTTCATACCAATAAGGATCATAGTGAACACCTTTCAAAACATGACAGGTGCTTCTGATTAGGTTTCAATGCTCTTCAGTCTTTTTAGTCCATTTGTTGCCTTGCTTTTGTTTGATGTTCAAACTTCAAAGATCTTCCTTTTGTTCAATCTTTATGTGTGTTCAAAATCACTACCAAGAGATGCTAAATTGCACAGTATATTTTAGTTTGCTATTGGTTACAGAGTCCAAGTGTTTTAAATATTTTCTCTTCAAGAAAACATGGTAAACCTAGATAAACATCAACCAATAGATTCTACCACAAGCAATAACTGGAATAATGAACTAAAATTAACAAAGAAATAATATTGAAGGAGGCATAAGCTAGAAGAAAATAGAGATGATGGAGCTGACAACTATACTATGTGATTTTTGTTTCACATTCTTGATGAAGGCAAAGTTTCTCCCAAATGATCATGGTTTTCCTTTCATAAAACCATGTTCCTTCTACATGAGCGCATAATAGATACATGATTGTATGCCCTTACAATAATCCTCTTGTAACATTAAATGGTTGCACGCTATTTTGTTCGTTTGGCTAGATTTTTAATTTGGCTGTGAAATTCCAATCAATTTGGAATAAATAAATAAAAAATATATGATTTCCATGGAATTGATAGCATGAGAATGATAATAATAATCTTACTATTGATAGTTTACGTTGAGGCCTTAAATTTCTAAGTTCAAGATCTAGATGTCAAAATATTGTATAGGTGTTGCCCAGTAAGGGAAAAGACAGCATGACAGAACGATTGCCTTGCTGAAAATTGTACATCGATATATCCAATTCCAGCTGACAGAATGTCTTAAATTTCTGAGTTCAAAATCTAGGTGTCAAAATATTGTATATGTGTTGTCCAGTAAGGGAAAAGACAACATGACAGAACGATTGCCTTGCTCAAAAATGTACATTGATATATCGAATTCTAGCTGACAGAACCTCTTAAATTTCTGAGTTAAAAATCTAGGTGTCATAATAGTATGACAAAATGGTTGCCTTGCTGAAATTGTACATTGAACTCTGGGTCCAATTTTGGTTCAAACACTGAATCTGTTGGTCCAAACATTAATGTTTCTACTACCTTGTGACCTCCATAGTAGAAACAATGCAAATCCACCAATTTATCCTCATCATTGTCAAAGTTAAAAAACAAAATAAGGTAAGGTTTACGAATGAAAGCGGACCTTGTTTTATGCAACTCATTGGGTTTGATTCTATGGTAGATTTTACTTGCTTTTATCCTTGCGCGATTCTTGAATTGCCTAAGATGATTTGACATTGTAGACAAGTGAAGGGGCAATTTTCTTTTAGGTGTTAAGTTTCATGATTAACAAGAACTTCTTCGTGAAGACTTTACACAGCTCTTATATGAGTAGTAGATGTAAATTATGGTTCATCAGGACTTAAGCATGCAACCTAATCTACTAGGGGTTAGCCTAAATGTCACTTCAGCCTTCCTTGGAGTAGGCTTGTAGATTGCACCATCATATTGGTGGGTATTTAATTGCAAGCTTTCAGGTCTCTATTCTTGCGAGGCTAGCACATCAAGAACAGATCAGTACATGGTCCTCATCCACTCCTCAATTGTAAAAACCAGGCATAATAAAGAAATAATCCTTAAGGCGATGTGTTACAGATGGATAGGTCAAGGATTGGGTTTGAGTTGAAGGAGTGTCCTTCTTCTAATCATTCTGATTACCGTAATATATACAAATAGTGTACTTTCAGTATACAACAGAAGATGTTATATCCGCTAGTTTTATAAATAAATGGTGACGGCAACACGTGGTTGTCTGTCATTATCAGTAGGCATTTCTCAATAAACAATGTCAAAATTTTGATTCATTTGCCCACTGTATTTTTGCAGAGGATTCAGATATCTTTGGCCATGTCAGGATATGCGGTGGTGTCAAGAAGTCTCATTAGTCAGGAATTGTCAGGTCAAATGGTGCAGTATCTACATATGAAGGAAATTCTCTTTTTGGCATTATGTATTTAAAAAAAGAAAAGGAAAAACCGGAAAACCACAGGAGAGTCAAGTAAGTCAAGTAACCCAGTGACCATCTCTGGTTAGATAGGGGGTTTGTCACAACAAATCTGACTACAGAAGGCAAGGCAGTTTAGGGGACTCACTTCTATTCCAGCAAAAAGCATTTGCGTTTGATTAACGACACAAAGGGCATGAACTTGTCCCCTGGGACCATCTAAAGGTTGGTCCGTGGACGTGAGAGTATTCCAAGCCTAAGATATAAATCCATCCACTGTGTTAGCAACCTGAAGAAAATCACTTTGACATCAATTATAATATTAAGGTTAATCTCCTTAAATTACCTTCACAGCGTTAGGAACGCCATCAAAAAGCCAAGGAACTTCACTAAGAAGGCATCCAACTTCGCTGACGCCATGTAAAGGAATATCTGTACCCTATTTAAGAAAGAACATGGTAAGCTTCGATGAAGATATTAATAGACAATAGATAGAAGAGTTGAGTGTAAATAAAAGCTCAGAGTACCTGGCCTGCATGGCAGTCCCAGACCATAAGCTTGTTGTATTGTCCAGCAGAACAGAGTTTGGCAGCAGCACCTAAATGAGAAGGGAAAGCAATCCCTCGAATATGCTGCGGGAAGGAAGTAAATCAAATGGATATGGAAAGAAGATAAGTACACTAAGAAACAAAGCACATAAAATAAAGAAACCAGCAGTGGGAAGATAAGAAAAATAAGAAACAAAGCACATAAAATAAAGAAACCAGCAGTGGGAAGATGAGCAAACCAAGAAACAAAGCACATAAGAAGAAAGCAAATCAAAGAAGATAAGCAAAACAAGAAAGAAAGCACATAAAATAAAGAAACCTGCGGCTGGAAGAAAGTAAATCAAATTGATATGAAAAATAAATAAACAAGGAAACCAAGAAACAGAGCACATAAAATAAGGAAACTAACAAAGAACTGGCAAAAACCAAAACAAGGTAAGAATATGCAGAGCAAATAGAGAAACCGGGAAGCTACCTACCTTGTTACTGTGCCCGGCGAGCTTTGTCAAGAAAGTGACATCGGAGCCTCCAACACTGTGCGAATTTAGGTATTTGCAGTCATCTCCTTTGTGCTTGCAATTACCCGCGAGCCACTAACTAAAAGCTTTCTGAACCTTTTGCCGTATCTGACCTCTCCCCCGTCTATCCCTCTCTGCTTCATTTTTCTTTGAAGCTCCAACGTTTTTGCAGGTGTGGCTTCGGCTAAGCTTTTGCAGGTGTGGTTTCTCTGAGATGAATTGCGTGCCCGCTCCCATGGCTGCCAGGTACAGTGATGAAACTTTCCCGCTTGATCGTTCGTTCACCAAATATCATTCAAACGCTCGCGCGCTTTCTCGCTTTCTCGCTTTCTCGTTGTGTGTAAATGTCATCACTCTTTAAATCCATTTCTCCTACCACCGACTAAAACTCATTTCTTACGTTTATTTTAGTTTACTTTAATTTAGTTGAGTTAACTTAAATTAAATTAAGTTTAGTTGCCAACTTCATTTTCATTTTTATTGGGAGTGTAATAAATATATTATTGAGATTTTTTAGGTTTAGGTTTAATGTTGCCATTTTGTAGATTTTGGTTTAAGTTTAGTTTTGGTGGCTTTTATTTTTTTTCAATTCTCTTTTCGTCTTATTTTATTTTTTGAATTAAAAAATGCATGCTTTTCATTTTATTTTATTTTTGGAATTAAAAAATGCATGTATTTTTCTAGGTTTTATTGTTATTTTTTTGGGTGTTATATGTAATCAATAAATTATGCTTTAATAATTATCCATTTATAGTTAAATAATTATTTGTTGGATGGTCAAGATTTAACCTCCAAATAATATTCTAGAATATTTTTAATAATATACACAAATCAATTGAAAAATCATTCTATCATCCATCCATTATATTGTGTGAGTGTAGTTGACTTCATAAATTTCAATTATCCAATTAGAATGTGTCGATGCAAATAAAATTTCATTTGTTGTAATTGACTCGTGCCTAATCAGTGCTTTGTAATTTGCCTTGGAATTAACATTTCATTGCTACTGCAAACAAAATTTATGGTAACATCTCCCTTGTGAATTAGTAATTGCTACCATTTTTCACCATGGTTATGATTTTGGTGGATATGCTTAGTACGAATTTGTACGTAGGGCATCCCGTGAGTTTTTTTGTTTACATCATCGGGGCGTTTAAAAAGAATTTGAAACTATGTCTAAGGACCTTCACCTAATCTCTTTTGATGAAGAAAAATAGGCTTGGTCCATGTTGTTCCACCTTATGAGGGCCAATGAATTTGAGCATGATCGAGAATCATAACTTCATGCTTGAAAATATTTGTTCAAAATAGGGTATAGGACTATTATGGTCTTTTTTAAGGCCTTGGAAATCAAAATCACTAGAGAGAAGATGTGTGCCCCTAATAGAAAGAGTGGGAGAGTGATTAAAAAAGGGATGATTAAGAAAGAATCAAAAGCACGAGAGAGGTACACGAGGTCTTGGATAGACGATGATCTAGTGCTCTGTAAAGGCACTCCTTTATGTGAAGTCACTAGTTCAATTCACTGCCCTGATCGAGGTGATATGTATTGGACATGATGATGAAGATGTAGTCCTATCCAACTTACAAAAATAAAATAAATAAAATAAAAAAACACATGAGAGAGAAGATGTATGCTCCTAGGAGAAAGAATGAGAGGGTGAATTAAAGAGGGATGATTAAGAAATAATTTATTGATCATTACAAATTGTATTTTTTGTCGCAATTGCTTATATCGAGTGAGAAGTAGTGATGCAACATTTTAAGATGAGGTCTGGAAGAATGTTATGGAGGAGAAAAGGTGTGTTCATGACCATGCATTTTTCTTTATATTGGTTGATTATTTCTATGCATGGAATCGATGATTATTGATGACAAAGCCTAAGGGATTTACGAATTCTATTAGAAGTTCTACAAAGCAACATGGAACTTGGGTTGACCATACTTGTGGGTCTATCAACGACTAGTAAGAACTTAATAACTTGTGGATGGCTTCAATTAGGGTATCACAAAATTCATCCCTGGGGCTAGGAAAACTAACTTGATACCATGCCATACAACAATCACTTCGCTTAGTACATCATGAAAAATCTGGGCCCGTGCATAAAATTTGCAGTATGAAGCATATATTACCTAATATAATCACGTTGGAGCATAAATTCTTTATACAAGGTAGATACATCCTAGATAATCTTATTGTAATGTGTGAAGGCGTGGAATGGGCTTGTGTTATTGGACTTTATTCTATTTTTATAAGATATGTTTTGAGAAGGCATGTGACCAAGTTGAATGTGACCAAGTTGAGTGGCCATTCATCCTTGTATCTACGAAATACTTGGGGTTTGGCCCCTCTTTCATTAGAACAATTGATTCATTGTTTGTTGATGCCTTTGCTTTCTTTTCCATTAACATGAGGTTAATCTCGTGAAGACGTGTCATGGGTTTTGGCAACGATGTGCGAATATGTGATGAAATTAAATTCATAGTCGAGACATCATACAGTCTATCAACATATACTTGAATTCAACACCAACCCTTGGTCAAAACAAACTTGCAATGAGAGTTTAAGACCCAAACTATCTAACTCCAACTTCTCTTCATAGTTTTTGGGGTTTTCAAATCTTGCATGCACCACAGATCTCCAATCCATAGAGGGTTTTGTTTCCTTCATGGAAAAACATCTACGTTGTTTCTACAAGCTTAAGACTATGACTCTTCAATTGTTGATTTAGTGTTACTTGGTTTTTCTCAAGGAATACTTTTTTGGTTTTTTGTTTCTAGATGATATCTATGTTCAATCAGGATGTATGGGATCTTTTCCCTACAATGATATGGAAGTCTGGATATCTTGTTGTAAAATCGCCCCAATGCTCATTATGATTTTTTCCCACTGTACTATATTGTTTACATTACATTAATGAAATATAATAGCTTGCGGATAAGAAAAAAAATATGACTGGATGCTCTCTGTATATAGGTTATTCACACATTGCACACGTGGCCCCTTTATCTTGTTGACTACTATTACATATAAATGTACACATCCCATGTACATTTAACCCCATATATCCTCCCCCTATTTCATATCATATTCATATAACCCCATATATGTTCCCCTCGAGGTCATGCAATAGTACTATCCTTCAAAAAGCTTTGTCCTTGACGCTTTGCAACTCAAGGTTTTGCATGCGATGAAACCATGTAATATGGTTTTCTTATTTTCCTTCTTTATTTTCTCCAAAAAATTCACCCCGCCAAAATTTGGAACCCCCTATTCTTTCCCCTTAAATCTTCATTGATGTCCCATACAACCCAACATCCCCCTCTAATCCAACTAATTAAAATGGGCATTTTGAGAAAATTAGAAATCCCATTAAATTCAAAATAGTGTTTGGAAAATTAAAGACGGGTTCACACTTTTTAATATGCATATTTCAAATTGTTTGAAGGTATGATAAACATACCATGCCAAATCACCATATATTATAGCAAATTCATAAGTCATCCTTATGTTGATAGAAAATTCTAAAATATTCTAGAAATCTCATGAACATGACCGAAGTCCATTGATTGACTTTTCTCATGTCCATGAGATTTTCGGAATGTTCCAAAGTCTGAAATTGAGATACACTCATGCAAATTCCTAATTGATTAACCCATGCAAGTTTCCAAGTTTGCACAATGAAATGGTACATGATTTATTCCAAAATATCTTCAAACAATCACAAACAAAATAATGCAAGTCCCGGGAATGTGGAAAATATGTAACTATGCAACTATTTCAAATTACATAGTAACATCACAAAAGGTAGTGTTATAAGTAGTCATGTCACCACAATGTACCCAAATACATTGAATACCATAGCCATGTTGAGCCATTGACTAAAAACACCTAAATCAAGATGATAAATCCACAAAAGACCAGGAGAAAATGATAGGAAAAGAATTTCATATGGAAATCCTCCATATATGGACACGAGGATTAAGGGATACTTTCATCACCACTAGAATGTGTAATTTGCAGCTATGTTACGTTGACACACACTATGAATTATTAATGATTTGTCTATTTTGAAGGGATACATAGAGGGACATTAACACACTATTTCTACAAGTAGGCGTGAAATCCATTTGGTATGATAAGAACTATAAACAAACATGATAATTCTACTTTAAAAGTATAAGTAAAAAAAGCATTTATCTCGCTGATTTTTGTCTGTAAGGAAAATAGTCAATACACTTCTTAAGTAAGTTGAACAAGAATACCTTTTGGATCTCTAATTGTGATTGATGGATAGAACCAAAGGTTTTCTGAGTATAAAAGCTTTGCAAACCTGTGTAGCGGAATTTAGAGTAGCTCTATTTATGAAACAAAACAATTTTTTTATATAACAAATATAATGGACCAAATATCCAAATAAGCAAGAAAAAATGCCCAAATTAGACATGTGTGCTTGAATCTAGTGAAATAACGGATCAATTAGAAGCCTCTTCGAGGGGGAAACCTCTTTTTACAACATATTAAATTCACAAGATAAGATGCATGTTCAAATGAGTTTCCTTGATGTATATTTATAGGACACTGCATGGGTACACTTACAAAAATAATAGCAATCTAACATCCCAGACCTAGTGGCTTAACATTCCCTGCCCATTCAAACAAGCATCGACCTTTTAATTTCCTCTTTTTTTCTTTTTCAATCCTTTCCCCGTTCTCCTCAAATTTGGGAGAATCCATTGCGACATTTGGTAACATCCTTCTTACACAATAAGGGATGCAAACGAGAACACTCCATGCTAAAGTCAATGACACCCTTAATAAACGAGAATCACATTCCAACGCTCCCAAATTTACTCTTGTACCAAGGGAGACTATTGGATCCTCTACAATATACAAATATATTCCCCAATCATAACATCGCTTTTATTGCAATGAAAGGTTGGGTGGAGCACAAAAAGAATGTCTACATTGACACAAGTATAAGGAAATGTTCAAGATCAACATAAACATAAAATCCTTTGGCTATCAATACTATCTCTGCCCGATTGGTCCAAGAGAAGTAATGAACAAGTTCCTCGATGTTGCAGTAAATATAAATTGAACCAAGGGAATATGTGAGCAAACGTTGAAGGAATTAAAAGTGTGAAAGGCATATTCCAAGTTCTATTTCTTAAGCTCTAGACTCGTGATAAGGTGATAGTCAAAACCAAGCCACTTAAATAACATCCTGAATATGCGACTCTCCTACAAAGTGATTCTTTAATATTAGTTTTAGCCCTCTCCTCTCATATCCACCACATGATACCCATGCCAATTTTAATCGTCTTATGCCAAATGTAGGTTTGCATGTTTTATCTAGGAAAATGGCAAGACGTAAACTAATCACATTCAAACTAGAAGATGACAAGTTTAAAGAGAATATGAAAAATGTTATGAAATAATTAAAAAATAAATTTGATTGATATGCTTCTCTATTTGGTTTCCTTGTTCATTGGTTGAAGCTTGAAGATAAAATATAACACCGACATACATCCATCTTAAGGCCAAATGAAGTATGTTTGGTTTCTCTTTCTATGGTTGTGTAATGTTCCCATTTTAGCTCATAGCTAAATGGAACATTAAAATTTTGCTTTTATCACCTAGCATCTAAATAAATGGGTGAGGAGGCCCATGTTTATTGAAAACATGAATAAAATCCCTCATGATGTGAAAGGGATCATCAAAGTAGCTTCATTTTGCACCCTCAAGTGTGAAAAGGGGCAAATGCATGAAGACAATGTCTTGTTTGACCAAGTCAACAACACTGCCATAGGAGGAGTGGCTTACTTTAGAAGATAGCGCAGTGTGAATGAGGAAGAGGATATTTGGTGAAGGAAACCCTAATGGATGGGGCCCATGGAGAGAGAGCTTTCACTTGTTTAAAAGGAGGGAAGGCAGCCATTGTTCCTTATGCTTTGTATTATTCATTTCATTGTCTATTAAGACAATTGTGCATTCTCTGTTGTTTAGCAAGAATTGCCAGGAGGAATTCCTGTTTAGGATTCTTTCACCCTCTTGAGAGGCCTCTTGAGGGATTGCTCAGATTTTCCTCACATCCAGGCTTAAGGCCAAGCATCCTCCATCAAGACAACATTATTTCTGCAGCGGAGTAATGTTGTGTTGCTGGGTGTTGCAGTAAGGGTTCACTACATCACTCCCATCAGTTATTTTTAGAGGAGGAGCCTCTCTTCCCTTTGAGATATCAGATTGGAGATATCCCGGAGCTTATTGTAGACTTTGGCATCAAGGCCAAGCAATTCTCTTCGTCAACAGTGCAGTCCCTTCTCTAGACTACGTTATTTATGAGTGTGTTTGCAGTGGAGACTTGCTCCACATGTTTTCAGGGTGAGATCTTAGGTGAGAGGATCAGTCTTTCATTCTAGAGATCCATTGGAGGAGATCTTGTCATTGATGCAACATCTTCAGTCTTCTCCATTTGTTTCCAGTTCTTGAGTTGCTGCAGCTACCCAACAACTCTGGCATTTATGCAGATTTGCCATTTTGTACTTGTTTCAGCCAATCCTTTCAAGGATTGTGTATTGTATGTTTCCAGGGGTTGAGATCTTGCTCCCCCTTGTTTATTTGAGCTGTATATTGTAAAATCCATGTATTGACATCTTTTACAGCAATTCTCCTTCATAGACTGCACAGTCATATCCAGGGCTCTTTTATGCAGCAGCATTTCTTCATCTATCATGTATATGTTATGTTGAGGAAGGCATTGCCTTACTTAAGAGATTGTTTCCTCAAGCATTTGTATACATTATTGCTGCTATTATCTAATGTAATGGTTATGGAGATCTTCTGGTATTCTTGGTGTTAATGCATTCATTGTTATTTCCAGCTCGAGTTCATGTATTGATGAATCCCTGAAGGAGAAATATTTCAAGCTCTATAGACAGAGTCTGCAGATGGCCAGGTAGCCTTTGGATCTCATCCTTTTTTCAAAGGTGACATATCCAGTAAATGCCCCTGCAGTTAATCTCTGGAATAGAATTTTGATATTCCTGGAAAGGGAACATTACAGCGGTATCAAAGCATGATCTTTGGCTCAGCCTGTGAGTCTAAGCCAAAGAAGATCAATATGATGAAAAAGATGAGTTTAATCTCATCTATTTTCAGATCCGGAGAGAACCTCTCTAAGGAGGTTGAGAAGAATGAAGCAGGAGAAATGGAGGGACCATGCACTTCCTATTTTCACAGAGAAAAAGGCTAGAAGCATGAAGGACACTTGGAATTCGAAATTCTAAGTGAGTATCTTGTTGAATACTGGGAAAACCCTAGAGCTGTAACTTTGCCACAGTTTATTCAGCGAAAAGAAGAAAGAAGACCCCTCAGCTATGGGATGATGAGAGGCAATAGATTTCTATTGTCCACGTTTGATGGATCACTCACATGTGCAACAAAGTTTTGGGTGAAGAATCTAGAGGCTTTCTTCCTGCTACATCCTGTAGTAGACAGAGAGGCTGTAGAAATTACAGCGTTGCACCTTGAAGGTGAAGCAAAGAATTGGTGGATCGGCCATTCAAGCCATGCAAGGGTTTCAACTCTTGCTGAGTTTTCTCAGAGATTGATCAAAATATTTGGCCAAAAGAGGGAGGAGCGCTCACCACCAGTTGATGAGGCATGTACCAGTGCTATTGAGACCATGGAGGAGCAGCCTTCATCTTCAACAGTGTGGGAGGCCAACACTTATGAGGAGGAAACTCTTGCAACTCTGCAAGGAGCTTTCAAATTTCACTAAGGTATGATTGACAATCCATATCTTGTCATTTAAACAAACACTTTGGATGGGTCTATATCATTGCATGCAATTGATCTAGAGCAATAGAATAGCATTGCGCTGAGCAATGAGGAAGAAAGGAGGAATCATTCCTCATGTGAGCATTCAGAGAGCAGCTTCATTCAAGAAGCCATGAAAGGAGCATTGAGAAGGAGTAGACATCTAGAGATAAGAAACTCTTTTTCCTCTCTATATGACACTCTCTCAATGAGCATGCCATAGCTCAAAGAGAGACTTTTACTTGCAGCAGATCCAAAGCCTCTTTGGTTTTGGAAGGACATGCATAAGGAGGAGATCTTCTGGAGATATTTCAGTAGAGGTGCACTCCCACACATCATGGAGTGCAAGATTCTTCATCGGGTTGAGGAGGTACTTCCCTTCTCACAAGAACAGATTGTAGATGGAGGACATCTTCGGATGGATAACATCTCTCATGATTGTGTTGGACATCCCTTGAGCCATGCACATCATGATGGGAGGTTTTTGCCTACCACCTATTTGGATCCTCATAGGGTCGAATTGATCCTCGGGAAGGTTGCATTTCAAGATCCCATGACGTACAACAATCTGATTTGGGATGATGGTAGCTCTCATGGGAAGAGTACCAAGATGAAGGATGGAATGAGACATCCACAATTGGTTGAGTGGATTTGGATGGAGAGCAACAAGCTGGTAAGCTACTTGCATATTTATGATACCGGGCAGCAGGAGGCTTGGCTACGCTGGTTACTCTTGAAGGAGTTTGGCCATCACTTGGCATACACTCTTTCCAAGGGTATAAGGATGAAGATGTGGCCGGATGCTGGCATCATGGAGCAGAAAATAGTATGGGTGCATCGTGATGATGCAACATCATGTCATTCACTATGTCTTCATCACATATCTTGTATGACGAGGGCATGAGGAGGCAGCAAAAACAATTGTTGTTGGGGTCACTCTTTGGAGAGAAAGGGAAAAATTGCTCTCATTTATTGTATGATGTTTCAGGAGTAGGAAATGACACTATCACTGTGCAGAGGGGATACTCCTTGACCTTTGATGATCAAGAATTACTTCCACCTTGGGAGAAATTCCATAGCTGCAACAACATTATTAGAGGATTGCCCATCTATGTTGGAGGAGTTGAGGGCAACAACGTTGTGCCACCTAGAGATTATCTAGTGCCTCATGCAGAGGAAGGAGGTGCTCTTGCTCCAGGTAAAGGGATTCTTGCATCTTTTCAAGGAAGTTCCCAAGATCTCATGTGTGGAGGTCAAGGCACAACTCATGTTTTACATGTGCTATTATTGAGGAGGTGTAGAACCATGGAGACACAAGGAGGAGATAGGGAGGATGACCATCATGATGTGATGAGGAGCACACATCCTTGTCTATTTTATGAGGTTGATGCACCTAAGGAGGTGATTGGATTGCGCAGTGGAAGCATGGACAGACTTGTTCATCCATATATGCAGTCACCTTTTGATGATGATGTCTCATTGCATGGAGACATTTTGCTGGGGAGACCACTGAACCAACAGAGAAGGAGGGATGCTTCACATGTTGAGGCACCATTCATTGATATTAGAGGGGTGGAGACCTTGGGAGATAACCATATGACAGATGTCCTCCCTGAGGAATCATCAGCGTTGTCACTATGGAGGATAGATCCATGTTGGAGCTCCGGGTTGTTGATGGAGTATTCCCAGGATCATCTTGCTTGCATGATATTGACAAATCAGCATATGAGGAGATGCATAGGTCATGTGCAGATGGAGGAGATACATAACTCTTTGGAGGAGTTAGCACAACCACCTCTTTTCTTGTTGAGGATGAGAGGAGACTTATTCTTGAACCACTCCATTTGCATGAGCAGAAATTATGGTAAGGGTATTGTTTATTTGCCTGATGATTTATATATTCATCCCTTAACCATATATGTATAGGATGTTGCTCCAAGGAGGGGCATTCTTTTTCCTAGACCCCATGGTCTACTTGAGGCCATGAGCACTATTGGTGAACACTCCCTAGGAGGACTTGGGAAGGAAATGTATTTTGGAGGACATACTCACCTTGCACCATGCATCATTTACCTTCTCCATACATGAGGAGAGTAGGACAACAAGCAAGTGGTTGAGAGGCCACACTTTTTGTCATACTCTTTTACAGTTGAGGGTCAAACTGCATTGGTTACACTTGAGGGACCATTTTCCTTCTCCCTTGCCACACATGACGACAAGCATGGTTCTCACTATGGTTCATTATGTTGCTATTGTCTTTGTATTTGTTGAGAGAATGATTGGGAGAATGGCACATTGGTTGGATGTGTCTCTTGGGGGAGAGATATCCCACATTATTTGCATTGCATGTTCTAATGGGAGCATGGGAGGACATGTGGCCACTATAGCAAGACACTCGTTTTCATTGGAGGTGGGCCATATGCTTGATTGGATGCCATATGATGATGACTTCCAACACATCACATATGAGATGGATTGGGACAACATGTTTCATAATGCTGAAGAAGAGATCTCTGGAGGTCTAGTCTTCATTTTGCCACTTGAGGGCAACATTATTGCAGTCCAATATCAACATATACTCTACACTTATCCTAAGTGGAGAGGAGGACAGCGTGGGGTAGGCTATTTTGTCTACCAAGATCAAATTTTCAGCCCACCTACATTGCAAGAGCCAAAGGTGGAAGATGATTGTCAGGAGTTTCCATTTTGGGAGGTAACTCACTTTGTATGGATCATTGCTTGGGGGATGGAGGATCTACATTGGGGAGATGTTCCTCAACATATTTCAGACTCCATGCCTTGGATGGAGAATTTTCAGTTCTATCCTTGCAATTGCTCGAGGACAAGCAACATTTGGGAGGGGAGGACTGTAATGTTCCCATTTTAGCTCATAGCTAAATGGAACATTACAATTTTTCTTTTATCACCTAGCAGCCAAATAAATGGGTGACAAGGCCCATGTTTATTGAAAACATGAATAAAATCCCTCATGATGTGAAAGGGATCATCAGAGTAGCTTCATTTTTCACCCTCAAGTGTGAAAAGGGGAAAATGCATGAAGACAAGGTTTTGTTTGACCAAGTCAACTACGCTGCCATAGGAGGAGTGGCTTACTTTAGAAGACAACGCAGTGTGAATGAGGAAGAGGATATTTGGTGAAGGAAAACCTAATGGATGGGGCCCGTGGAGAGAGAGCTTTCACTTGTTTAAAAGGAGGGAAGGCAACCATTGTTCCTTATGCTTTGTATTATTCATTTCATTGTCTATTCAGACAATTGTGCATTCTCTGTTGTTTAGCAAGAATTGTTGGGAGGAATTTCTGTTTAGGATTCTTTCACCTTCTTGAGAGGCCTCTTGAGGGATTTCTCAGATTTTCCTCACATCCAGGCTTGAGGCCAAGCATCCTCCATCAAGACAACGTTATTTCTGCAACAGAGTAATGTTGTGTTGCTGGGTATTGTAGTGAGGGTTCACTACATCACTCCCATCAGCTATTTTTAGAGGAAGAGCCTATCTTCCCTTTGAGATATCATATTGGAGATATCCCGGAGCTTATTGCAGACTTTGGCATCAAGGCCAAGCATTTCTCTTCACCAACAGCACAATCCCTTCTCTAGATTGCGTTATTTCTGAGTGTGTTTGCAGTGGAGACTTGCTCCACATGTTTGCAGGGTGAGATCTTAGGTGAGAGGATCAGCATTTCATTCTAGAGATCCATTGGAGGATATATTGTCATTGATTGCAACATCTTCAGTCTTCTCCATTTGTTTCCAGTTCTTGAGTTGCTGCAGCTACCCAAAAACTCCGACATTTCCGCAGATTTGCCATTTTGTACTTATTTCAGCCAATCCTTTCAAGGATCGTGTATTGTATGTTTCCAGGGGTTGAGATCTTTCTCCCCCTTGTTTATTTGAGCTATATATTGTAAAATCCATGTATTGACATCTTTTGCAGCAGTTCTCCTTCATAGACTGCGCAGTCATAGCAAGGGCTCTTTTATGCAGTAGCATTTGTTCATCTATCATGTATATGTTCCGTTGAGGAAGGCATTGCCTTACTTAAGTGATTGTTTCCTCAAGCATTTGTATAAATTATTGCTGCTATTATCTAATGTAATGGTTATGGAGATCTTCCGACATTCTTGGTGTTAATGTATTCACTACTATTTCCAGCTCGATTTCATGTATTGTTGAATCCCTGAAGGAGAAATATTTCAAGCTCTATAGACAGAGTTTGCAGATGGCCAGGTAGCCTCTGGATCTCATCCTTTTTTCAAAGGTGACATATCCAGTAAATGCCCCTGCAGTAAATCTTTGGAATAGAATTTTGAGATTCCTAGAAAGGGAACATTACAGGTTGCATCTACAAGGTGTCAAGGGTGCGACATACATGTTTACATATTTAAGGAGAACATTGAATTCACCAATATTTAGTGACCTACAAGACCAACTATACACCTAACAATAAGCATTACATGATTTGACAATGCGAGGAGTAGTGTTAACTACTTTTGAGTTGAACATGCTCGTAATATTTCTTTTGACGAGAAAGATCCATTTAGTGCCCAGAGATATCAAATATGTCTCATTTGCTTAAAAGGAAATTAGAAAGAAACTGTTATGCATCCATTGAATCTAAAGTCATTTTTACCTAGGAAATTGACAAAATGTGAAAATTATTATGTAAGTAGAGGAATGCCACAAAAATACAAGAAGTTGACAAGTTCTAAGAAATTGATATGCATTGAAATATTTGAGATGAAATTAGGAAAATCCCTCGGGGCCCTTATAGCAGGAAAATCCCTCGCCACTCTTTCCAAATATATATTCTCTCTTTCAATGCTTGAGGGTTAGGGAGTGCCCATACATTGTTAGCCCTCAAAAGATTGGTTGCTTCTCCCAATCTAACGTCATTCTCGTTTAGGAAACAATGTGCTTCGAAGACAAAGCAAGGATATCCCTGTAGATGTTCTTAAAGGACTAGTCTTTTAGTCATTTGGACGATGATGTTCATTCTAGAGGCCTCATATAAAGACGAAACCCTTACTACTCTACAATTTCTTCCTCTATTTTACCTTTCACAATTCTAATGAAATTGAAATTTAAAGATCTCAATTATTATATTTCAGTTTTAAATGTATATGGGCCCTATATTGATTGCACCTTAACGGAGGATATGGTCCTGGCAAGTAACTTCTCATATCTCGACACCATTTTGGGTGGTGACTAAACTTCACTACTTCTTCTCGGAAAGTTTGGGGTCCAAAACCATGTCAGGATCCTCATAGTTCTTTCTTTTGGGATTTTCTTTCTTTTTACAATTTAATTGAAATCAAGTTTATGGAGTTGATGCCAACATAGAGTAATGGGTGATCCGATGGTGGTGACGTAGAAAAGCATGTCGATTGATTCCTGGTCTCTGAGGAGCTATAGAACTTGGTTGTGCCCATAAATATTTGGTTGAATATGGGGTACATTTGACCACAAGCCCATATTAGTTCATATCAGCGCTAGGGGTAATAGCAATTCCTGTACTCTTTCTTACAATCCCACATGGATACGAAGGACTATCACACACTTATTCATTGTATTTGTTGTTACCATCCCACATGGATATGAGAGGAGGACTATCACACACTTATTCATTGTATGTGGACACACTTGACTCCTCAAGAGGATTCATGATATATGGCAAAATTCATGGAAAACCTTCATACTCTTAAAATGGTTTCTTGTGCTTGGGCCACGTTCATCAAGCCAAATTGTTCAACCAACAAGAGGAGGTCGAAGTGGAGCTCTCAAATATTCACTATACTCTTGATTTTGGCCCAATCTCTTCGACTTATCCATAGGAGCTTCACTCTATTGAAGGAAGAAGACATACCATAATTCTGCTGGAAGAATATCGTCGACATCTTAAGAGTTGTGCAATCTGGCTTGAATTTGGTGAGAACAATACCAATTTCTTTCACCATTTCAAAAACTCTCATAAGAAAAGGAATACCAAATGGGAGATAAAATCAGAGGATGGTTCCACAAACCTCCTTAAAGGATAAAGTAGAGGCAGGTGCTCAATACTTCCATTCACTTTTTCAAACATCTCCAATATGCCCAATTCTAGACATTCTATAGGTGATTTATCTTTTCCCCTCATCCGTTAATGAGGATATGCATGCCTCTTTGACTTAGGAAGTAAGAGATACATAGATTCTTGCTACCATGTGTTCTATGGAAAAATAAAAAGTCTCAGATAGGATGTGTTTATGGTGGAATTCTATTTGGGATTCCATGATTTATTGAATTATGATCTACTCAAGGTCGTTAAGGAAACTAACGAACAAGCCAAGGTATTGGGCTCAATAAATGCATGGATTGAAGACACTTTTGAGGGTCCTAAAAAATGGTGGCAGAAAGCCATATTGAAACTCAATGCTCCTTTAAAATCCAAAATATCAACCTAGTTAGCAATCAATAACAAACTACTCACCTGGGAAGTACTCTCCTCTCGTGGCTGGAAAGTCCAAACTAATATACGTTATGCAAATCAAGAAGGAGTAATTAAATGTTCCATTTTATACACCTAAATTCATGTAATGACAAAGCAAATAAAACCTCGAGCTCAACTTTAAAATTTGGGCAAGCCTTATGTATAGAGGGTTAAGAACCTAGTTGAGGTTCGGTACCTGTACAACCAAGGATTCGACCCTCAGAGATAAATCACAAAAGAAAATGTAGAGGGAATAAAACCTACGCCATTTCAAATGTAGGGTCACAACTTACCTGGATACAGTGGTGGCGACCATCGGAGGAAGTTGTTAGGAGTATTAGAGCTGCCCAGACTCCAAATGCAAACCCTAGCAAAGAAAAATAAAGATGTGGGCAAGGGCAAGAGCACCACATCACAGAAAGCAACCAAACGAAAAATAGAAACACACATTCAAGGTTAATACCTGTAGGGAAGCACCTCGTTGTTGCCGAAGGAATCCTCCAACCTTTGCATTCCAACCTGAGCAAGAAAGTTAAACCAGAAGTAAGGTTGAACAAACTTGTGAGCTAGAAAACCCAATCCAAGCACTGATATATAAATAACCCCGTGCAACAAAGGAAAAACATTTACCTGTGTTAATGGAGGAAATCATTAAGCCTGGTGTCGTGGATCATCAACATCGTGAAGAAGCAAATACGAACCCTTTTGCACGAACGTTTCACATAGAGATCACGAAACCTCACCGATAAAATATTTGAGAACAAAGTCTTAACAATGAGCGAAACCAAGGTGGAGAAACAAACCAGAGCCGAACCCTCAACACCAAAAAAAGGTAGGAAGAGCTCTCATTGCCGAAGGAAACCACAACAGAGGTTGCAGAGAAACCCCATCGTAGAGCAGAGAAAATGAATGATGAAATGCGTCGTTCGGGGTAGGGTTAGTTACCCTAACCCCCTCCCGTTCAATGACCACTGTCAGATCTAAGTCTAAGAGGATCGACAGGAAACACAATTACCCATATGAATTCGGAAACCAACAGTTGTGTGCACCCAATATGAGCTAAGAAGTATTGCAACAAAAAGGCTACTGGATGAAATCGGTAAGTGGAGGGTTGTGTGATTAAAATCAAAACATTAGAATATTAAATGAAACCCGAAGTACAGATCCTATGTACTTGAAATATCGAACAAAAGTAAACACTGAACCTCATGATTTAAGTATAATGCACAAATCAAACTTCAAATAATTCAACCTTTGTCCATAAGTGAATGTGCATAGTTTTATTATATACATGAAATGGTAATGGTAATATAGTTAAGACATGGTTAGTAATTTTTTTATGGTAATTTTATAAATGTAAGTGACATCTTTAATTTATATATAAAAAAAAAAAATCATTATTTTACATTTAAAATTTTAAATTAAGAAAAATTTAATATATCAATTTATTTTGAAATAAAGTATTGGGATGGAAATTTAGCTAATAATATTCATTTGTATGATGAAGAAGATCAAGGTTTTAATCACAATTTAGCTACTTAAGCATCCCACACAACAGATTAAATTCCTCCTTCCCCATAAATTTTTGCAACTAATGAAATATCATAATTCCCATGTACCCAAATTGTTGTCACTTCACAAATTCAAACAAAAATATCTAATTCATAGTGTATATTAGGATTACATTGCCCGAGGTCATTGATTTAGAATGTTATGATTGACAAAACACATTAAATGTGTAAATTGAATGAAAGAAAATGACTCTCTAAAATCATAATTGTTTGTTAATTTGATTTTTTTTTGCTAGGTTATATGAGTATTGAAATGACTAGCATGCTTAAGTTGTGGCTTGAATAGTCACAACCCAAGGGCATCTAAGTTGTGTAGTCAAAATCACCTAGAGATCACAACTGACATGGGCCACACCAACCCTTAGCATAGTATGATTTTACCAACCCTAGCCACTATTTGCTCTACACCCAATGGGCTAAGAAAAATAGATGTATCAAATCAGAGTATTTTTAAAATAATATGTTTTTTAGGAAAGAAAATGAATGTATAAAATCATAATTGTTTTTTTTATAAGATTATGAGGGAATTTTCATGACCTTTCAATAGAATTACTTTAAATTGGGAGTGATTTAGAATGTGACCTCAAAAAAGCACTAAACTTGTACAGTGAAGGAAAGAAAATGAGTATATAAAAAAATAATTAAAAGATACTTTCATGGATTTTCAATAAAATTAATTTAAATTGCTAATGACTTATAATGTTATAGTTGGAAAAGCACATTGAACTTGTAAAATAAAGGAAATAAAACAAATGTCTGAGGTTATAATGGTTTTGTTCACTAGACATTTTCATGGCTTCTCAAGACAATTGATTTACAAATAAATCTTATTTATCTAATCACAGAATAAATTAAAAGTGTTTTAATATTTTATTTAAAAGTCACAATAATTTAAATAGTTATCATTTACTTTTAAATTATTTTAACTCTTTTTTTTTTTTTAAGAGTTTATCATTATTATATTATAATGTCAATATAAACTAAAAACAATATACATCTGTTTATTTATTTATATGATAAATAGAATGTTACTAATTTCATAGAAAGAAATCTATTTCATTTGATTTCCATTAAGGTGGTTTTGAAACTATTAAAATCCAAAATTCTAAATAATGTTTTGAAACTCTCCAACAACATAAAAAGAGTGTTTTTGTTAGATACCCTTAAGTAGTGACTATTGAAACCACAACCTTAATCCCTTATTCTAAAGTCATGCAGACACAAACCTTAATGCCTTATTCTGAAACCAAGAAGGATCAATCGATCAGGTATTTCAGTCTCCCATAAATACCTTGACCCTAACCATGATTCTTTTGTTCGTCCTTGCAACAGAACAATGAACAAGAGGCATGGTTTATGTAGTGAGTGCTCGCTCTCTCCCTGTATATACACCGAGTACTAGCTTTTCTCACGGGGAAAATGCCATTTATACTAAGGGTACAACGAATGCTCTATGTAAAAACCTGGAATGCAGCTTGCAAGCATAGAATTAAATAGAGAATGCTGCGTGAAGAAATCCCCCTGCGAAGCTCATAAAAATAGTTGTCCTCTGAAATTTAGATGAGCACGAATGGAACCGCCAGAATCCCTCACAATGGATTTGAAAGAATAAAAAACCACTTAAATTCAAATTTGAATTCAATAGGCTTAGGATTTCAATAAAATTAGTGTTGCTAGACTGGACTACTCAATCACAGATTGTTCTGGATTACTTGATTACGGACTACATAGATGGCAGGCGCATCGGTTGAATGCTAAATATCATGTGTATGGTAGTTCTATGTCATGGGCATGTATGACGGCAATGAATATTTATGAACGGTCATGGAAGCGACTATCAGTGGAGTGGTCTAGATCCCCACGCACTCAGTGGTCTAGTGGAGTTGATTTCATAAATTTCAATTATCCAATTAGAATGTGTCAGTGCAATAAAATTTCATTTGTTGTAATTGACTCGTGCCTAATCAGTGCTTTGTAATTTGCCTTGGATTTAACATTTCATTTCTACTTCAAACAAAATTTATGGTAACATCTCCCTCGTGAATTAGTAATTGCTACCATTTTTCACCAGGGTTATGATTTTGGTGGATATGCTTAGTATGAATTTGTAGGTAGGGCATCCCCGTGAGTTTTTTTGTTTACATCATTAGGGAATTTAAGAAAAATTTTAAACTATGTCTAAGGACCTTCACCTAATCTCTTTTGATGAAGGAAAATAGACTTTGTCCTTGTTGTTCCACCTTATTAGGGCTAATGAATTTGAGCATGATAGAGAATCATAACTTCATGCTTGAAAATATTTGTTCAAAATAGGGGATAGGACTATTATGGTCTTTTTTAAGGCGTTGGAAATCAAAACCACTAGAGAGAATATGTGTGCCCCTAATAGAATGAGTGGGGGAGTGATTAAAAAAGGGATGATTAAGAAATAATCAAAAACACGAGAGAGGTCCACGAGGTCTTGGATAGATGGTGATTGGGTGCTCTATAAAGGTACTCCTTGATGTGAAGTCACTAGTTCAATTCCCCGCCCCGATTGGGGTGATATGTATTGGACATGATGATGAATATGTAGTCTACCCAACTTACAAAAAAAAACATGAGAGAGAAGATGTATGCTCCTAGGAGATTGAATGAGAGGGCGAATTAAAGAGGGGTGATTAAGAAAGAATCTATTGATCATTACAAATTGTTTTTTTGGTCGCAATTGCTTATATGGAGTGAGAAGAAGTGATGCAACATTTTAAGATGAGGTATGGAAGAAGATTATGGAGGAGAAAAGGTGTGTTCATGACCATGAATTTTTATTTATATTGGTTGATTGTTTCTATGCATGGAATCGATGATTATTGATGACAAAGCCTAAGGGATTTACAAATTCTATTATAAGTTCTACAAAGCAACATGGAACTTGGTTGGGCCATACTTGTGGGTATATTAACGACTAGTAAGAACTTAAAAACTTGTGAATGACTTCAATTAGGGTATCACAAAGTTCATCCTCGGGGCTAGGAAACTTAACTTGATACCATGCCATACAACAATCACTTAGCTTAGTACATCATGAAAAATTTGGGCTCACACATAAAGTTTGCATTATGAAGCATATATTACCAAATATAATCACACTAGAGCATAAATGATTTATACAAGGTAGATACATCCTATATAATCTTATTGTTATGTGTGAAGGCATGGAATGGGCTTGTGTTATTAGACTTGATTCTATTTTATAAGATATGTTTTGAGAAGGCCATTCATCGTTGTATCTATGGAATCCTTGGGGTTTGGCCCCTCTTTCATTATAACAATTGGTGCATTGTTTGTTGATGCCTTTTCTTGCTTTTCCATTAACATGAGGTTAATCTCATGGAGACGTGTCATGGGTTTTGGCAACGATGTGTGAATACATGATGAAATTAAATTCATAGTCGATACCTCGTACACTCTATCAACATATATTTGAATTCAACACCAACCCTTGGTCAAAACAAAATTGTGATGAGAGTTTAAGACCCAAACTATCTAACTCCAACTTCTCTTCATAGATTTTGGGGTTTTCAAATCTTGCATGCACCATGGATATCTAATCCATAGAGGGTTTTGTTTCCTTCCTGGAAAAACATTTATGTTGTTTCTATAAGCTTAAGACTATGAATTTTCAATTGTTGATTTAGTCTTGGTTTTGCTCAAGGAATACTTTTTTGGTTTTTTTGTTTCTAGATGGTATCTATATTCAATCGGGATGTATGGGATCTTTTCCCTACAATGATATGGAAGTTTGGATATCTTGTTGTACAATCACCCAATGCTCATTATGATTTTTTCCCACTATACTATATTGTTTATATTACATTAATGAAATATAATAGCTTACGGATAAGAAAAAAAATATGACTGGATGCTCTCTGTATATAGTTATTCACACATTGCACATGTGGCCCTTTTATCTTATTGACCACTATTACATATAAATGTACACATCCCATGTACATTTAACCCCATATATCCTCCCCCTGTTTCATATCATATTCATATAACCCCATATATGTTCCCCTTGAGGTAATGCCATAGTACTATCCTTCAAAAACCTTTGTCCTCAGTGCTTTGCAACTCAAGGTTTTGCATGCGATGAAGCCATGTAATATGGTTTTCTTATTTTCCTTCTTTATTCTTTCCAGAAAATTCACCTTGCCAAAATTTGGAACCCCCTATTTTTTCCCCTTAAATCTTCATTGATGTCCCATACGACCTAACATCCCCTGCTAATCCAACTAATTAAAATGGGCATTTTGAGAAAAATAGAAATCCCATTAAATTCAGAATAGTGTTTGGAAAATTAAAGACATGTTCACTCTTTTTAATATGCACATTTCAAATTGTTTGAAGGTATGATAAACATACCATGCCAAATCACCATATATTATAGCAAATTCATAAGTCATCCTTGTGGTGATGACAAATTGTAAAATATTTTAGAAATCTCATGAACATCACCGAAGTCCATTGATTGACTTTGCTCGTGTCCATGAGATTTTCAGAATGTTCCAAAGTTTGAAATTGAGATACCGTCATGCAAATTCATAATTGATTAACCCATGTAAGTTTCCAAGTTTGCACAATGAAATGGTACACGATTTATTCCAAAATATCTTCAAACAATCACAAACAAAATAATGCAAGTCAAGGGAATGTGGAAACCATCCATTCCAGCCTCCAACACCGCGAAAAAGGGATGTTCATCGAACTTGACACGACGAATGCCTTTGATTAGGTAAGACATTCATTTATTCTTCAAGTTCTTTTTGTTTTTGGTTTCAACCTTGATTTCATTAGGCTAATTAATGCTTGTATTGGAGAGTTGTGGATTTCCCCCTTGATAAATGGCAGGCCAACCATTTTCTTCAAGGCTTCGCTGGGTGTTAGACAAGGCTGCCCTCTGTCCCCCTTCCTATATATCTTGATGGCTGACTCCCTTAGCTAGAAGTTGTCTGTTGAGAAGACTAAAGGCTCTCTTCTTGGAATCAAGGCTGCAAGAGACACTGAGCCTATCAACCATGCATTGTTTGCTGATGACTCCCTTCTCCTGGGGGTTGCTTCCATTAAGATTGCAAGGGCCTTTAAAGAGGTTATACATAGCTTCTACAAAGTCTCTGGAACCCTAGTCAACAGGAGAAAATGTGCAGTTTACAGCTGGGAGATTGATCAGCACACCATGAATAGGATTTCCCATGTTCTCGGCTATGTGTGTTCTGCAAGTTGGGATAAAATCAAATGTTTTGGCATGCCTTTGACTTAGGGTTTTAAAAAGGGCCTTCATTGGGCTGAGATCCTCGGCAAAATCAAGAACAAAATGAAATTTTGGGGTGGACAGTGGCTTACACTAGCTGGAAAACTTATCCTCGTGAAATTTGTCCTCTCCTCTCTCCCTTTATATCAAGGTACTTTTCTTCTAGCCCCTAAATCAATTACTAACCAGCTCTCAAAGCTCCTAAGAAACTTTCTTTGGCAAGGTGGTAAGGGAAATTAGAAAAAATTCCATCTGGTTAGCTAGGACATAGTGAAAAGAGCTCTTGCATATGGGGGTCTGCAAGTAAGAGATCCCGGTTTGGCCAATCTGGCCTTGGGAGGGAAGATGCTTTGGAAAATATTCTCGAGTCCCCGACACCCAGTTAGTCAAGTCCTTATTAAAAAATACATGCATGGTCTCTCTTTTTCACATGTGGATGAAGGAACAACTCGGAAGGGTACTAATCTCTGGAAACTCTGCTCCCGCAGTTGGGAGTTCTTCAAAGATGCTGAATAATCATGCACCATTAGCACACAGATTTATACCCAAACACAATCATGGCGGAAAAGGCTTCAGCCTCACGACTTCCTCACATATTTTCTCATTATTAAAAGAATGTAATATTAAAATTAAATAGATGAGGAGACTGTGTCTCAAGATAGTGCGTTCTATCTTGGACACTTTGGTTGAGACAATTTCTCAATCGCACACACACCAATCTAGGAGCTACCTAAACTAACTCATAACTTAGAGGAACAACCCAATCTAGAGAGTTAGGCATAAATTCATAACTTTTAATATTTAATTTATTTATTTTGGATTTATAATTGTTTTATGAGAGAGGCCAGCATTCCCACCTTCAATGATAAATCCAAAATAAGAGTGAGGAACCATCTTCCAAGTTCTCATGTTGATCCTCAAAAACATTGCTTGGAAAACCGCCAAAGTTGGATGCTGGAAAAACTACAATCTAAAGAGACCATGAGTTAGTTGCATGTTTGATTCATCTCTGAATTTCGCTTGACAACTCCATCACGTGCCAAGTTGAAAAAGGATCCATCTGTCCTTTGCGTGAAATCAACATCCTTTGTCCCCTGACAAAATTTGTTGAATTCCCACTGGCGAATTTGTTGTGTTGAAAACTGCTCACTGTTGCTTTGTTGTCGATTGCCCACTGGCGAATTTGTTGATGCCCACTAGCTGCTTTTTCTGGTTTTGTCGAGACTTTCAGTCTGACAACCACCGTCAATTTCATTGACAGTTTCCCCCCTTTGATAGCTGAAAGGAGAGACAATCCTCTGGAAGGTATTCCTGAACTCCCCCCTTCAGGTGTAGGGGTGGTGCACTGGTGTACTCCCCCGTTCAACTGCATGAGAGTGCCATCTTCTTTTCACTATCGGCTGCACTAGGTGTGATTGTATTCGGTTGTAGAACTAATACAATATTTTGACTGTGGACGACCATTCCCAAGTATCAATCCACTCATAGTTGATCTTTAATCTGGCTGATTGTTGTTGGTCACAACATTTCTCTTATGAATGATTTGGCTTGCCACAATGGGGACAAGGATGGAGATCAAAACACTGATCTTCCATATGACTGGTTCTATGACAATGAGGACATTTCGGTTTGACTGCAACTTCTGGTTGCGTGCATTTATGTTTGTCTGCAACTTTCTCAAAACATGCTGAGGTGATTTATTCAAGAAATCCTGCACTGATGAACTAAATGGGCTTTGAATAATATGGGATATGTAAGTTGGTGTCATCTTTGACATATCCTAAGCCTCATCTATTTATGTTACTTTGGATTTCTTCAAATGGCTTGATGATCGGCTTGGAAGAAATTTGAACTCGAACAACTTCGACACTTGAAGCTGTTTGGATGAATGACTTAGAATCATCTTTAGCTGTATGGTTCAAAGACTCGAATGCATCACTATTTTCTCGCAACTCATTTCTTTGTAGTTGTGACTCCAGTTGAAGAGACTCAATGGTTTCATTTTTCTGTTGTAGATGCCGTGAAAGATCAACAAGATTTTCTTTGCTGATTTGCACCATGTCTCCAGCACTTGAGAGGAGAAAATTGTGAAGAATTTGTAACAAATGGATGTGTTGCACCATGTGAACTCGCTTACTTGAATTTAGGCTCGCTTGTCTTGAACTGTCTTACTTGACTTGAACTTTGTTGGATTGAATGCGCTCGCTTGATGTTAATGACATGCTTGCTTGCTTTTTGCTTGAAAAGCACGGTTGCTTGTACTGGCTCACTTGATTAAGTCTATCACGCTCGCTTGCTTCGGAATTTGCTTGATCTCTTGCTTGGTGAAACTTGTTTCTCTTGTTTCAAGTTCACTCGTGCTCACTTGATGTAGATTTCAAATTGCTTGATTGTTGTTTGAATATGACATTGACTTGTGTTATATTTGAACACGCTTGCTTGCTTTGATTGTTGCTGTAATGAACTTCATGCTGGCTCGCTTGCAGGAGAGGTGAATTTGTTTTTTGTTTTATAGTTTTTTTTTTTTACAGAAACGGTTAGTATGGTATATTGATTCTTGGCGTAAATGCCTCGATTCAGATTACATAGAGATAGGCAGTGCCCAGGTTTCTCCCCGGCCAGGAACAAAATGGCTTTTCCACTAATAGGCCAATGATTTTTACAAACTATAATTCGAGCAATCTCCGCTATCTTCCCAAATTTGTAGATACAAACAAACTGTTCCAATAAACGACAGTAAAACATACTAACCAGACAGTTATGGGATGGGATCCCAGCCTTCGTCTCCATCTCTTAGGAGGACTCCGAGGGAGAGGAGAGAAACTTTATTAGCTTCAGCATCAACATCTTTGTTGTTATCTCTCTTTACATGAAAGAATTCCAAGCTTTGAAAGGATTTCAACAAGGATCTAATTCTGCTCATCAATCTTGATAGTCTTAAATCTGCGGGTGAAGAATTGTCCACAATGGATTTTATAATAGACTGAGAGTCACCAAACACTATTGCATCTTTGATACCAAGCAATTTGAGCTGCTTGAGACCTTGGAGAAGAGCCAGAGCTTCAGCGTGAATGCTGGTGATGTAGCCCACTCCCTAGGCGTATCTAAGCTCAGTTCTGCCATCAGCATTTTTGACAACTCCACCTGCTCCTAAAATACCAGGGTTGCCTTTTGCCGCCCCGTCAAAGAAGAGGGCGTTTCGTGCCTTCTTTGTGCAAAACTCAAAGAATTCTACTGCATTAAGTCAAATCTGCCAGTGTTTTAGAGGAGTGGGAGGCCTAACAATATCAGTGAAATGGAGGTCCAGGATAGCATTCCATTTAGAATCTTGTTCACTAAGATCGGCCCCGTCTAGTTGTTCGCCCAAAAAATATTTTAACTGGCTTTTGGTTTTAACCCACACTATCTTGGGATCGTTCTTCTTGTCTCTGAATATCCTTTGATTTCTTTCCAGCCATACTTGCCAACAGATTAATTTAGGAAGGGCGAGCCAGGCTGCTTTGATGTGAGCGTTCTGAGATGTGCCTCCAGGGTACGTAAGCATCCAATTTGAGAACAGGTCCGAGCAGTGATTAGGGAGGGAAAAATCTATGCTCCATGGGCCTAAGGCCTCTTTCCAGATTTCTGCAACAAATTTACAGCTGAGCATCAGATGGGTGACATTTTCTTCGTTTTCTCCACACAGCGAGCAACGGGAAGGCCCCAGATAACCTCATTTCCGAAGCCTATCATCGGTCAAAATTCTCTGATGACATAGCAGCCAACAGAAAGAGTCAATTTTAGGGGTCAAAATCTGAGACCAAATTCCCTTCCAGGGCTTCGAATCCGGAGGGACGTGAGGATGCATTAAGATCTGCCTGTAACCCCGCAAGACTGTGTAATGCCCAGGGGTCGAACCCCAGCCGCGAGTGTCCGTTTTCCTGCTGTTCATAGGGGCCTTTCCATTTAAGAGGGCTAATAAGGTTGCACACTCTTTGGACAGATGTTGTGGCCTCTAATTTAACCCAACTCTGCCAATCACCATTCTCCCATTGAGATATATCCCACAGAGTTTTAAATCCAGCTCTGGACATCCAATCTTTCAACAAAACCAGGGAATGATCATCAGCCAGAGGATCGTAACCCATGATGCGGTCCTCCCAGATTCTAATGCGCTTACCATTTCCAGGGATCTAATGTGCATGGAGGCTAATTAAGGAGGGTGCTTTTGCGCAAAGCTTGTGGATCGTCGAGCCAGAGACTGCTATGGGGTTGTCCAGACATCTTTTTCTTTGCCCACAAAAGTATTTTTTCCACAACGCTAGCTGAGCCCAGCCCGGATTTGGGGCAATTATCCTCCACAACAGTTTTGCACCCAAAGCAACATTTTGCGTACTAATACTCTTGACGTTCAAGCCGCCTTCCATTCTGGGTAAGGAGATTTTATCCCAGCTTATTAAAGGGATTTTCTTCTCATTCGCTTTTCCGCCTTTCCAAAAGAATTTTCTTATGTGATCCTCCATTTTCCTCATAATGCCAATTGGAGCCAGCATAACTGCAAACTGATAAATGGGAAGGCTGTTTAAGACATATTTTATAAGCACTGTCTTTCCTGCCAGATTGAGCCAATTAAAACCCCAGGAGTGGATCTTGGCCTTAAATTTGTCCAGAAGAGGTAACCAGTCTCTGCTGAGAGCACATTTTTTGAAAATAGGGAGCCCCAGATACTTGAAGGATGACCATGAAGAGGAGGCAGCGAATCTGAAACAATAGGAGATGGCTTGAAGCGTGCTGGCTGTAGTGTTGCAGCAGTAAATATGACATTTTCCTTTGTTGAGTCTGCTTCCTGAGCCTTTGCAATAGTCATCCACCACATCTTTAAATCTTTTAGCCGAGAGCAAAGAGGCTGCACCCAGCAAGAGGGAGTCATCTGCGAATAACGCATGGTTTATATTTTTGACACCCCTTGCGATGCTCAATCCCATTATCTCTTGATCCTGCTGCTTTTTATTCAAGAGGAAACTGAGAACAGAAGCTTGGAGGACAAAGAGTAGGGGGGAGAGTGGACACCCTTGCCTCAGTCCTCGAGAAGCTTTAAAGAAATCGGTAGCCCTCCCATTCACCAATGGGGCTATCCAAGGCTCACTGATACAAGCCTTGATCCAATTGATAAATTTGGAGCCAAAACCAAATTTGCGCAGGATATCCATCAGGAATCTATGTCTCACCCTGTTAAAGGCATTTTCTAGATCTAACTTGACGACCATTCCTTTCTCTTTACGGATCAAACTTGAATGAATCGCCTCTTGGACCAGGATGAAGTTGTCCACGATCTGTCTTCCCTGAATAAAACCTCCCTGATTCTCTGGAATAATGTCTGGAAGGATGGTTTTCAATCTGTTTGCAATCACTTTTGTTATCAGTTTGTAGCCTATATTACAAAGGGAGATAGGACGAAATGTGTTGAAGGTATTGGCGCCTTTCTCCTTAGGGATGAGGGCAAGAAATGTTGAATTGGTGCTTCCCCCAATTTTCTGACAGTCTTGTGATTTCTGTACCATTCTACATAAGTATTTTTCCACAATCTACCAACAGTTCTGCAGGAATCTGGCAGTAAAGCCATTAGGGCTCGGGGCCTTATCTGGCTCCATTGCAAAGAGGGCATTTTTTATTTCATTATTGGTGACTTCTGCTTCCAAATACTGATTCTTTCTGGCAGAAATCAGAGAGGGCACCTCATTCACTATATTTGAAATGTGCCCCAGGCCCTCCTCATCGCTATACAAATTTTTGAAGTGAAGGAAAGCAACGTTTTTTATGCTTCGGATATCTCTATGCTTGGTGGTCTCTTCCTTGATTTCTGAAATGGAGTTGAAACATTTCCGAGCTTGGGCTTGTTTGTGAAAGAAAGATGAGTTTCTATCTCCCGCCTTAAGCCAAAGACTACGGGATTTAATCCTCCAGTACTCTTCCTCTGCCAAGCTTGCCTTGAGAAGCTTTTGCTAAAGTTCAGCCTCCTTGTCTAGAATTTCTTTTGTGATCTCTTCATTTTCCGATTTCAATTGATGAATCTCGAGACATTCTTGGATCTTTTTCCTTTCCACTGCAGGATTAGGAAGGGATTTTACCCAAGTTTTTATTGCAGTTTTCACTTTCCTGAGTTTTTCCTCCCACACAAAGAAGGCTGAGCTGTTGACTGATTGTTTTCAGCTTTCTTTTACCAGATGCATAAAGGACTGTTCCTTGACCCATTGAGGATTGAATTTAAACGGGATAGGGCCTTGATCCATATGGGCCAGGAGTTCAAGTTTGATGGGTCTATGATCGGAGACGCAGCAAGGGATAATGTTCATTCTAGATTCTAGACCAAGAAGTAGAAAAGAGCTTTGAACAAAAAATATATCTAGCCTTGCCGCAATATGTCCGGAATGAGTGTTTTGTTGGACCAAGTGTACTTACTCGAGGAAGGCTTGATGTCGATCATGTCCCAATCCTGAAGCAGATCCTCAACCCACTCCCACGCCGGATCCCTTACTATGCTTCCTCCACACTTTTCAGTCAATGATAAGGTGAGATTAAGGTCACATGCAATGATGATACTTGCTAGGTCTTTAGAGTCTGCCAGACTTCTAATGGAGTCCCAACAGATCTTTTTCTCTCCTACGCTGACAGGAGCATACACGTTAAAAAGGCAGAGGATCTCATCTGTATCAACATGTTGCAGTTTAGAGAACAGGCAATGAGTGTTGCTGACCTCTTTGATCCTTGAGAATTTGTTTGCATTCCAAAGAGTGCCCAGGCCTCCTGAGGCACTTCGAGCTGAGACTGTTTGACCTTCACTTTTCTTCCACATTTTCTTACCGATATGGAGGAAGAATTTGTCCTCCATTTTAGTCTCCTGGATGAGGAGTATATCAGGAGATTCTGATCTTATCAGGCTTCTTATGGCTTCTTCTTTTATTCTGCTCCCATACCCCTACAATTCCAGGAGACAATCTTCATCACTTGCCTTTTGGATGATGAGCTCCTTTAGAGCTCTGGGACTGATTTATGGTCATCTTCGGGGTTTTTTCCAAGAGTTTCTCTAGGGTTGGTTGGCTTCCCTGGAGATTATCTTTATAGGTCTCCTGCTCTCTTTTTTCACGAGCGGATTTTCGGCCTCTCAATGATCTTCTAGCCGAGGTTTGCGAATCCCCTATTTCGCCTTCTTCTTCTAAGTCCTCTGAACCTTGAACTTCCTCAGTCTCTTCTATGAGTATCTCTTTCGATCTGTCTACATCTGTATTTCTTTCTACTTGCTTTGGTTCCGAGGGGGACTCTTTGTGAGGCGAGCCTTCCTCCTGCTTCTCTAGTTCTTTGATGTCTTCATTTACTAAACTTAACTTTGCAAAATTGTTTCCTTGTTCTACCATGATAGGTGTTTGAATACCAGGGGCTGCCTGAGGGCCTTTGCCATTGTATTTCTAGCTCTAGGGGCTTTATGGGCAGTTTTGGTCCTTTTGACCTGATTCCATCCTTCCTCCTTGCCTTTCTCCACTTCACTATTCTTTGGACAGCCTCTAGAAAAATGGCCATATACATGGCATTTCCGAAATTTGAACGGAAGCTGCTCATAGTCCAGATTTTGGACATGAGTCCAACTTCCAACCCTGATCTTTATTGCCTTAGGCAAGCCAACCTCCAGGTCAACTTCAACACAGATTCTAGCACAGTCATATTGGTCTTTGCTGTTTGCTCGATCAATAAATTTTCCCAAGGTGTTTCCGATGTGCTTAAGAGACTCCCAATTCCAACAATGCACTGGCAGGTTGGGCAGCCTTACCCACACAGTAACGGCTGTGGGGACGTCAACTGTTGGATCAAAATCGGGCGTCCACTTGTTGAGATACAACCCCTGAGGGCCCATGAAATAGGGACCGTTCTGGAATATCAGATCCTTATCCTCCTTATCAGAAAATTCAAACAGAAAGAATCCCCTCCAAAGAAAATACGAAGTAACTCTGTTTTTAATCAGCGACGCCCAGTTCCTTGCAACCCAACTCTCCATGGTTTTGGGGGAGGGCCAGAGGCCTGTGAACTGACCCACCAAAGCACGCTCAGCTAAAGAGAGGGCGACCTGGATCGGGCCCTCAGGAGGGAGTGAAATATCAGGGATGTCATCCAAACGTTTAACAAACTTTGCAGCCTCGGATGCTTTCTTCTTCGGTAGAGAGTCCAGGAGTTTGAGAAAAGCTTCAACATCAGAAGGGGGAGGCGGAGGGGGTACCTCCATTGTTGCAGCGGAGTCTAAGCTCGAGTGAGCGCGCAGACAACTCTCAGCGATCAAACATTTTCTCACTAGCCTGCACAAATGGACAAGCAAAGATGTTTGAAGAGCCCCTTCTAAATCCAAGATTTAATCCAGAAGTAGAGGGGAGGGATGCGCCGCCCAGGATCAATACGTCACGCACGGACAGAAGAAGCACTGGGAGGCCGATTCAGAGCGTCGCACCAGCCCAATGCGCCGCGACTTCCTGTCTAAGCGCCGCGCAGGGGACAACACCGATTCGAAAACCATGCACCAAGCAGATGAGCCACGAAACCCTCCGAAGCAGCCAGAGGGCCGAGACCTGGAGGCCTCACACGCAGAGGAGATGCAGAGGCGGTGGCTAGGTCTTCGAGGCAGGCTACGAGACAACCTTCTCAACTCTGCTACTTTGTTAAACACATTTTGTTTTAGAGTTAAAACTCGCTCACTGGTGCTTTCAAGGAAGGGTGTCGAACACTGTTGAAAATGCACCCAAGAGACAAATGTAAAGTTCAATCTTGATGACTCACTTAAAACAATGAATTCACTTTGACTTAATTTGACTCAATTTCAAAACTTGGGTGTCGGTTTCAACCGAGAATGCACCCTTACAATTCAATGCAATTTGAATTTGATTACAAGTTCTTAAATTTATTTGCAAGAATGTTGATGTAGAATGTGCTTTGAAACACATTAACTTGATTGTATTGAGTGAATTTTCTTGTTGAGGTAGAATGTTAATGTTGACAACCTTTGATGATGTGTTGTAGTTGCGCAAATGCATGTGTTGAGTTTAATTATCCTTCCTTGCAGTTACTTTGTTACAAGTGTTGTGCTTGCTTGCATTGAACTCTATGTGTGTTAAATGAGATCATTTATGTGTCAAAACTAGGCACAAATCATAAGCAACAACATGAATCATGCACCATCATCAACACACTCTTCGTGTACCCAAGATCCCCTTATTCAATTTCGGGCGGATCTAGGACACAATCACCACAAAAAATATATGCTATATTAAAATTTGGAGTACATAATCGTTCAGCTTCACAACATCTTCATGGAATCAAAGTTCCAGAACTTCTTGGAAGAAAAATGTCTTCAAAAACTCACACAACCTCCTACAACAATGAGCTTTCCTTTGAAAAATAGCTCATTACTCCATATTACTAAAAACTCCTTCCAAAATAACTTATTACTCCAAAAAAATTATTAAAAAATAAAACTTATCACTCAAATAATCCTCTCATACCTTATCTCTCCAATTACAAAAAAAATCACTTTAATCCTCTCACGTCTTATCACTTCAATTACAAAAGATTCACTCTACTTCTATTAAAAAAACAATTTAATGAAATCACTTTATAAAGTGAATTGTTTTCCAAAACTCAAATTTAAAACACTCCTTATCACCTTTCCATTATCTTATCACTCAAAAAAACATTTAATATAACTTTTTAAATGTCTTTTACATACATACCTTTTAAAATTGAATTTATCATCCCTTTATGATATCACTTCATAAATGGTAAATTCAAGTTTATTTCCAAACTTTTAAGTTTAGATTCATAAACTATAGAGCAAGGTAATATATGCCATACCATGCGCCTTCCAATATGGAACCTGAGATCATCATTCCATGCTCCACGGGAATGGCTGAGTGTCGACAACTTATTTTACGGATATGGAGAGCAAATTTGGAAATTTCTCGAAGATTTTTGCCAATTTATTTATTTCACTTCTCTGCAACAGCGCAAATGCCTTTTACTGATCACGAGTTTCCTTCAAAAAAGCACAATCCTATGGCAAAAACAATAGTTGTCGCTTGGCATTCATTGATCTTGGTCTCGTTGATAAAAAAAAACTCCTCTGAATTTATTCGAACAAAGTACCACTGCCAAAGGGAAGCTGATTTGTAAACTGACGAGTGACATTATCAACAAAACATAGCATCGCATGTATCTAAGTAGCAAAAAAATATTATCAGGGATTGACGCAGAGCTACGAACGAAATATTTGAACTGAATGGATCCCTTCTTGGTTGTCTTCAAATGATTTGGTGTCGTTACCATCGTCAGCGTGCTCTTCTGTGTTTTTGTCAACGTGCTAGCAGTCGTTCAATCCTTCAAAACTGGTAAAGATATATTTGATGGCATCCTCTAGTGTTATGGGGTATTTATTGTATTATTTGTGGTGGTCGCGGAGACTGAATGGGAGCGGATTCAGAAGTTCTGGAGAATGATTCAAATATTCATTGAACCCTTTCTTTATCACAGTTGTTTAAGTTGGTATTTCAGTTGTATGTGGCATGATTCTTGCCCTGTAGCTAACTGGATCCTCGACGCTTCATTTATGCCCATCGCTTTCACTACGTTACTAGTAAAAAATCTAGCAAGATAGTTAAGTTTGAAGAAATAAATGGCTGATGAAGCAAAAACAAAAGGAAGTGTTGCATTTTCTTCAGGAAACTTTGAGGAAGCTAATTGACTCACCTCTAGATATTTGTTCAACAGATCTCAGTTGTCAGTTAATGCAAAAATAAGATTTGTTAATGGAAACTCAACTTTTTGGCTCTTTACAAGGATCTCAGCTCCACTCAAAGCTCAAAGAAGCACTCCACACTGCTCTACCACTTCTGCTGCGACACATACACTTCCACCAACAAGTTGTCACAAAAAATCGCTGATCCACGACGACACAAAAGTGTGAAAGTGTGACAGTGCTTTGGATTTTCTATGTCCACTTCAACCTCATGGATGGCGAACTACTATGATTTGGTTCTATGCTCACTTCTATGCCATTGACTGCAAAACTGATATATTGACATAGGCTTATTTGGCACCTCATGGCAGTAACCAATTTCTTCATGAACTCACACTAGTTAGCACCAATGCTACCATCATGAATTGAAATCAAATCTCATGCATAACAACTTACTCAGGTAGGAATCGTCACTTCTCCTAAAAAAGAAAACAAAAAATTGTCTGTCCAAAATAGCTGCTCAGGAAAACCATACAAAAATCACTTCTTCTCTATGCAATCTGACGTTGTAGGAAGATCACACAAAGCCACACGGTTCTACGGCTCCTCTTCTACATAGGAACCTTTAAGCTAGAGCTGAAAGATCATTATCCAATCAAAATGCAATATCGACTCCGCCCACACAGATCAATTTTGATCCACAATCATCTTTCAGCATCAGTACATAACAACTCAGGTGAATGTTGTGAGGTCTACAACTGGATCTCCAACAACGATTCATTTGCAGGTTACAAATAGCAATCTATCCTTAATTCTTCATTGTGGTGCTGTTAATTATGGAAAGAAGAATTGGATTCTTCCATCTCATAGGCCCAATGGAACACAAGATTATTAAAAAAATGATTTGCGGACTCCTTTTACAAAGTCTGGGAAAACTCTTTCTTAACGATTGAAAGTCTTGACACAAACATATCTGCAATTGAATTTGTTTTGTATGACCAATCAAGAGAAGCTATATAAGGAAATATCGATCCATACCACATCTATGCTCCCCCATGCTTCTGGCTGACTCCTCCAATTTTCTTCTCAAAACAACTTGTCGCAGAATATGGATTGTCCGTTGTTAAGAAATATGCTCTCACGACTCTCAATAGTAGGCACAACGGGTTATCATAGGCGTAACTCCACGCAGTTGATCACTCCATCTCGCAACAGGCTAAATTTTTAAAAATAAAGCTATGTGACATGATCCCAACAATAAAGTAACCCTCAGTGCTTTCATGAGTACGCAGGTCCATGCTGCATCATCCACACACATTTATTTGTTAAGTTTGGGGCCTTGAGGCTACCACCATGGCACGATGTAAACAATAGTCTATGGATCCCAAAATGCAAAACCATGTGCTCTGATACCACACATTGAATAATCACACACCATTAACACACATAAAAACACACAGATTTATACCCAAACACAGTCATGGTGGAAAAGGCTTTAGCCTCACGGCTTCCTCACATATTTTCTCATTATTAAAATAATGTAATATTACAATTAAATAGATGAAGAGACTATGTCTCAAGATAATGCGTTCTATCTTGGACACTTTGGTTGAGACAATTTCTCAACCATACACATATCAATCTAGGAGCTATCTAAACTAACTCCTAACTTAGAGGAACAACCCAATCTAGAGATTTAGGCATAAATTCATAAATTTTAATATATAGTTGATTTATTTTGGATTTATAATTGTTTTATGAGAGAGCCTAACAAAATACCTTCTCTTCAAAATTATGGGTAGCGGAGAAAACATTCGTCTTTGGGATGATAACATCATGGGCCACCCTCCACTCAAGTCAGTTCAAGAATTTTCTAACCTGCGACAGTGGCTCATCAGTCGTGGAATAAACACCCTAGCTGGCATTTTGTCATGGGATGCTGCTAGACATTGGCTTTCTTAGAACATTCTACGCCCCCCTGAATGGATCCTCTTATCATCGCTTGTTGGCTTTGCTCAAATCCATTGGCACTCTTGAGTCAAATGGGGTTGGGGAAAATCTGGTCAATACTCTGCTGCGCTTGCATTTGTTGCCCTCCATCACAACACTCCCCTCCATTCCCCTTCTCTGTGGAAGCAGGTATGGGATCACGACGATCTCCCAAAGGTGAATTTTTTTTCACTTGGCTTCTCATCCACATGCGAGTGTTGATAGGTGAAAACTTGCTCAAGCGTGGTATCGAAGGCCCTCACCGATGCCCTCTTTTCTATGCAGCGTTGGATTCAATGGAACATCTGTTCCTGGAGTGCAAATTTTCCAAAAATGTTTGGGTGAATGCGTTGTTTGGGCTAAATGTCTAGCCCCCAAAAACGGGCCCGATTCCAAACCTCTTCATCGTGTGGAAGGAGAATTCTCCTCATGATTTGCGCAGCAAGTCCTTATGGAACTCTATCTGGTTCTCAATTCCCAAATTCGTTTTCTGGCAGATCTGGTTGTCCAGGAACGATGCCATTTTTAATAACAGATCTTTATTTTCCATGGTGGTGGCTGCCAAGGCGAAAGCCTTGCCTATTGAATCCTTGTCGAATCTCCCCTACAAGAAAGATAGTAATCTCTCCTTTGACGTGACAAACTGGATCGGTGGGCCTTTGAAGTCTACTCTCAATCTTAAATCTTGCTCTTGACCCAGTAATAATCCTGAGTGGAGGCTGCGGATTCCTGAGACTGAATTTAAAAATTGGTGGAAGTCTCATGATAAAGCCACCATATTTTGTGACATAGCTTCTAGGGTAATCCAGGTATCTCTGGAGCTGGGGGGGTCATCTATCCTCGAATTGGGAAAAGAAGAATCAATTTCAATTGGGTCCTGGGATAGAATTCCAATAACCAAGCAGAAATTTTAGCTCTGCTCAAAGCCTGCCAAATCACGCACGAACATGGAGAAAAGGACATTCAAGATTTCTGAGACTCAAAAATATTGATCAAAATCATGAACACAAGAGACCAATTCAATAATATTTCCCTCAATAAGAATTTTCAGAGACTCAGAAAAGTGTTACAAAAATACACCTCCAACTCCTTCCATATCCTCCAAAACTTAAACAAGGAAGTTGATGCAAAAGCAAATGCAGGCTATCAGCTGGCCCAAGGAGACCTCCCCAAAAACGACGATGCTCCAATTTGGACTCTGATACCTTAATAATGAACAATGAAAGAGAAGATCCTCTATCAAAGGGAATTTTGGAAAAATAGATTATGTATCAAGGGTTTATTAGGCTGCGGCCCGACCTATTCTCATAAATAAAAAATATAACCATTCTTGTTAATATATATATATAGTAACATCACAAAAGGAAATGTTATAAGTAGTCATGTAACCACAATGTACCCAAATACATTGAATACCATAGCCATGTTGAGCCATTGACTAAAAACACCTTAAGCAAGATGATAAATCCACAAAAGACCAGGAGAAAATGATAGGAAAAGAAGTTCATATGGAAATCCTCCATATATGGACACGAGTATTAAGGGATACTTTCACACCACTAGAATGTGTAATTTGCAACTATGTTACGTTGACACACATTATGAATTATTAATGGGTTGTCTATTTTGAAGGGATACATAGAGGGACACTAACACACTATTTCTACAAGTAGGCGCGAAATCCATTTGGTATGACAATAATTATAAACAAACATGATAATTCTACTTTAAAGGTATAAGTAAAAAAAACATTTATCTTGCTGATTTTTGTCTGTAAGGAAAATAATCAATACACTTCTTAAGTGAGTTGAACAAGAATACCTTTTGGATCTCTAATTGTGATCGATGGATAGAACCAATGGTTTTTTGAGTATAAAAGCTTTGCAAACCTGTGTAGCAGAATTTAGAGTAGCTATATTTACGAAACAAAACAATTTTTTTATATAATAAATATAATGGACCAAATATCCAAATAAGCATGAAAAAATGCCCAAATTAGAATTATGTGCTTGAATCAAGTGAAATAACAGGTCAATTAGACCTCTTCAAATCATTAGGATCACTTCCTCTAGCAGAATATTTTAGCTTCTTGCCAGTTTTGGAAGAGTTATGGGAACATATAATTTGTGGTCTTCATATACATATAATTTGTTATTTTCTTGATGAAAGATAAACTAATAAAGAAGTAAAAGAAGCCAACATAATTCACAAGTAATTATCAAGGAAGAGGAATCAAACCCTAATTCCTATAAGCATTGATTTCTCAACAAACCATTGAGGTTTCACACCCCTTGAACAAGTACATATAGAAGCCAAAGGAGAGGCTAGTGGACAAGAAGTGAAGGAAAAATCTTGTGAATAAGGTAGCAAGGAATACACAACCAAGTTAGGGACACTGAGTTGAGCATTGAAGATTATGTGGTAAAGGAAGAAACAACTGAGTTTGAGTCCTGGTTAGAGGTCACAGCTAGCACAAGAGGGTCGAGGCAATTTGGAGGTCTAGCCGAGTGTAATAGCAGATTGTTTGAGAATTGTGAGGGTAGGCCATAGGGGTCATAGAGGCCACAAGCATGCCTAAAGAAAGTTGAGGGTGTTGCGAAGTGTGGATAAAGGTCAGCCCTAATAGTGGACTATTATGATACTATAACAAGTAGAAGTTTATGGGCTAAAGAGATAAGCCTAGGTGAGCTAAGTGTTTTGTTGGTTGTGTTTTTTGTAGACAAAGGACAACTATTTTATTTGAATATTGGGTAGATGAGAACTTAAGGGATAAGGCCTTATCCCTAGGTTATTATTTAAAGGATTGGTTTGTATTTTAGCATTGTATTAGGGACTTTAAAGGGCCATGATTCTTGGTACGAGAGCCCTATGAGTTTCTTATTAAAGGACTGATAAGTAACAAGCTTTGGGAAATTAATCTTGTGTACTATCATTGATTTGATTATTGTTATATTTTTGTTGTGCAAAGGTATTTTTGTTGGGAAAATATAATAAGGCATAGATAAAACCTAGGCTGTGTGGAAATTCTAAATTTACATAACTTGGATGGATTAGAATCATAATTATTATATTTCAAAGATGCAGTCTAATAAATGTTTTTACCTTTTTCACTGGAATTCGGTGGTACAATTTTGGGTGTGATTTCTAAAATGTGTTATCGTAGAAATTATATAACATATGCATATATATATCCAAATTATCATGATCTAACAATATTTATCTTCTTGCTAAATACAGAATCCTTCCACTGTTAATCTTTTGTGGAAATTTAAAAACTCAATTGAAAACACATGAAGCAATAAAAACAATAACACATAACATAATTGTTTAATGGGAAAGCCTGAAGCTGAAAACCCCAACTATCATATATTATGTATCATGGAGATCATGTAACAATCTCATACAAAGCTTAGTACATCAAGCTCTCAGTACAATCAATCGTCACACACTAATAAGAAGAAATTTGAAAATCCATGCACTGATTTCTTGCCACTTGATAGCCTGCCTCTACTGCGCAATCCTTGTTGAAGAAGACCCCTGAATGAATTTGAAACTACCTTGCTTGCACTGCACAATCCTCATTGGCAACTCCAATGTGTGTGTGATGCAATTAATGCATCACTATAGTCATAACGGATAGTCCATCTTGCCCTTTCACCTATCTCTCCACTGGGTCTCCATTGGAACTGAAATGCACTGTAGTTAACTACTGTATTTGTTCAGTTGATTAGTGATTTATTATTTGTGAATTAATTAACTAATTAATTTACTCCACTCTCACTAGTGTATCATTCAGTTAGACTAGATACAACTAGCTCAACTGAGGTTAACTCCATTAACTGAGTTAAAATGAATAACAAATCCATGAACTACTCTTCCAACTCTGTCATAACTTTGCCGCTTAAGTTCTAACTGAGTCCTCCATGCATGAACCACCAGTAAACCCTAGGAATTGCGTAATTTCTTCAACCCACTTATTTTTCAAATCTGTACACTTAAATTAAGTGCTCCAAGAGAATAATTTGATATTTAGAGTCTGATTATTATTAAGGGCTAATAATAATCGACACTTCTATTTTTAGATCGATGATCTATAAATAGACTTCACCCGATATTATAAAAATAGAATTTCATCCATTTTTCCAACTTGACCAACCATCCACAAATAGCATCCTACAACTTCTGAAATATGATCATCATGTCTAAAAATAGACATAGTCTAAAAATAGACTTACACCTAAAAATAGCCTACGAGCCCACTTAGTGAAAGTGATTGATTTTCACTAAGCTCATCATCTTGTTGAATCTCAACAGTTATTAAATGCATGATGGATTATGCCCCAAAAACCCCTGGGTCATAAGATTTTGCAAATTACATAACTCAAACTTATGATTCTAAAAAACATTTGTGGGGTTTCAGTGCAAATCGATTAGAAAAAAAATGCTTGAAAAGTGTAGAAACATTTATTGGTTAGATTGTGCTTATTTCAAATAAAAATCAAAGTGATTATTCTCTCATTTTTTTCACAGTTTTGATGGGTTAATTGGGTATGGTATCACAATTGCAATAAGATGTGTAAGAATGGAGAAATTGGGTGAAAGCCTAGGAATTTTATTGGTCATAAGCAAATTGAGGAATTTTTTGCACACAGATAAAATGTTGGGCAAAGAGGATCTTGAGATATTTTTATTTATGGAGATTGAATCCAACCAAGTGGAAGCAGACTTATGATTGTAAAAAATCTCTGCGGGGGTTTTTGGTAAAATTGATTGGAAAAATGCTTGGAAGAGTGTCAACGCATTTATTAGTTAGAATATGCTTATTTCAAATAACAATTGAAGCGACTCTTATCTCATTTCAGTTAATATATTTTATGGGTTAATTGGGTATCGTACCACAACTGAAATGAGAAGTGTAAGAGTGGAGAAGTGAAATTGACTGAAAGCCTAGGAATTTTATTGGTCATAAGCAAACTAAAGAACTTTTTGCACACAGACCAAGTGCTTGACAAAGAGGACCTTGAGATTTTATTTATTTATTTATTTTATTTTATTTAATGGAGATTAAAGGCAACCAAGTGGAAAATGAATATAAGGGCGAAAATGGACATAGATAAAGTTTCAATTGAGAATAAATATTTAGAGGCTTCACATTAGAATACATTTTAAATTGGAAAGTTATGGTGTTTAAAGATAAGTTATGGATAGAGATGATGCATTCATAGTTTAAAGCTTTGTAAAGAATGTTCACATATGGAAAAAAGGTGGGACATTATTTCTAAAAGTGTTATTGCAAATGGTGGAAGAACATGATTTTATTTATGATTTGCTTAAAATCAAAGGCAATATATTAATTGAAAACAATCAATATAAAAAATTAAGATTTTATGATAGTTATGTTCAAAATTGTACTACCTATGTAAGAGAATGTATAAAGTTCAAATACAAGTTCATCATTGGTGCTTAGGGTTGTAGCATGCATTATTGTCCTTCAATTATTAGCCTTGCCTATGCAAAGAAGACAACACTCAATAATCAAAGTAAATGATGCATTCAATCAAGCTACAAACCATTCAACAAAATGAAAGAAAATAAACAAAGCTATGGTATATTATAGTAAGGAAAAGAATGGGGTAGTGTGGGCCAAGTTGGTGGGCCTTCTTAATTGGTGCCACATTGCATATGAAGCTATAAAATCAAATTATACTCACACCACCAATGGCCTCAACACCAACAATGAAAAATTTCATTAATCTACCAATTATTTCAGAGTTACATTGTTGCTATCAACATTTCCCAGATGGCTAAGCTTTGAACTACCAAGATATGACAACCTCCTCTCTACAATCTACTCTATTAAAAATCTACATCTATCCTCACAACAACAACAACAACAATAACAAAATCCCCTTCAAAACTCAATCTGCTCTCTGCCCATACATTTATACAAGAGAGACAGAGGGATGAATTGGAACTAAATCCTCCAAGTTTGGACTATCAAATCATGGGTGGATTGCAAGATATTTTCTTTTATGCATTCTTGGTGGATTTTGGTTGAAGAACCAAATATATGATTACATATGATTCATTTAGCATACAATCATTTGGGAATAGGCAAGATTTGGTTCCTTTGGTGGTTGATTGCTTTGCTTGGGACGCAGGTTGGAAATGACCGTAACCAGAAAGATACCCTTGAAGGAATCACACATAACTCCCAAATCACACACATTCTAGGGAAATTGCACATGATTCACCTAATTGGCAATATTATGGAAAAAATCAATGTCTTGTATTTTCCATATTATTTGTCATTTCCTTGAAATCACCCCGAAGTTAGTCACTCTGTTTTCCCCGACACAAGTTGTATGAATTGTTGATCATAATATGAGTATAATCTAGATAAGATGAAACAATGTCATTAACTTTAAGAACGAAACCCATGTCCTGGAATTCCACTTGGAGTTGTATGTATATATATATATATATATATATATATATATATATATATATATATATATATATATGCCAACCTCGGAGGTTGGCTACAATATTGCATAAGAGTTATGGGAACATAACTAGGCAAAAAACTGTCATTACTAAACTCAAGCATAATAATTTCTCGTTCGTTAAAAACAAAGGAAAATAATGACAATCCACTATATAATATTTCTAAACTCGTCATGGTATATCTATGAAGAAATGTATTAAGACTGGTAACATAGAGGGAAAAGGAGTGAGATCAAATGACAAAAAAATGGGTGTTTTGGATATTGAGAAAGATGCCAAATTGGTGACTCAAAAAATGGATGATAGTAAGCCAATATTATGTTGAAAGGATTTTATAGGGTAAATTCTTCGAAAGTACAACAACATCTCCCATATAAAGTTCATGAGTTGGTCCTCCAAAAGTGATTTGACATTATAGTGAAGTTAATGGGTTGCCAATTTATTGAGTCATTTCTCAAGTCAAATGAACTGTGAGTATCTTTCTTGTTATATTTTGTGGTAAACCAAAAACACAAATGCAAGTTAGTGGTCAACCAAAACCACTTGATGTAATGAATGATTTGTGGTACTCTGAAGCCACTTAAAAATTATAATGGTTTAGGGCTAGCCAAGGAAGACCCCAAGTATGATGTAATGGTTGAGGGTAACCCTCAAAAAACCCATGGGAAGGTTAAGGGTAGGAAATTCTTGATATGACCATAATGCAGTCTAGATGATTGACTGAATATCTAGAATTATCAAAGAATGAGATGAGAAGACAATGAAAACTAAATATATAGATGAAGATGAATAATACCGAAAATGATGCAAAGTACATGTAGGAATTATACAACATGCATGTATATATTGGATTCACCAGATCTAATAAAGTTAAATACTGAATCGCCTCTACAAATATTTTGCGAAATTAAAAACACAATCTCTAATCACATGAACATGAAGAAAGATCAATCACACACAACACAGATAATTTCCTGGGGAAAGCTTACAGCTAAAAACTGCACTATCTTCTATTGTATATTAAGTATGGATCGTGAAACAATTATATACAAAACTCTTCTCACAAGAACCCTCTAGTACTCAGCTAATTGTCTCACACTGTCATATGCAAAACTGACCACCACATAGCCAATTCTCAACCTCCAGACAACCTGCCTTGCTTGTGCAATCCTTGATGGTAAAGGTCCCTAAAAGATAGGAATTCTTGCCTGCCTTGACTGCACAAGTATCATGGGCACTCCAATGGGTGTTTGGTTTCAAGTGTGCAAGCCAATAATTCTACAACTTATAGTCAACTTCCCTTTCGCCTAGAACTCAACTGGGTCTCCACTAGATTTGACATGCCTGCAGCTAATAATAGTAAATCCTCAGTTGCATGTGAGATCACTAATTGTGAATTAATTAATATTTAATTCACTAGATCTCTCACTAGTGTATCTTCAGTTACAACTAGCACAACTGAGTTTAACTCACTTAACTGAGTTAAACTGATTTACAACTTGCACCAACTCATGCACCAATGCACTTCGAACTCTGTTACACTAGAATTAATCTACATGCCTCACCAACAACCTCTAACTCGAAATCCACAAGCTAACTTAATTTATCACTTTCAGTTAACTCATTCAAGTCCACATTGAGAATAGATTACAGTTTACTTTCCATCTTAATTAAGGGATAATCAAAATAGACATGCACCCAAAAACATCACTGTGGGCCCCACCCTAGTTTGGGTATTGCATGCAACCAGGTGATGAATGAAACCATGTGGTTAATGCACTAGGCGTGGGTGTTGAATCTTCTTGTTGAATCTCAACACTCCCTCTCAACAAGAAAGGGTTATCCTTCACCTTGATCCTGTCTCTATGGTATTCGAATTTTCTCCTGGTGAGCGCCTTTGTTAGAATATATGCATCTTGATCTTTCATGGGAATGTATTGAAGCAAAATAATCGTTCTCTGCACACAATCTCTGATATGGTGGTACCAAATATCTATATGCTTGGACATATCATGAAACATAGGATTAATCAAGAGTTTAATGAAACTCTAATTATCACAATGAATCACTGTCGGATCCATCTGAGAGCCAAACAAACCAACCAAGATTATTTCTCATCAAGATAGCCTCACATGCGGCTTAACTTGCTTGCCATGTATTATGCTCCCTTTCAGAGGCGAGTTCCACGGATCATTGCTTCCTATTGCCCGAAAGCGGATTTTGCAGTCCAATGCTAAAGATCCCCCTAATGTGCTCTTTACGGTACATTGGGTGAATTTTGCCCATTGATCTGCATACGACGAAGCCATGCTTCGGCTTCACTCCCATCCCGTTCGTACATACTACAGACCATACTACGATAGTGCACCCTCGGGCATCTCCAAGACATGCTTCCCCGCCTTCCAAAGAGCTTGGTAGGAAAGCTTAACTCATAGCTTGACTCGAGGTGGTTAAGCTGCGTAGCAAATGTCCCGATCTCATTTTCACCACCAAATATATTAGCGAACCCACTAGCTTTGTTGATAAACGATGGCATCCACTATCTCTCCGGAAGTAGCATCCTCTTTCCTCCAATTTCCTGGAAGAGGAGTATCCATGGTTTTATAGCTCTCCATGTTAAACTTACCCGGATATCTCCTTTGCATACCTTCAGCTTGAGGCACAAAAAATTTCACCATCCCGCTACCATGTTTCCAATCCAAGGAAATATGAAGGAGTCTTGTGTCCTTCATTTCGAACTCCCCTTGCAAGATCCTCCTTCCATATGAGTGTATTAGTTTCTCATCACAGTCAAAATTAGATCATCAACATAAAGAAAAATGATCAATAGCTTACCCTCAACCACAATGCGGTACGGGTTTTCATACGCTTCTACTTTTGGTGAAGTCCGGTCGATGTAAATAGTTTTCTGTCAAGTGTACCAGAGAACGGGGTGCTTGCTTCAACCCATACGGCCTCTTAGGTACGCACACATGCGACTCCTTTATTGAAGCTTTCAAAACCTTCGGAGTTGATGCTATGTATACCTCTTCCTCAATGATCCCGATTGAGAAAGCGCAATTTTCACATCCATGTAATGAATGTGCCAACCCATACGCGTTAAGAGTGCAAGGATAGATCTTATGGAAGAGTGCCTTGCAACGGTGCAAAAGATCTCATCATAATCTATCCCCTCGATCTGTAAGAAACCACAGGCCACAAATACGGCCTTTTTATTTCTCCACTACTCCCATCGGCGACTTGCTTTACCTTTTAGATCCCATCTCGATCCAACCAGCCGGTTGTCGTACGGTCTTGGGACTATCTCCCATGCATTGTTCTTCGACAATGGAATCATACTCCTCCACCATTGCATAAACCCAAGCGAGGTTGTTGCCACACTTCGCTGAAATGAAGATGGTTCTGGTCACTATACATTTGATCATAAGATCCATGTGATCCGATAAAGTCGATCGGGAGATTGTCTCATAGCATGCTGCATGATGAAGTAGGGGCTCCTACATATCTGTGCGGCATCAAGTCTCTGACCTATTAGCTTCCATGGTGCGCCTTCTGCCATTTACGATGGATGGCTCTGCATGAGTGTTTTTCCTCCACTCCATGAACCTCCTCATGTGGGCTGATCCACATCCTTGAGACTCATCCTTGGGAACTGACGGTTCCTCCCTGCGCATGCGAGTACTAGCTCCCTCTCAAGGGACGCACGCATGGCTTTCTCCTCATCTATTCGACATCACATGTTGCACAACGGAGTCATTATGTTGTACGGGAAAATACACACGATAATTCATGGGTTGTTTTAGTGTACCCCACAAAAATCCTAACCTCAACGCGATTGGTTACTGACTTCTGTCAACACGCGTCCTGTGGTCACATGCACATAAACGGATAAGCCAAAAATCTTGAAGTGTAAAACATCGGGTTTCTTACCAATAGAAAGCCTCTTCGGGTGTACTCATGCAAGTACTCTATGAGGACAATGGTTTTTCGACATGTACTTAGTTGTATTGAATTCTTACGCTACGAGATGCATCGATGAAGCCTTGATCATGCAACATTGCTTGTGTTGCACCCACAATAGTTATGTTCTTCCTCTCGGAAAGCCCCATTCCACTGCTGTGGGTTATGAGGTGATATGATTTCCTCTTCGAATTCCTTCTGCATTGCGAGAAGTTCTTGAATTCGTTGAGGATGTATTCTCTACCATTATCGCTCCTAAGAGCCTTCACTTGCTTCCCAGAGCTCTTTCTCCACCGGTGCTTTAAACTCACGAACTTAGATAACATTTGATCTTTCTTAACGCATGAAGAAGATCCGGCACTTACAAGAAAATTCATCAACAAATATTACATGAAGTACTTATGTTTTGTTGTTGAAGACGACGAGAAAGGACCACACACGTACGTGTGAACTCTCTCAAGGATCCCCGAAAGCTCTATTTTCCTTCTCATGAAAGGTGGGCTTTACATATTTTTCCATAGTGCATCCCTTGCATGTGTATGACTATGCAAGTGTACCCCTGCAGGAATACCCGGTAGAAATGCAGTCGCATGACTTTCAAGGCTCCATGGTGAAGATAGCCCAATAAACGACTTGTGCCATAATTCACCCTCATCTTTGACTCCACCTTGCTATTCCTTGCCCATAATTTTTGCTGCTAACCATCTACCTCCATCTTATAGAGATTATTAACTCGAAGATCCCTATCCTCTTGTCTTGACCCGTTGTTTTATATCGCATGAGAAATCTTTTCCATCACTAAAAACAACGTCACTAGCCTCTATCCTCCAACATTGCGACTAAGACATAAAGTTTTTCTTTAGACCGGTACATGCATCACATATTTTAATTGAAATGGTTTGCATGAATCCTATGAAAGGTAATGGTACCAATCCCCGGTAGCCTTTGTGCCCATCCATCGTCACCCCATCTCAATATGCATCTCTCGAGATCTTTCTCCTCCAAGTCACTGAAAAATTCCTTATCTCTCGTCATGATGAAAGGAAGCTCCACTATCCAAATACCAAACAGATCCCAACGCATTGGGACACCATGCATGCGATCATATGAGAGTTCAAGCTCAAACTACGAGATAAAGGCCTCATCTGAAGTACACGAGATCCTCCAACCTTCTTGTTCTTCTTCTTTTGTGGACGGTTAGTAGCAAAATTCCCATGCTCGTGATCAATAGAAAACACTTCACTTTGGACATGTCACTGCTTCTGTGCCATTCTTGGACTCGGTTAGAATGCCGAATTTCTTTCCCTTCCCCTTCACTGTGCCTTGGTAGCTAAAGCACAATCCTCTTCATCCTCATTGTTAGATGAATATCCATCTCTGCGGTATTGCAGCGTACGAACACTTCTTGCGCACAAATCCGACCACGGTCATTCCCAATCTAGAAATTTTTCGCTTCCATTGACAAAGTCTTGATAACTATGCCAACTATTTGGAAGTCCTAGAGAGAGCCAAGCTCACCAAATCATCATTAGAAATTGTTATTCCAATGCTCCCGAGTTCATCCCAACATTGGACAAACTTTGTTAGATATTTTTGGAATGGTCTTAGCCCTTTTCCATCTTGATATTCCTTAGTTTATCTTTGATTGCCAATTTCTTATGGTCATTGCTGCTTTGGAATAGACCCATCAAATCCTTCCACATTGCACTTAGTGGTGTGAGCTTTCCCATGGAGGCTTGATACAATGTGGTCGTCGTACTCTATCAACGGGATCCTCCTTGCCTTTTTCCACTTTCTTTTGCCATACATCAAAGATTTTCACCATCAGGGCTTAGGAACTATCCACTTTGTCAATGAATTCCTTCAACCCGAGTGTCTTCAAGTATTGCCTCCATCCTATCCTTTCAAGCTTAATGTAGTTCGAGATGCCCTCGGCCCCGCATACTCTAACCTCAAGCCATTAGAAATCCATTTCAATCTTGAATCGTAATAACACCAAGAGAGTCTTTACTGCAAATTCGAATTCTATCCGGTCACTAAACTCAACTCACCTTCACTATCACGCAATTTCATGTGCTCTGATACCATGTATAAATTATACAACATGCATGTATATCTTGGATTCACTCGATCTAACAATGTACTAAAGTTAAATATTGAATCACTTCTACAAATATTTTGCGGAATTAAAAACACAATCGTTAATCACATGAACATGAAGAAAGATCAATCACACAATAAAAGATAATTTCATGAGAATGTTACGACTAACCCAATATATTCTATTGTATATTAAGCATGGATTATGAAACAATGCTACATGCAAAATTCTTCTCATGAAGCCTTCCAATACTACAGCTAATTGATCTCACTGTTGTCATATGAAAAAATGACAGCCAGCACACTTAGACAATTCTCAACCTCCGAGATAGTCTACCTTGCTTGCACTAATCCCTTATGGTAAAAATCCCTAAAAAGATAGTAATTCTTGCACCGCCTTGAGCTTTGCTAGAGTATCATGGGCACTCCAATGGGTGTTTGGTTGCAAGTGTGCTGACAATAATCCTGGCCCGATAGTCAACTTCCCTTTCACTTAGAACTCAGCTGGGTCATCCACTAGATGCGACATGCACTGCGACTAATAATAAGTAAATCCATCGGTTTCATGTGAGATCAGCTGATTGTGAATTAATTAATATTTAATTCACTATGATATCTCACTAGTGTATCTTCGAGTTACAACTTCATGTACGGTGAGTTTAACTCACTTAGTCGAGTTAAGCCCGCGATTTACTAACTTGCACCAACTCATGCACCACTACACTTCGAACTGTCAGCTACAAGCTGAGAATTACTTTGCATGCCTCACCAACAACCTCTAACTCAAAATCCACTAGCTAATTTGAATTTATCACTTTTAGTTAACTCATTCAAGTCCACATTGAGAATAGATTACGGTTTAATGTCCATCTTAATTAAGGGATAATCAAAATATACATGCACCCAAAAACGATACTTGTGGAGCCCCACCCTAGTCTAGGTGCTTAATGCAACCAGTGCTTAATGCACTAGGCGTGGCGTTGAATCTTCTTGTTGAATCTCAACGATTACAAAAGACTAAAGGTGAAGACAACTCAAGATATCCATGTTGAATCATAAGTATTCATCGAGGTGGGGTATGAAGAAATAATTTGTACTTATGATATATGGCGAAATTATTAATATGCAACAAAAGTCTCACGTATGATCGAAAGATAAGGACATTTAGAGGTTAGGGATGGAGATCACATAGAATTAGCTAAGATATTTATATGGAGATGTTGCGGATATAGTTATACTGAGATGATTGAACCAATTAGCTATATACTAGAAATCTTGTTATGAGCACTTGAATGATATGTAACGAGACCTCATGTCTTGTATTGAAATATGTTAGGGTGTGATGCTATAAGTTATTATAATAAATACAATTTGATATTTATAGTATGGTTATAGTTCTTATGTAAAAAAAATTAGGAAATATCTATTTATGGTTATAATATACTAACACTAATTTTCTCATTGAATGTTGTAGGAGGGACTTGAACACATAATACATCATTAAAATGACCATTGTCTAATTGAACTAGGCCAAACCCTACAATGTTGAAATATCATCTATTGTCACCATCGGATATTTGTTTGGTGCTACGATAATTAAGAACAAATAATATAGACTTTATATTTATCCATATGATAAGGTTTCTCTTGAATCACTAAATGACTTATTAGAAGAAGAAGTAGATGTTGCATTAAAGGGAAAACTAGAAAGAAAAAAGTGCACTTCCATGAGAAGAAGAATTATAAGAAAAAGAATCGAGATTAATGTTCCACTTCTTCATTTTGCTTCAAAGTGACTCCTTCGTCATTTTAAAATATTTAGATTGTAGATGTCCATCTTTCCCACAAAAGTTGCAATGGTTTTCGGTCCTTTTACATTTTGATTTTAGTCATCTTTCACCATTGAGGATTCAAGACTATTGTTTTTTCTTTTTGGTGTGATGATGTTTCCTCTTTGGATGCTTTAACATTCATATTTTTGTAGAGGTATGCATATTATTGTAGCTACTTGAGGTGCGAGAGATTATATTTCTCTCTAATTAAAAAAATAAAACTAGCATTTGCAGAGAGGAGGTGAAAAGTAACGTCAGGGAGTGGGAATGTGGAAAACAATAATTAGAGTGTATATATGGAGAATTTTACTTTCTATATATCTTTTGAAGAATGTAATAGGAAGTTAAATTTAAAAATAAATTTACACTAACATAAAGTAACACTAACATAATTGTCCCGGAATAATGGCATAGTAATGATCGTATCCTTCCTCTTCATGCTCCCTTCTCATCCTATGCTTTTCACTATACGACATATGAGAAGTGAAGAAAGTACCAAGGTGGGATAAGAATCAACAAATGACAAATATGAAGAGAGAAAATGAAGGAAAGGAAACCCTTTGCACTCAAGAAGCACTACTGAAAATGGATTCATGAACTCCCTCATACATTGGATCAAATAAAAAAAATCATGGAGCTCACTTGCCAATAATAGAGAAAAGAAATAAATATGGAAAAAAAGAGAAAAATATTTGAGAAAGAGATGTTCATTTGAATATAACACTAAACTCGAAGCATCTCTTGCCAAATTTGTGTCTACAAGGCTTAAAAGCATCTACTTGCCAGAATTTGGCTACTCTATGTGAAATTCCATTGAAATCAAAGTATTTTTTTTCATTGTGTAAAGACAATTTATCAAGCATTGGTTAACACCTCTATTTATCAAAGCAATTTTAGAAGGATTATTAAGTTTGTTGTTGAAATCAATCCAGGAAGTAGTTGTATTAAACATTTACTTCTTCAAGAATGTTGTCTTCAAAGGAAGAACATGTGTTAACACCTCTATTTATCGAAGCAAGTTTAGAAGGATTATTATTGTTATTAAAATCAATCCGAGGGTGGTTTCTGTAATCATTTACTTCTTCGAAAGAATGTTGTCTTCAAAGAAGAACATATGCGACTTTGCTTCCTTTTATTAGAGAAAATCATTATTTTGGTCTTGCTAGTATTGACTTGCATCCCACTACTCTACAAAAATGTTGAAGAGACGCATATAGATGCATCGCAATCCATGGGTAGATTTAGAAATCAATACAAGATGCGTGAACATATAAAAGAAACTTTATCACAAACTCCCTCAACATAACACCATCTCCACCTTGCAAAAAAGCTACCTATTCTTCCCAAACCTTTTCACAAACATAGCTATAGAAAAGACAAAAACTAAGATGTAATATTTAACTACCATAACATCAACAAGTTATGAATATCGATAAAGTAGTGAAACACTAGTTAAACCATATATAACCTTCTATTTCTTATCCATTCTTACTACACATCAACTCAAAAGATAAAAAACAATATGTAATATTTAACTACCATAGCATCAATAAGTTATGAATAAATAAAAATAAAATTGATAGAGTAGTGAAACAATAGTTAAACCATTAACTTTCTATTTCTTATCCATTCTTACACTACCATCAACTCTTTTAAGAGCTTGGTTGAGGGACACTATTCTTCACCAAATCTGTATTGAGAAAAAATAAAATAAAATTCATCTTCGCTTCTTATTCACTCTTCATAATTTGAAAATTTTTCAAACATGGTGGACTCCATGGAATATATCACCATTTGTTTCAGCCCCAACTCATATTAGCACATTAATACTTGTCACTGCTAAGATTTCCCAAAATTCATTAATTTTATCCTTTCTTGACAAATATCGCAATTTATAGAATTTTCCTTTTAAGTCTCTATTATGTTATCTGGAAACTTTCCATTTCAAGTACTTTAGTGTGTCGCTACTACTGTTTATGGCCTTGAACTTGATAATGTTGGGCTCCTCAAAAAACTGTTGTATGTTCAGATCTCTATACTGTCATTAGATGAAGAGATTGGCTTTCACAATAAAGGAAATGCAGATCATATCTTCATGAAAGCTTAATGATGGGAGTGGGCCAATTAATGAAATATGTGGAAATCCATTACAGTCATCAGCATCTACTTACTCCAGCAATGACTCTGATAGTCTACATAATTCCCCCCCCCCAGATTAAGGAATGAAAGTATCAAGTCAATGCGTCACCACATTTACGCTGCAAACAGGTTAGTGATCAACTGGGAATAAATTACAGTAGGGATTATAAGGATGACAAGGCTGATGAATTTGAGCTACTGTATGTGGAGGGATTACCTATGACAGTAATGCAGAATATTTTGGTTTTCACCCTTTGGAAATTGAACACTCTCAGATAATGAGTTTCCCTTCACAGCAGTCTTCCCCAGTTGGAGCCATAAAAATATTGTGAATTGTGTCAGGTTGATTTATCTGAACTGGAAAATGATCAATGTACCCATGCGATCAGTAACAATGGCCAACTCTCAGAAGACAATATGTATATTACAGGTTTGAAGACAGATTTCTTAATACCAGAGATACCCTAACAGAATCTATTGTGGCAGCTACGATTGTGCTTGATACTTCTTCCTATTGTCATGGGCGTCGAAGAAAAGAGGGGCAGGGTTGGTTGGAAGATGGTCAAGAAGATGAAAGTTAGGTTTTTGGACTTAAACAAGCACTGGTGATGCCAATTGCCAGAGTTCAGCAGAAAAGGAATACATAATATGGGGGGAAAATGCAAGCTCAAAAGGTTACATGATAGTGTCCAGCAGCCCAAGTGCATCCTAGAGTAAAAGTGAGGGAAGATTTATTCATACTTGGAGTTGTATATTTTTGGAAAAATCTTAAAGCAGTGGAAAGATTTGTGGAAACTAAAGAAATGGGGGATATATTATCACACTATTATGGCAAGTTCTTCAATACAGAGTCATATTGCAGATGGGCAGAATCTAGAAAGACAAGGAGCAGAAAGTGTATCCAAGGCCAGCGCATTTTCTCTGGATGGCGGCAAATGGAATTGTTGGCACGCCTTATTCTTGACATACCTGAGCATTTCGGAAACATGAGATCCCGGAGGTAAATTTTTCTCGCCAAGGAAATTCAATATTTTATGTAAATATAAAAATGGTATGTTGTTGTTAATCATACATCAATGGAATGCTGATATGACATTTTAATGTCCACAGAAACCAATTTAGCTTAATTGGGGTGCAAATAGAGTTTGCATATATGATTTGATGATACATCTTGTAAGTTGTAACTAAGATGAGAACCATGTGGACAGGATTCACAAAAGTGACCTCAATTCTTTGAGTTAGAACAGTTTCATTTTAAGGTTTGGGTTATGAACTTTTGAGAATTTTCCCTACATACTGTGTTGGTAGAGTTGAGTGATTTTCTTGCCCTAGGCACATGCTTCTCCCTTGTATGTTTCCCAAGAAGCTGTAAAGGGATGTCTTTGTTTACTTTTTCTAGGCTCAAGCTTCTTCCTTGTATGAAATCCCAGGGATTCGTAAAGGGAATCTCATTCGCCTCTGCACATGTTTTGTCTCTCATGTAGATTTGTTGTTCTTGGGAGTCTGTATTTAGATTTTGGGCTATCTTTTAATATTTTATCCTTGATCCAATTTGTGCTGATATCCTATCTGTTGTCCTATAACTTTCGTAATATTATCAATTTATGTTTTTTTTGTTCAATGAAATTACAAAACACATTTTCAAAAAAAAGTCTCCTAGTTGCAAAGTATATATTGCCTTACTACTATTATGATATTTTGAATGTTGGTACAGGTATAGGGTCTCATGGGTTTTCTGATAAACAGATAACAAAGGCATTCAATGATGGAAGAGTTTCTATGGAAGAGAGTTTGTTGCAAAGTTGAAAGCATTAGCAGGACCAAACGCACTTGTTCAAGCCGTGGGAAATTCGCAAAGGAAAGGAAGGTCTTACTGTGGCTGTCAGACACCCAAAACAAGACAAACCCAGTCAACACTTCTCATTATGAAATTCCTATAGGCAAGGCATGTTCCAGACTTTCTACTGAAGAGATTATTAAGTTTGTAATTGGATATTTTAGGCTTAGCAAAGCCCAAGCAGATGACTTATTTTGGGAAGCAATATGGCCTCGTCTCTTGGAAATGGGACACGGCATTCTGCAAGAGAAACTCGACAAAGCTGCCTATGAATAGAGGCAGACTTGCATAGTGTTTCTGATCCCTGGTGTACGAAGTTTTTCAGGAAAAGATCTAACAAAATGAATTCATTATTTTGATTGTGTTGGTAGAGGGTTTTAAATTAGGTGGCATTAGATCCAAGGGCTGCTCGAACTAGACACGCATGGTATAACAGGAGTCAAAGTGAAGCCAGAATGCTTCCATACTTCATGAGAATGAAAATGAAGAAAATGGGCACTGAAGGCCATCCCTATTCCTATCTTCAACCTAAACAAGTACAATCCTTTATATTTACAGTTGTTGACACCAATCTAACACCTAGGATACGACGAAAGAGAGTGACACGTTGACTCTGGGGGGATTCATTGAACTGTATAAATTGGAAAAGTTAACACATGTTGTAGTTGAGAGTAATGATAATTTTTTGGAATGTGCAAGGAACCAACCCCTGATCAGGAGGATTCCCTACTCTCTGCCTTGAAGCAGAGGGAACTAAACTACAAATAGGGATAAAAGTGCAGCTAGTTTTGGTAGAATATTGTGAGTCAAAATATCAAACAACAATGCTGAAATTTGACCCCAAGCGAGAATCTTCTGAGCCTGAACCTATTTTAGGTGCCAGTTCATCAGAAATAAGCATATCCCCTACCATCTTCAACTCAAGAAAGTGCCGAGAGAAACATCAATGCTACTTCTCTTAGTACAGATTCACTTTCTAGAAATAAGATTAATAACAATTATGAGAATTCTAGGATATGCAGATTGACACCTAGGATAGTTCCTCATTTAAACTTACCCTATGATCAACCAATAAACATGACGATCGAATTCTGTCTCAGAAATAATTATATCCCTACGATCTTCAACTCAAGCAAGTGTCGAGAGAAGCATCAATGCTACTTCTCTGAGTACAGATTCAACTTACTGGAAATAAGATTAATAACAATTCTGAGAATTCTAGGGATACGCAGATTGACACCTGGGATAGTTCCTGATTTAAACTTACCCTATGATCAACCAATAAACATGACGATCAATTCTGTCTCCCGAGGAAATAAGCTAGATCAAGTCTCACAAGCTTCAAAGTCTGAAGAAAACTTCTTATTCTGAGGCAAATTCATACCACAGGCATACTCAGGAAGTGTTTAATAATCCAGGAGTTGCATAGTCCTCAAGTCCTGATCCAGATGAAATTCATCCTATCAAGCGACAAGAAAACAATGAAAGTACTCTACAGGAAAATGTACGAAGGTAAAGCACAAGGGTTCGCCCCTTGACTACAAGAACATTAGAGGCTTTTGCTTCTGGTTTTTTCTCTCCTAAACAGCGGAGCAAGGAGAAGACTGGTGAAAAAAACATTGAATCTGGAGAAATAGTTTCACACATGAAATCTATCTCCATGCTGGATTCAAGATGACCTAATGAATGCTCTGAATACTCATAGTTCAGAAAGAAGTGACTTTCTTTTCTAGGTGGAGTCAGTCGAGGGATGGAGTCAGTCGAGGATGATGATAACACAGTAACAGTTTCTAACGCTTATAGAAAATATCTTAAAGAATTTATTAATAAAAAATGGCACTTCAGTGGCATGTATTTCAACACTGAATGAATAACAGACAAGAATGGGAGAATTGGCTCGGCAGTTACATTTGTCGATTTTTTTACTCGACAGAAGGGCGATGAGGAAGCGTTTTGATTGGGTGGGGTGAACAGTGTTTTCTCACCCCACTCCAGCAAAAATAGCACCTTCGACGTAACAAGAACTCAAGATAAGGTGTTGTGTAAGCACCTACAGCTTCTACAGAGAGAAGTGAAATGTAGATGGGAAGATATAATAAACAGTGCCAGAAAGCTTAACAAAGGAAAAAGCATATATGCATCAATCATCTTTCATATCTATTAAACAATAAATAAAAATTTAAGTGTTTTGAACTTAGATAAATAATCTTTAATGTAAGGAAGTCATTGGGATTTTAAATAAAGTAAATGGTTTCAAGACTACACGAGATTGGAATATATCGTGTTTATCAAATAAAATATATAGGTTATTCTAAGTTCCATCTAAGTTATATCACTATGCTTTAAAGGTGGAACCATAATTCATGAAGGATGAACATTTTGATTAATATGTGACTGCTTTTTCTTTCTTATCATACCATTTGGATTTCTTTACAACAATGATGGGGGTATTTGTTCCCAATGTAATCAGAGTACAATCTATTACTTCTTAGTATATCCTTCATGTGTTTTCCATGAAAGTAGGTGGTAATAATATACAAAATATCACTTGGACTAGTCATATTAAAATATGAAAGTACTATGGATTCAAATTCTCAAACCCAATTTTTTTGGGATGCTTTTTTCTCTCTTTATTTTTTTAACTTTTTTCCCTTAAAATGTACTGCTTAACCCAAACCCTTATTTTTTAGCATGCAAAAATCTTCAAAATAGTTGCCCACAAAAAATAAATGAAATTTTGATCAAACCTCAATGATAATGGAGCGAAACAACCCTTGCACTTTACTCCAAAAACACCCATGAAACCTCCTAAACTACGTTGTGTGGGTCCACCGCGACTTTGGCAAGTGAACACAGACGGTTTTGACCATAAACTAGCAAATTGGCCGAGTTTGGGCCGGTTTTTGTGGATTTTGGGCGAAAATAGGCCCTTAAAATGGTTTTTTGTCTGTGTTTGAGACTTCGGTGCGCTAATGAGATCGGCTTGAGTTTGGTGGTTTTCTGTTCAAGCCGGTTGATTTTTTAAAACTATGGTTGAAGTGTGTAGCATTGGGAGGTACTCCCACAAACCCTTGGTGTTAGGCTTGTGAGAGAGAAAACCCCACAAACATGATGTGTGGGTGTTGTTTCCTCCAAAAACACCCTCTCCAAGCCTTTAAAAGAGAGCTCACCCCCCTCCATTTGCCTCACACATCTCATTTGGATTTTTTATGAGTTTGATTGGCGGCTTGGAGAGTGTTGAGTTTTTGCTAGAGTAGTCATCTTGGAGGCTTGGATTTAGAGTTCGAGTTATTTCGGAGAGATAGTTTGGAGTTGTTAGTAGAGTTGGCTATCTTTAAGAGGAGGCTACGGAAGCTAGTTGGCATTTCCAGGTAAGGATTTTCACTTAAAAAATTCTTCATTTTCATTGTTATCCATGTATTAAATTTTTTGTGTTCTATGCTATCAGAATCTCTAGTTCTATGCTATCAAATTTTGTAGGCTACATATGCATTTTTTTTCCTAAATTTATCTTAGGTTTTCTATTTTTCTTCATTACGCAATTTTTTTTAAATGGAAAATTTCTTTGCAAACCTTAATTATTTCAAACCAACATGGCTCCAAAAGCCAAGGACATTGCATGGGCTCATTGTGATATCATTGATGGAAAAATGATATGCAAATTTTACAATAAACATATTGGAGGTGGGGGGTATTCTCAAATTGAAACAACACTTGGTTGGGATAAGAGGCGAAGTGTTAGGTCTGTTAGGGCGAGGAATACCTTTCCAAGTTTGAAAAGTTTGAGGAAGAGGGGACTATTACAAGCCATGAAAGAGAGTGGGTACGATGGTGATTATGAGATTCAAGACTCCCCTTTCTATCTCTTCACCAGCTAGACCACATTCACTATGTTCCTCCTGCTCTTCAGCCAACAATCTAAAGGAACAAAAGAGAACAAACATCAAGAGTTATTTTTCATCCTGCTGTTTGCCACTACCTCTGATTAATCCCACTTCCTCTACGACCAAGTCATCAACCCACTTTGGATCAACATTGGAAAAAATAATGCAAAAGAAACTTCTTATCAATAGATTGATGAGATGGTGGTATGAGTGCAAATATCCCATTTAATGTTTAGCTCGCATCACCTTATTACCAAGATATGTGGGACTTTTTTTATAGTTGCGAGGAAAGGACTTCAAAGGCCCTACTATGCAAGAATTGAAGGAGCTCTTTTTGCAAAAGAGATTTCTTCCATTCGATGAGTGTTGGCTAAGTATAAAAGAGTCATGACTCAAAGCGAGGGTTGCTCCATGATTCCATCATGTCGGATAGATGGACCGATGGAAATAACAGCACTATCATTATTTTCCTTGTTTCTTGTCCTCAAGGAGCCCGGGTTTTAGATTAATTGATGCATTTGATAAGAGTGAAAGATGCAACCCTTCTATTTGAGCTTTTGGATGAGATTATTGAGGAAGTGGTTTTGAGAATTTGAAGGGCTTGATATTAATACAAAAATTCTCTTCTTGATAATTACTTGTGAACTTGCTTATGTATTCTCTTCTTTAACTTAGCTAATCTTTCATTATCAAATTACTTAGTCAAATGTAGAGACGGAATTATTTTTCACTTGCCATCTGAATATCTTGCAATGTAGTGGGAAGGTAAATCTCCAGATTTACCTTCCTCATTTTCTCCCACCTTTAGATCGAGTCTTTCATTCTATTAATCATTATGTTGACCTTTGAAAAATTCTTTAAATTCGAGGGAATGTATACTGCTGTACCATTCCACCCTTTGCACCTATCCACGGTCTGAAGTTTGCGCATCAATCACTTATACCATGTACTTTGTTGTACCTATCACTTCAATCTAAACCTATCTCGAACCTTCGCATGATCTTCTACCCTCCTACACCTTCACACAATTTTCACCCTCTATGCCTTCCCGAGATTCATGTATCTTCCTATGTCCCACTTTTATTTCCGCACGTTTTTTTACTCCAAATAGAGCGGCGGGACGATCCTAATATATATAGATGACTTGTCCAGCTATTAGGTTGACCATTCTATCGGTATTTAGGCCGACTTGTGGAGTTTCTATTTTCTCCGAGTATTTTATAAGGTATTACTTCACATATATTCCAATATTGTTGTAGGTTGTTTTTCGCTATATTTGGAGCTTGTCTTCCAACACTTCACGGAGGAGTTGTTGGAAGATAGCTTCTTTACAGGTCTTGGAGCATATTCATACGAAATAGGATCTTTCATGATTTTGACACTCAATCCTATTTATACCTAGGAGACAAGAACCTAATAGACATCAAGAATAAATCTAACTCTAAATAATAAAATCTTGCTCATGAAACCCATGAAGCAAGTACAACAAAATACATTTTATTATCTTTGTCTCCTTCTATTTTCGCTAATTACATAGTCAACATGAGGACCGACCTATTCATTTTCTACAACACTTCCTCTTAACTATGGCAGCGAAATTATTCATATAGTTACATGATCACTTTTCAAACTAAAGAATCTCATAAGAAAAATCGGATTGGTAATTGCATACTGTATAGCTTATCATATCAACAGCATTGGCATTGTACCTGAGTGCAAGGCCTTGACTAACACACCCCATCCAACTTCAACGAGACAATGAGCTTCAATGCTGGCAAGAACCATGACTTATGAACTACCTTTACGCATCATTGTCTCTCCAAGGTACATACTCCACTAGGGTGTTCCCAAAGTATGACCTTCTTGGATTATTCTTCTCTTGGGTAGCTAGCCACTCGAAGAATATCGATCACGACTCTCTTATCTTGAATGCCCTATCGCATTCTCAAAGAGTATCGAATGCCGAGATGATTACCCAATCCTCCATTTTTGTCTTCCCAAGACCAAAATGATGTAGTGCTATCTCTCCCCTCTCAACCGAGAGGACCTTATTCCACAAGGGAATGTACTCATTCTTATACAAAAGATGTACCTAAGTTCATCCTTGGGAATTACCAGAAGTTTCTTCCAAGTAAGAAACTGTCCTCGAACTCCCTCTTAACCGGGGACCTCTAGCGACGATAGTGAGACACTTGACTTCTCATGAAGAATTCTTGTCCTCGATGTCATGGATTTCGATATTGAGGAATCTCCAACACCCAGCTTCATAGAAGACACGAGATCATCCATCACTTTCATCTTTGAGTCATGTCAACTATCGGAAAGTGATTCATCGGACTTCCTTGTACGTGGTCGCATTTTTATGCCATGTTGCTTTCATCGAATCATCTCCAATGATCATACATCCTTTCTCATGACTAGTAGCCACCTGCACAGATCTCATCCAGATAAACATATACATATGAACTTTTTAGAAACAAAAGTTACCTTAGTGATGATCTTTCACCATGACTATCTTCTTGTAGGCATCGACATCAACTTCATACGAGATTGACACATCTCCTAATGATATGTTTTTTCAAGGCTCTTCTTCTTTACCCGGACTTTCATCCGAAGTCTACATATCTTTCAGGAGATCTCCTAGTCACATATTCTTGACCTCCGGATGATAAAGCTGTCTCTTGACATGGTTGCATTTCATGATCTCTTCCTCTCTGCACAGTTTTTTATATTCCCAGGAACATACTAACTTTTCTAGTTTCTTGTTCATATACAACCACCTCATATTCCATGAGGACATATTATTTTGATTTCATCATCCATGCATTGAGAGATACTTCTCCATAGATCATACTTCTAAATACATAAGTTTCATTACCTGCCAACCATATAACATGACATCACGAAGTATCCATGTCGAGCCATATAAATATATACATACACTCACTACCTTTTTCCCTTGAGTCATCTGCTAGCTTTAATTTTTAAGATAATGACATAGCTTCATTCACCATAAATAAACATGTTCATCAATATATGTCATCACATCCCGAAGTATGTTTCTATGATGACCCTTTCTCTTTTCAGCAGCTACTTTCTTAAGTTTGTCAAAAGGGATTTTGCTCCCGGAGCTAATTCACTAGGAGCTCCTGCTGTGCTAGATCGAGGATGCTACATTGCTTCCTATCATATAACCAATAGAAATCAATTCCTTATTCATAAGTTTGTGTGATTTTCCTTGAATCTTATTTTCTTTCTCCTATTGAGATTGTCCCTTTAGGACCATCTTTCCTGTTAATGTATCCCATAAGTCTTCCACATTTCCTCCAACTTTCACTTTTTCTGTCGCCAAATGTTTGAGTCTTTTATCCTTCAACATTCTTGCCCTTGATTTGTACTGTTCCATCTAGTATGAGAGACCACAAGTTGAATGAGGCACTTTTCTTGTCTATTTGTTACGTTGTCCATCTTATCATCTTTTCCGAGATCTCATAGTGGAGATCTTATGAAGTATGCCTTCATCCTTTGATACCTCAATTTTTGTGTAAATCGGGTCTAAGTGACATAACCTTATGTTACTGTGCATAGAATAGTTCTTATCATATATTCTCTTGATGTCTCCAATCCTTCATAGACTTTTCAAAAACTGACTTTTGCTTTCTTTGAGAACTTTGTGACTATCCTCCCTCGTGCAAGGATTCTTGGTAACCTAACCAACTTATAGATCTCACTTGCAAAAACAAATTCATTTAACCAAATTTGATTATAGAATTAAAGATACTTACTTGATAAGTGAAGATAAAGTCTTGACTTGACTTCTTCGATGGTTGTTGAGAAAATATGTGTTCGTGCTTTCTCCTTGGGATGATCTTACTTCAAGGGTAAGGATTAGGTCCTTGTTGTAATGATAATAAATCCTTCTTTTGAAAAGTTAGTACTATGTCTTGTGCTATTTTTGTCATGAAATTGAGGTCTCATTTCACGATCTGAAATACGTTCTTTTAAAGAATACTTGCACTATATTATTGTGATTGCCTGTGAGTTCTCAAAGATTGTGGTGTTTGCACAAGAATCACCTTATTGTATGCAACAACACAGTCTACATACTGACATATAGTATCAAAGTGGGTGATTATGTTAATGTAGATAATACCCGATGTGAATTATCACTCACTGAATTACTATTTGGTATGCGCGATAAGTATAGTAGTTGAACTCTTTGGAGTGAGTTTGTCACGAAATACTCCTAAAATTTGATCTGTAAGTGTCTACTTAGATGCCCTTCCTTACACTTGTTACCTTAGCTACGATACCATGTTGAGAATTTGAAGAGGAGCTTAAGAGATTAATACAAAAAAGTTCTCTTCTTGATAGTGTTACTTGTGAACTTGCTTATGTATTCTCTTCTTTAACTTAGTTAATCTTTCATCGAGTCAATTGTATCAAATTACTTGGTCAAATGTAGAGACAAAATTATTTTCACTTCTAATGAATATCACATGCAATGTAGTTAGGAAGGTAAATCTCCGATTTACCTTCACTCACTTTCTCCCACCTTTAGATCAGCCTTTCTTCTATTAATCATTATGTTGACCCATGACAAATTCTTTAAATTAGGGAATACGCACTGTATTTGTATCATTCCTACACCCATCGCCATGATCTCGTTGCACCAATCCATGTCAACCTGCTACTTTTTGTGTACCTATCCGCAATACTGAACCTTCAGCAATCTTGTACCCTCCTGCACCTTCACTGTCAATGCACCCTCTGTACCCTCTAGGAATCATGTACCTTCTTCGTCCCTTTTATTATCAGCATTTTTTACTCCAAATGAGCAGCGGAGACGAGTCGTATATATAGATGACTTGTCCGGCTATTACTGCCGACCATTCTATTGTATTTAGGGTCGATTTGTGGTTTATTTTCTCCAACATTTTATGAGGTATTACTTCACATATATTCCAATATTGTTGTAGGTTTTTTGCTATATTTGGAGCTTGTCTTCCAACACTACCGGAGGGTTGTTGAGAGCTTCTTTACAAGGTCTTGGAGCATATTCATGTCTGAGTGCTTGGATCCTTCATGATTTTAACACTCAATCCACATTGTTTATGCCTAGAAAACAAGAACCCATAATAGACATTCAGAAGAAGTCTATCTACATAATAAAATCTTGCTCATGAAACCCATGAAGCAAGTACAACAAAATACATTTTATTATCTTTGTCTCCTCCTTTTCATAATTACATAGTCAACATGAAAGGACAGACCTAGTTACATTTTACAAGTGGGAGAGCGAGAATGTTGGAGCGAGGACATCACGAGATAATGCCTCAAACTATGTTCTTGCTGGAAAAATGCTTAAGTCTAAATATAAGACCATATTTTGGACTCCATGTATTCACATTGCATAGACCTCATGTTTGAGGACATATGCACAAATCGATTGGGTAAAAAAAAATTGTAGAGCATGTCAATTGCATTACAAAAGTACATCTACAACCACTTATGGGTATTGAACCTAATGAGGAAAAAAAACTAGGGGCAAAAAGCTTGCAAGCCTATAATTACAAGATTTGCAACTCACTTCTTCACGTTACAATGTCTCAATTCTCAACAAAAAAACACCCTGCAAAAAATGTTTTCTTATGATGATTGGATTGAATCTCGGTGGGCTCGTAAAGCAAGATGGCGGACACAAAAAGAAAGTTTTTGACAATTATTTTTTGGAAAAAGGTATGCATAGCTTGTGAAAAGTGCTGAGCCCCTTGTTAAGGTGTTAAGGATGGTGGGTGGGGAAGTGGCTACAGAATACATTTATGAGGCTATGGATTAGGCAAAAGAATCATATCACAGCAACTTACAATGATAGGTTAGCTAAATATGTTTGTATATGGGAGATCATTGATAACGGATGGAACAATCCATCTCCATCGTCTTATACAGCTGGCTGTCGGGTAATTTTTTTGAACTCGGAGTATTATTATAAGATTGACTAGGAGATACGCGGGATGGGGAGGTCAAAGCTTGATTGATTGATTGCTCGGAGTGCATGGTCCCTATCCATGCGAGACTAGTTGGAAATAGATAAACAACTTACTCTTTTCCGTATATGGCAACTAGTACCTTTGGAAAAATCTTGGCAAAGATGGCAAGAAATGTGGATCAACCCAAGTAAGCAATTCCAATTTGTTTTTCTTTTCAAGTTAAATTGTTTACAAATTTCACAATTCAAATTATTTAAAAATACTTGTAGAATTTTGTAAATAAGTAATGAAAATGAATTAAGTTACTAATTAATGTCTTTTTCTTTGCAACACATTGGTGGGAGTCATTTGGCGGCTCAATGTCCTCAATTGCAAAAGTTTGCAACTACGAATCTTGACCAAGCTTGCAGTGGTTCGGAAAGTTATGAGTGTAATTGGTATGTTTTTTAGTGCATACACACAAATAAGAGAAAATTGTTTGGAAAAAAAACGGTTAAATGATCTTGTCTTCGTGCAATACAACCTTCGACTAAGGTGGAACCAAATGATGAACATAACACATGATCTAGATCCCGATTGCATTGGATGATATTGATCCAACATCGGAGAATGGGTGGAGGAGACTAAATATCCTATGTTTGATGTTGATTTTGATATTGACATGGCATTAGGGGGGGGAGGATGAAGCACAAATGCTGGTAGCGCCATCAGAACCTTGAGGATTAGTAGTCGCATCAAGCACAGAGCAAACAAACAATGTAAGGCACTAGTCGTGTATCATCGACAAACTCGTGTTTCCATTAGGTCCACTTCTATTGTTATTGGTGGCGGTGTTACTACTTGAGGTTACTTGAGATGAGGTTGAGCCATCCTCGGTCTACATGAATAGGATGTTATCTATGTAGCTCTTGTTGATGATCTTGTGTCTAGTAGTAAAGTGATGAATTTGATGATTGATCATGTGTAGACTTGTTGTCTTGTAGTAGGCCAATGGTCTCATAGCTTGTAGCATTGTGTTTGGACTTTATAGGCCATTTAGAGCCTCATTTCTTATGTATTTTGTCGATGATATATATTGCTACTCGATGCCATTTTGCTATATTCACCTTTACATGATATATAGATGAGAAAACTTCGCATATTTTTTTCTCTATTGGCTTGGAATCATGGTTTTAAATCTTAAAAATAGTCTTTTTCATTAAAAAATAATTATTTAATGTTTTTTTAAACACGATTCATTGAAATGCGACCAATCTCGGTTTGACCGGTTCTAGTTTGAAAGCCAATTTATTAGGTGGACCGAGTTCCGATTTTATAAAAACTATGATCAACATGTACTAAGAAGTCCCATAGTTGCACTAGATGCACTAAAAGACCAAGATATGATAAGTTCAATATACTCTTTAACGAGATCTCGGTTCGGTGTCAATACGTAGTAGGAATATAAAAAAGCCAAGATTTATATGATTTATATGCAACTATCACAATCCAAAAATAAAATTACAAAAGTCAAGTGCGAGAGTACAAGGAAAAAAAACTCAATATCCTTCCTCAATATTCGAAGTGTAGATTGAAATCAAGAGTAAGTGAGATAATAGACACAAGCCAATGGGCTGCTTACACGAGAGATCAACTGTTTGGGTAAAAACAAACACCTTCACTCAATTTCTCCTTTGTGCTTCCTCACAATGGATTTGATATCATATCAGATCTATATGCACATAAAACATAAATAGGCTGACGTGAATATGAAAGAGAATAGTCACTTAAATTGTGATTCTCTAAATAATCCATACGATTTGAATATATCTCTAGTCTCACAAAAGCCATCAAAAAACCAGTGGTGTTAGGGATGAGACAACAATAAGAGTCACTAACCCTTTAATTATACAATCACGAACTATGTTGACTGGCTTATCACGTCTAAAAAATATATAGTCCTTAGGATGAAAGCCAAAATAAATAAATCAACGGGATTCAATTAATAATAATTACACACACAAACAAAACAAAACAAAACAAAATGCTTTAGTACATCCATGTTTTGTTTTTGTAGACACGATGCTCACAAACCTAAGTACGAAGCATCTGAGAAAAAATTCAATAACGAAAGCTTTGATTTTGTAAATGATAATGGAAAATTGCAGCAACAACAAGTCATACAAAATTTGGGGACATTCTTGAGAGCGGTGTTATTATTGACGATCGAAGGGAAAACTTACGTAGCTTACTTGGGGGTTGTGATGACGAGACTCGCGAGGTATATTTTGGCAGCGATGGACAATCAAGGAAGGTTGATTTCACAACGGCAAGATTTTAAGGACAAAAAAAAGTCTTTCGGTTTTCCGTATGACATGCCAGCCACCATCTAATCCAAGGGGGCCCAAATCACAGTGATTTTGAATTCTGATGCCATTACTAAGTAGATTCCTCAGTGAGAGGACACGTCCACTACTGCAGCATTTACACTACAGTTTCATTCATTCTACAGAGTTGTTGAAATGGTCACACATATTTAGTCATTATGAATTCCAAATGCAAAGGATAAGAACGTCAAACATGGTTAGCTTGGATGCTCTGTTTAATTTCTTTCTTGGTGTCGCCATTTGCTTCATTCTACTGGTTCACATGTTTACTGTAACATTTATTGTGGTTGTCGCATGACAGTAGTATCCTTGGCCTAATCAAATCGTTGACACTTAGGCAACATGATGAATTTTGGGTTCTCTTTGAGGCTGAGTCAAATCCATCTTATTATAAGATAACCAATCTTTAGTGTGGATGGTTTCACAACATATCCAAAGAAATGGCACAGTTGAAGATGTTGGCTAGAATTGGCATGATCCATAAGTCTTCTAGCGGATTTCATTGCATAGGGTCAAACTGTGCTTTTGCAGGCAATTGACCACAAGAATTAGGGATCTACAGAAGGCAGTAATATGATTAGGACCCAAGAATAAAATAATTAACCTTTGAAATCATCAACAATCAATATCCAATGGAACCTGGACTTTATAAAACCTTGGTGACCTGTATTCACAACATTAAGTTCAGATTTTACCACAGAACAGGTAAATCAATAACGATTCTGCACAAATCCATGACAATTCCTGAATCTGGTGCATAATAAATTCAAACATAGATTGATATGATGCTCACAACTGCCATGCAAAATATCTTAAACTTCACATAAAAAAAGGTTTTTAAAATTGGGCAATTTTCATCATCCATGAAAAAACAGGCTTTCAATGGGATGTAATGCAATTGAAAGGAAAATATAATATGGAGCAGCTATAATCATACAAATCATAATCTCTGATAATTTCATCGACCCATTGAAACTCGATATTTTCCATCTTTCACCACCATCATAATCACTTTCAAGTTTATACTATGGAAAAGCATATTTTTTGACTACAAGGTTCTAAAATGGAAATACTTACGAGTTACCCTAACGGGCACACTATTGTATAATTATGAAACACAGCAGCCTAGGAGACAACCATATGAAACAAGCATTTACTCAATTGAATTTATTCCCAGAACCAATAAATTAGTCCATGCAAAAAAAAGGAAGCAATGTATAAGCATACTTTTGCATGGATGAAAAATCATATACTTCAGCATGAAAATTTTAGGGGCAAATCTTAGCCCATGGTGCGAATTTAAGGGATTTCCTATTTTGAAGGGGCAAATTTTTTTAAATTACACATAATAGCTACAATAGTTAGCCCAAAAAAACCCACAAGGTGGCGGCTTGTTGGTGATTGAGGGTTATGTTAAGGGCACTCATTTGTAAAGGTCACCGATTCTGAAACCCCGTGGGGAGCCCGTCGAGCGTATGCATTGAAACTTGTTGTGCATTGTTGGCGGGGAATGATGCCGGCCAGAAGGGGTTTCATTGGCGACGTGTGCAAATGTGATCTTGGGTGGTAGGTTTCGTGATTGTATGGTTGCTTTTCTGCGGTTTCCTCTCTAACAAGAAAGAATATTAGTTAGCCCAAAAAATATTTAATAAATAAATTATTATTATATTTTAGCCCATCGAAAAAAAATAGGGCGGATAAACCTTCCAAAGCCCGATTCACCTGGTTGTTTGGAAAAATTTTATTCGGATCACTCGATTTCTAGAAATGGAATCGGCTATGAAATTTTGGTTACGCCGCTCCATTCCTTGAAAATCAAGCCCAGCCTTGAATTCGCCATGTATTTCAAGGCGCAAGGGTTAGCCGGGTTGTTCTTCTAGGATTAATTAAATTGCTGAATTTCAAGGTAGAACAAGGTAGATAAACTAGTTTGGATAACTTGGGCTCTTTGCTTTACTAGGGTTTTCAAAATCCAGATTATCATTTGTCGGCACTTACCGGTCCCTTGAGTTTATCATTTATCGGCTAGGTCGTTAAGAGGGCCATGAGGTCTACTAGAAAAAATTCTATGACATGTAACGATGGTTGTAGGTGGTGATACGATTTACGACCCATTAACAGAGATCGAGATCGAGACGATGAGAAGGGCGAATTCGATGCTCGACTCTTTTGATATTATGTTACTTACATGAAGAGTGCTTTGCACGAAGAATTTCCATGAATCTATCGTCGAAACCAGGTACAAATTATCGTGTATTTGAGCCTCTCTCCATTGAATACCATACGATAATTCCAATTTATTAGTCGTCGCCTTTGAATGAGGCAACGATTGTAAAAAGTACCTAAATCACTGACAATCTCATTCCTTGAGTGAAAATAAAGCACGGTGTGCACTGAAATTTTAATTTTTAAAAATTATTTAAATTGTACCGGAGAAAATAAAATTTATCATGTTATGACACTTCTAGGGTTTGAGATGCATGAGTTTTGATGAGGATTTGGCGAGTTGATTTGATTATAACGATGACTTCTATTTGTTTGTATTTGTTGGATTGTCGAGGGTATATACAAAGTTTGGGAGATTTGAAGGGGATGCCATGTGATCAGAAAGATTCATGAAGGGGGATTAGGTTTCAATAAATTTTGAGGGTATAATTAAAATTTGGGGGATTTTGAGAAAGAGCTGACGAAATGGGTAGGCCATTGTTTTATCAAAATTCTTGAGAATCCTGCCAACGAGCTACATGATTGGTTAGAGTACGGTGAAATATCGGTTTACATACAAAGGAAGGATATTTGATATGGATATGGGGATTTGAATTATGACGTAGCTATTGACGCCAACACTAAACACTAATAACTGATAACACTTTTCACATATTAGTATTCTTCATTTGGTTTTCAACATGAGTGCCCTTTGGGAGCCTAGGTGTTATAGAGAGTAGCCTGGACATATGGTTTTAGCGATTCGGTTTTATTTTCACTATACTTTATTTTTGGTCGTCTTAGTAGGCATCATTGGTCATTGGAGCTTTTACCACATCTTGGTCCAAAGATTCAGCTTGATTATTCAGGGAGAAGTCAGCTTGTTGTGGGTTACTCATTTGTGGTGTTTCGGTGGATGATCTATACTTCTAGTGAAGCAACCATCTTCTAAATTGGATCTTTTTAGGAGTTCTTTTTCCGCCCATCAATTTTGATCGTTTTGAGTCTTCACATCTACAATAGTGCCACGGAGCCCAAGATTTTTGGAGCACTTGTCTAGGATTATTGTTGGTTATGTTATTGCATGGGGGTTTTGATTCGAGGTATTAATAACTACGGGCAATATCTATATCGGTAAGTATTTTCATAATTTTTAATTTTCGAGCGTGAAGCGGATTTTGGCACCCTTGATTTGCCATTTATTAGCCCGAAATCGAGCATGTAATGGAGGTACTTCTATACCTACAATAGGATTCATTATTTTTGATAATGATAGATTCCTTGATGAGAATGTTCGACGACAGAGAGGCCCTACACTTGTATGAATCACATGCTTAGATGGGTATGCTAAATTTTCTATGATTTTTCAACGATTTTTTATAAGGATTACATACTATGATACCATTGGGTATGAAAATTATGTGTTTGGTTGAACGCTATTAGCAACACGCTCTAGCACACAAAATGAGGTCCGAGTCACATTTCCAAAAGGTACGACTCACTGAACGGAGTAACAAGAGCTAATGTCTTTGCGCACTTCAAAGATGTTGTCCGAAGGGGATTAGTTTACTTTTGAACTACGAAATGTTTTTTTGCAGGAAACTATTTACGAAAATTTCACTACGTTGTTTGTGTGAAATGAAAATGGGTTCAAATTTTTCTTTTTTTAAACTAGATGATACTGAGGTTACACAGGTTTTCTTGAAGTGGAGCCTTGCATGCTAGAAGCATTTTTACATTAGATTGCTTTGATTCAATATCTCAATCAAAAAATAAGTATTGCATCTCATGGCCCTAGGAAATTTAATATCGTAAGATTTTGTTGCTATGTTGGATTGCATACTATCATCCCATTCTGAATGTATGCAAATTATGTGGTATGGTTGAACGCTATCGGCAACACGACTAGCACCCAAAACGAGGGCCAAGTCGGATATCCAAAAGGTCGATCTCCATGAACATGTAACAAGAGCTAATGTATTTGTGCCCTTCAAAGATGTTGTCCCGGAGGCATTAGTTTGCGAACTACCGAAATGTTTTTTTGCGAGCTATTCTACGAAAATTTCACTACGTTGTTTGTGTGAAATGAAATGGGTTCAAATTTTTTTCTTTTGTAAACCTAGATGATGCGAGGCTGCCTGAGTTTTCTTGGTGGAGCACTTGCATGCATAAGTGGATTTGACATTGAAGGCTACTTTGATTCAATACTCAATCAACAAATAAATATTGCATCTATGGCCCTAGGCAATTTAATATAGTAAGATGTTGTTGCTATGTTGGATTGCATACTACTAGATACTCATTCGATATAGAAAATTATGTGTTTGGTTAAGAACGCTATCAACATACCATTAATACACCAAAAAGCAGAGTCGGAGTCAGAAAGGATATCCAAAAGTTCCGGCTCACATGAATAGGTAAAAAGAGCTAAAGTCTTTGTCGCAATTCAAATATGTTGTCCAGGAAGGGATTAGTTCTGTGAACCTTCTGAAATGTATTTTTTGCTGAGCTATTCACGAAAAATTTCACTACGTTGTTTGTGTGAAATGAAATGGGTTCAAATTTCATCTTTTGTAAACTAGATGATTTGAGGGAAATCTGCCATGAGGTTTTCTTGGTGGAGCCCTTTTGCATATTATGAAGCTATTGACATTGAAATTACTGATTCAATATCTCAATCAAAAAATAAATATTGCATCTATGCCCTAGGCAATTTTAATAAAGTAAGATGTTGTTGCTATGTTGGATTGCATACTATGATCACCATTCGGTATGAAAATTATGTGTTTGGTTGAACGGTGATTAGCAACTTGTTAGCACACAAAGCGGGCGGTCGGAAGTACTTTGAACCCCGATTAGCATCTCATTTTCAGATTTCATACTTTGGAGAGCATATTTGGATAGCATAAATGAGAGCAACTTAGGGTGGACAAGTTTGGTAGAACAACATTGAAAAACAAATTTGGCAAGCATATTTGAAGTGAGGAACTCATAACAAAGTGCACAGCTTATGAACGGCACTCAAAAACTCTTATTTTGTTCTTTTGTTTCTTACTCGCATGTATTCTTTCGATGGAATCTCATTCATCATCTCGAGGGAGGGTATGATCATAGAAAATCATGGTGGAGGCAGTCATGAAGGGAGAGGGAGATGGGAAAAAAAATAACAAAAAATTTCCCAATGATTCCCCTTTGTAGCAAGTGTCACATAAAAAAGAGAAAAAAGGGAGAAAACTAAGGTGGAAACTACTTATGGAGATAAAGTATAAGTGTGAGGAAAAATTTTTTATTCATACTCAAGGGTAAAGCCCTTTTGTTTGGATTCTAACAATGGGGTTAACTTTTTGTAATCTAAAACTCAAAACTATAATTTGTTCTTTTGTTTCTTACTCGCATATATTCTTTTGATGGAATCTCATTCATCATCTCGGGAGGTGGAGGTATGATCATATAAATCATGGTGGAAGAAGTCATGAAGGAGAGGAGACGAGGGGGAAAAAAACAATAAAAATTTCCTAGTGATTCCCCTTTGTGGAAGGGTGTCCTTAGAGAAAGAGAAAAAAGGAGGAGAAAACTAAGGTGGAAACCACTTATGGAATCACATAAGTGCGAAGGAAATTTTTTATTCATGCTCAAAGGGGGTAAATCCCTTTTTGTTTTGGATTCCTAACAATGTGGTTAAGATTTTTGTAATCTATCACCCCAAACATTGAGGCACAATTTCAAAAGGAGCATGATGATGCATAATTAGCCGGGGGAAGAAAGGAGAAGTGCCAAGCATGTTCTTGTAGGTTAAAAAAGGGGCAATAAGTTCCTTCAAAAATTGAGGGAATCATGGAAGAGATTGAACACCAAACTCTTGTAAATAATGTTTGATTGTGGAAATAGGGAAGAAAACAGAGATAGCTTAAAGTTTCCTGTCATGCATGCATGTGGTATTCCATTTTATAGAGTATTTTGTCTCTATATTTCCAGAGTACGTGTTTAGAGTGGTGAATGAAGCACTCACATTGGTTACAAGAGACAAAAATTTGAAAAAAGCACTTTGTCTACACGATTTCTACGGAGAAGGAGAACTTCTTGTCAACTAATACAATAAACCATCGATCAATAAATTTGATAGTATGTCTCCTTGAGTGCCCATACTCTTGAGAGCGATAAATGTTTCAAATGGGAAGAGCAGTGAATGCATGGTTAGAGCACTTACAAATATGTAATTGAGACTTCAAATCATGGATATAATATAAGAATATGGATGTCGATGTTATACAACAAAAATGTCTACCTAAAAAAAATCACATACAACTGAATGTAGGTGTCAACATATCACAAAATGAAAGAAACATGCTGAATTTTCCAAAATGCTAGAAAATTTTAAGAAATAAGTAGACAAAATTAAAGATGTGCTATAAACTTATACTGAAAGAGTTTATGCCCATGGATCTATGAAACCAAGATTTTTAAGGCCTTTTTTTTAAATAGTGATTTTGGGGGAGATTTTCCCTGAATTTGTATACGACATATTTTTTTGTTGTACCTTTCAATACGGATACAAATACATTACAATCAATCGTATGTTGACCAAGCCAAAACAAGGTTGTATGGTGACTATGCTTCAAACGATCATGCAATTTATCACGAGAAAATGCAAGGTCATACAAAAGCAATTGATGCAATCATTGAGTAGGTATGACCATATGTTTGGGACACAACGTGCGGAGTTTTGAGTTTGAATCTTGCTTTCAAAGCTATAATTGTTGAAGTTAGTTGCACAAACGAAAAAACATTGTGATGAAAGGAAAAATATATATAATATTTTATTACTGAAGGACCAACGATGCATAAACAATGTGTAGGCAATTTACCAAGCTCCAACTTCTTAAGATTGGAGAAAATAGATTTGCATCTGCAGTGTCTTGATTCAATTATCACAATGATAGAGTTGCTTTGTCTTTTATGGCGAGTTTTGTCCCAGAGTAGGCGAACATGGAGATCACCCAACATTGAAAAAGCAATGCACATTAGAACTATCATTATTGATGGGAGCTTCATGGGGTTAGATTGAATTGTTGCTTTCCATATTGAAGCCATATTTGATACGTTATAAACTTTGTGCCAAATGGATATTCCTATGTTTGGAGACATTATAAGCATATTGATTGTATTTTGGAAAGAATTCAGTGAGATTCTTAGAAGAGTGGGACCTTGTTTTGTATGGCACCCATGAAGAGGGATAATTATCAATAGATGGGACATATAAAAATACCCAATTGCATTATTTAGCCTATTCATTGAATACAAAAGTATACAACAAAGACTTACTTAGCTAAATTTGGGAATGAAAGGAAAGCTCCAAACAACGACAAGGAAAAGCATGCACACTTGCACTCTCTCTTCCAATAACAATGAGTGGTGAGACTCTTGCTGAAAATGAAAAACTCAACCAAGTAGAAGAAATTAGGATTACAAAAATGCATTTGTGTGGGAAAAAAGTGTGTTAAGAGACACTACGGAGTTTTTCTACCCTAAGTGTAATAGTGTCGAGTACAATACAAGAAACCCAAAACATACAAGGAAAACAAGCGGGACAACAAGACCAAAAGTGACAATGCAGATTAAGACGAGAGACAAGCTTGTATGTATGTTTATTTTGGATGCGAGGAGAATGAGCCACACGAATGCGGGAGGGATCAAAGCAATACGAGAAATCGCAAGTAAATGTTAATTGCCAAAACAATTGTGACGAGAGTTCAATCCTATGACCCAATCAATACAAAATTGATAGCTAGCTACGATCAGTACAACGTATGATGAACACTACGATTGCTAATGACTTACAAATGGAGTGTAAATATTATTGGATGTCAAACCCTCCATAACAAGCTATGTATCTATGAGTTCTTGGACAAATGCGGTGGACATGCAATAATATCAGTGACACGAGAATGAATGCGGTATAATTATTTGGATATGAGGCTGCTGAAGTGAATAGCTCCATGTGAAATTCATGCCAATGTCCTTTCAAATTCAACAGTTATAAGAGTATATTCTTATTTGTTTAAGGAAATGAAGTTCTCTCCCATAGATCAAATGGAACATCACTAGCAGAGTGTTTAACTAATTTCTAACAAAGAACACACCACTTAACTGTGACAACTTTATTATTGTTGGAACACCTAATCCTCTATGTGTAGGTGTGGAATGCGAAAAGTACGCAATGGAGTCCAAGTGACCTTGGAATGTGAAACCAAGATTCACACCATTGTACATATAAATATGTACATCTTTGCTATAATGGAAAATAAGAAAGCCTCACGCTTATCCTTCATTGTGTGTTGAGTCTCTTGTGTGTGTGTGTTTATTCTTCTCATACACCATGTGTGTGTCTTAACATGGTGTTTAACATGGTATCGGAGCTGAGAAGTTCACTAACCAACTCAACCTTGAGTGAGCCATTTGTGTTTATGGCCTATGCATATACGCAAAAATTTTGATAGTTTTTGCGGCACTCGATAAATTTATGCGACGTGGTTTTGAGAAAGAACGGCATTCGAGAAATTGGCGGCATTCGAAATTTGTTTTGAAGAAGAGCGACGGTGGTTTTGAAGAAAGAGCGACCTTGCACATGTCTGAAGATTGATTTCTTCCTGCAATTCTGCTGCCCATTAAATCTGCATTTTGGAGAGTTGTTGGAAAAATTGTTTAAAGTTGGTTTAGAAGAAGTTTATGAGTTTTTAAGTGAAAAATATTTAGCAGTTTTTCTCTTTAAAATTATTCCATTGAAAATTTCCACGAAAAATTCTATTGCTCCCTCTTGCATATCTGTGAAAATTTCGTTTTTTCCTAATCAATTCTACTGTGACCTGCTACTTGCTATTTTTAAATAAAAATTAAAGAAAAAATTTAAAGATTTTATTTAAAAATATAAAAAATATATATTAGGGCCTTTCGAAGCCACTCGGCCCTCCACAACGAGTCCTTCCCCTCACTAGTCTACGCATCACACTCCTTACCTGCATCTACACGCTCTCTAATGCACACTCTCCCCATCTAAAACCCGAGCGCCCCACTCCCTCTCTCTACTGACCCTACGGCCCTAAGCTACACCCTACTGCACGCGAAACTGCGTTTTTCACTCCACTCACACTACGCAAAACGCTCCCTACGCACTACTCATCTCCCCCACGCAGCCTACCCAACTACCCATCCCCCTCTACCGCTCGCACTCAACGCTCCTCTCCTACCTGTGCTACACTCCCTGCCCCACTATCACCATCTTGCTACCCCTCTCGACCCCCAAACTTCCTACACACCCCCTGTACGATCGGCCACTACCCTCACTACACTGCAACTCTTAAGCTCACTCGCTCCACCCTTCATAGCTGCTCAAGCATGCCCTTCTCACATCCTACGCATCCCCCTTCGCTCCCACACCCCACCACTCCCCTATCTACCCACGTACATACGCCACCATACCCCCTCATCGCTCTGTGCTTCCCCTTCCCATGTACTGCGGCTCCCCCTCTCCATTATACCACTTTTGCTCACCCCTTACGATACATCTCTCCCACTACACGTCTACCCGTCCCCCTCTCACTCCCATACTCGGCCCTCCCCTCTCCCATATGCACATCCGCCCCTCCACCTTTAACCCCACATCATCCCCTCCCTCTTCCTCTTTACCTTTGCCAAACGCTCTCCCAATCGATCCCCCTCACGACTTGCTTCACGGTCCACCTAACTTTTGCATAATTTCCAATTTTTTTATTTATTTTTTACTATTAAAAAAAATATCATTCCCCTCCTTTTAAATCAGCCCCTCCTTTTTAAAGATCATAATTCCCCTCCCTCCCACGACTTTTTAGAATCGAAGGCCTTTTTATTTTTAAAATTTCCCCCATTTCTAATTAATTCCCATTAATCTATTTTTTTAATTATTTTTAATTAATTTTATAAAAAAAACGACATAGAGAGGAAAGAGAGAAGAAAGCGGAGAGAAAGAATATGAATAGAAGAAATGAAGAAAGTGACATATCGGTAAATGAGACAATACACATAGAGAAAAATTGCGGTTTTACATTTATATGATTTGTGGCATATATAGAGAGGAGTTATTTTACTGAGAAAATTTTTACATGAGAAGACAAGTTGCTGCCATCATTTTTTAAAACAGCTATTTGAAGAAGAGAAATCGGTGCCCCAAAGGATCACTCTTGCAGATTCTGTCTTTTTGCACTTTTTGCACTATACAAATATTTTTTTGCGAGAGATTTTGTATTGAACTCACATTGTGAGTGAATTTGCATCTTCTTCATAGTTGCAATCGGTAAATTTGAGTTGTTGATGTAACTCATTGTTGATTTTCACTCACATCATTTGAGGAACACACTTTGTACTTTTGAGATTTCCATAGTTGGAAATTGCTTTGAGGAGTCATTGTGTTGCTTGAAATTAAGTTGAATCACATTGTAAACGGGTGCATTTTCGGTTGAGGCTTCGACACCCTTTCATTTTTTGAGCTTAAGTTGTTGAAATATGGCTAAAATCAATGAGGCATTAGAGTTCTTGAATAACCTCATTCATTCCAATGTTGATGACATGATAAAAATGAGCAAGGATGCTCTTTGTAACATTCAAAGTTGTTTGCATAGATGCACAAGAAAATATTGATTTTTTGCGATTTGGAATCTCGACTCCAACAAGACGAACATCGACAAAAGAGTCACCATTACCAGACCTATATATATGTTCGAGGAATATTGTGAAAGAATCTCATCGAGAAGAAAGAATATAAAGTTGTGGTTGATCCTCATTCGAGTTCCTTGTACTAGAGCGAGATGTACATGCGGTCTGCTTGAGTTCAACTTTGCACTTCTCAAGCCCATCATCGAGACCTTGGGAAGAGCTTGTCCACAACAAGCACGGAGCTGAGTCTTGGGATATGATTCTAGGATGTGTCCTTTCACTATTCCAAACTACACAGACCCATCATATTTCGAGTGCTGGTGAATTCTTGTATGATAGTTCACTGCAGTTGTTCCCGAGATCTTGTTCCACGAAACAACAATAGATTGTAAAATGCCAACACTTTGTGATCGAGTTGGCCATATGAAAAAGATCATTGTTTTGATCTTCATCCATGCAAGCACGTGGTCGGCACACCCATTCTTCGAGGGACGGATGCTTAGGAAACAAGCCTCTCTACAAAACAAAGATTCATCTTGGATGGATCGCTTCTTGGCAATGGGCATCGACGACCAAGAAGATGTTTAGAAGTCGCATGTCGAACATGTTCACGGATATTGAACAAAACTTGTAGTTGATTTTTTTGCCATCATCTCACCTTGTCACGACGAGGTGGGAAATGGTGGTGGTCATGTACAAGCTTCGACGACGGATCAGCGGGCACGAGCCACAATCTCTCATTCCATATTCGGAGTTGCCCTAGCCGAGAGACACGAGCGGTTCAGCGAGCACGAGCCACAATTCGTCATTCCAGTTCGGAGATCGTAGCCGAGAGACACGGATGCCCATGAGCATGCCTAGCGGTTAAACCATCATCTTTGGTTGGTGCCTTTTGACATGGCTGAAGGGCACTAAAACCATCACGGTGGTAGTAGACCTCCACTTCTTTTAGGTTGAAGGTCTCCCTTTCTATATATGAAGAACACTTCCTCTAGCGAGCCTTTAGCTTCTTGCCAGCAGGCTGGTTGAGTCCAGGAAATGCTTCAAGCATTCCAAAGTTCAGTTAGTAATCTAAAACCATCACAAGTAATGAGACCTCCCTTCATAGGTTGAGAGGTATCCCTTTTTATGAGGACAATTCCTCTAGCAGAAGCCCTTGAGCTTCTTGCCGATTTTGGAAGAGTTCAGGGAGCTGCAACAAGTATTGTGTTCCGGTGTTGGTGGCCATCCTTACAGCCACCTCTTTTTCCCGGCATTTCAAAAGAGTTGTTTTGGCCCAATTCTTTTACCCATGCATACTTTGTAGATTTGTATTACAACTCTCTTCTTGGACTCACATACCCCTTTGGATTAAAGGGGGATGTTGGAACACCTAATCCTCTATGGGTAGGTGTGGAATGTGAAAAGTCTGTGGAGTCCAAGTGACCTTGGAATGTGAGACCAAGAGTCACACCATTTCTGTACTATAAATGTACATCTTTGTATAATGGAAAATAAGAAAGCCTCACGCTTATCCTTCATTGTGTGTTGAGTCTCTTGTGTGTGTGTTTATTCTTCTCATACACCATGTGTGTGTCTTAACATGGTGTTTAACAATTATCAGAAATTCCAATTTGATTTAAAAGCTAGCACATGAGTAGCTTGGTCATATTTTAGCCTTTTCTATCTTTTCCAGTCCACAATGATTGGCTCGAGCTTCCGGACTATGTATGTTTTGTTGTCTACATTATTGTTTCCAATAATCTCAACATGTGTGCAAGTGCTAAGTCATCTTTCCTTCTGGGACAATGGACAAGTTCAAAACATAGACAAACTTTGAGAGCACATCATCCTCATAAAATGACACACTGCGTTTTGATTCATGTATACGGGAAAATGTTACTATTATACATAAAACCATGAGTGGAAATAAAATATGCATCAGAGACAAACTATCTACATCAACATGAAAGGTCCATGCATCACCAAGATCAACCCAAAACAAAGAAGCATGAGATCACCAAGAAAATAAACTATCGATTGCACCCAAAGAGGTGCAAAGGAATGCCGGAACATGGATAAGAGAAGTGGGGAGATTGTATAAAGAAATAATCAAGCGGAATATACTAAAAATGAAATACAACCCATGTGAGGCTAATTTAAATTCAATTGTTGTGAGTTTTCAAGTGAAAGAAAGTTTGTGACTGGTGTCCGGCAAGCATGACTCACAAAAATTGTTATAGAGAAAAAATTGGAAGGGAAATTGAGGTTTGAGGTTTGATGATGTTGATGAAGCACATATTCTACTTGGTGAAAGTGGCCAGTGCAAGGATTATTGGGGTTCAGGCTTCTATAGGCAGGATAATACTTTTGAGCTTGAAACAACTTTGCACAATATAGCTTTCAGTTCAAATGGTGGGTGCAAATACATATAAATCAAGAAATTTGAGACCTTTAAATGTATGGTCAGAAGCAACAACTCCAGAATCTGTGCAAATGCTTCTAAATTCTATTTGAAAAGAGGAAATTAATTTGATCCTTGAATGAAACTTGTTTGGACCAGACATTGGTGAGTTGATAAGCAGCTCAAACAATTGGGTAGAGATTACTATGTGGTGTATTTTCAAAGGGCTCAAAGAGTCATTACCTTCTAGATGGCTATATATTTTGGGAGATGGATTTGAAAATATAGGTAAGAAGAATCAGCCAGTGTCTGAACAGTCAGGGATGGATTTGAGAAAAGACACCAAAGATCTGCCAATTTTGTTGAATGGCTCTAAGCAATGTGGTTTATTGTTTGTTGTTAATTCCTCCTCAATCATGGATTGCAGGCCTGCACAAAATAAGAATATTCTTATGATAGGTCTCTGTTCTGAAGTGAATAATTTCAAACAATATACTCATAACCTAGCACAAAATATAGCTTCAACAAAAGTAAATACGGAAAACAATAATAGTGGAAATGATGATTTTGGATTTCAAACTGAAGGAGCAGATAAGGGCGAGGATGAAGTGATTTTGAAATTTCAGTGGGCAGAGGAGACAGAAAGGATGGGCTGCAACAAGTTTTTGGAGTCTCGGGATAGAAGAGAAGGGAAAAGAGGCAAGCTTCAAGTTCAAATCACAGAGTAATGCCCCCTGGAAGGAGAGATTTTGATTCTCTTGTTCATTCTCAGCAGGAAGTAAGCAATGCCTTTGGTCAAGCTGACATTCAATTGTCGGAGTCTCTATGGGATGAAGGTGATGGTGTTAGCCAAGAGAAGCAGCTGGACAGGGTTTCACATGAAGATATCCTTTCTTCAGAAATGCAACGATGATTGGAATTATGTTCAAATGAAAGAGATGAGAACAGTGTGCAAGAGACTTTATAATGTTTGATATGCAAAGAATAGAAAATTCAAAATAGTACATCAGATGAGGAGGAAGGAAAAAGAAATGTATAGGCAACAAGAATTGGATGGAGGCAGCGAATGAACAATGAGAATATTCATCTTCATTTATAAGGATTGAATATGCCACCCTGGATGTATCTTCTCAACCGGTGAGAATTGATTTTAAACACACACAAATTGAAGGGATGTTGGGTTCTTTATTAGATGAAAATAAGAAAGAAAATGTGGAGGAACAATTCATTGAGTCTAATGGGTATTGTGATGTCGTGGAGGAATTAAGTGGAGTGTTAGTAAAATGTGCCAAGTGGAAAGGAGGCTATTGAAAGAGTGACAATGAAAGGGATACCAGAATTTTTGTTAGATCAGAGAAATCAGACATGTTCGATTGTTCCACTGGAAGATGCTCTTCTGGCAGACATCGAGGAAATGCCAGATTTGATATTTGATGTAAGCAAGGAAGATAGGACAGCAATGCATGCCAAGGAGCCTTCTCGGCAGGATAATTTACCTACCAAATTGAAAGGAGTGCCATACCAAGAAGTGGATGGCATTGCACCTTTGTAGGTTGTGTTAATAATCTAGACGCAAGTGATAATGCAGAAGGTGAAATGTGTGAGTTTTCAAGAAAGAGGGATAGATCAATTGAGGAGGCATGAGAGATTAACACTGCGAATGGATCCTCTTATGAAGTGATGGATGCTTTGGGATAGAGAGAAATCCATTGGATCTCAGGCTCTGTAGTGAAGCATCTCAAAGAGGATTCCCTCAAGAATGTTCAAACAACAAATGAGAGGAGATTTAAATTCCTTTATAGATCAAAGAAGTGAATGTGCTAAAGTAACTACACATGAAGATATTGCATTTGTAAATGGTGCACAATAGGTTGGAATTGGTGATTGATGTCAATGATGAAACTGATGTAGAGATGCATGCGACACAGGTTGACTGTAAGAATGCAGTAACTGAGGAAGCTTGTTCAATTTATGTTGTTTTTGGATGTGCAAAAATCTAGTGGACATTAAAGTCAATAGTTGGAGCAATTCACATAGATAATGCAGGGAAGCATACCACAGGGCCGTTATAGGAAAATGATGCTTTGGTGGAAAAACGAGTTTTAGATTTCTTACCCTGCAAAGGCATTGTGAAAAGCAGTTTGTTGGTGGAAAAGAGAATAGTTTTGGATTTTTCACTGGAGGAAACCAGTGATAATGATGTAAGAATGCATACCACATATTCTTTAGATGAAGGTGCCGCAACAGTGCATTTGCAAAGATTGTCGTTGTATGCTTGTAAAGAAAAAAAATTAGTGAAATCTTGAGAAGTTTCTATGGAGGAAATGGAAGAAATGCTTGTTTGATTATCAGAGAAATCCAAACCAAGGAAGAATTTTGTAGGTGCTTGTCAGGATGTTGTTTTAGAGAGTCAAATGCAAGGAATTTTCAGTTCATTTTTGGATGAAAGTAGTCAAGCTATTCCACAGAAGCATGCCATGGAGACTGTTGAAGCAGACATCGCAATGGTTGGATTGCAAGAGGTTTCAAAACCTTTGGTTCACACTAATGAGAATCCTCCTAAGCATGAATTCAATCAAGGGTTTAAAAGAGTCGTCTGGATGGATTGCAATTGTTAGGAAATGACGATGAACAGACAGTAGTCAATTCTCGATGGATTTTAGAAAATTTTCAGACTGCTCATGTGCTTACCAAATGAAAATCTCTGACCAAAATTCTAGTGAACGGGCACAATGAAAATAATGAGTTGTTGAAAGATTCAGGATCTTCTTATAAAAATGTCATGGAAGAGAAGTTTGCAGTCAGAGATTTGGAAATGGTAAACGATAATGAGTCTGTTTGGAAAAATAAAACTCCTAAGTATGCCCAGGTAAGTGTTACAAATTTTTCATCAGCAAGCTTGAGTCGGAGAGAAAAGGAGTCTTCTATGTTACCATGGACTAGTGAAAATATGGCACATACATGTAACCATAAACTAGCTTCTTCTATGGAGAAAGCTGAGATAATTTACATGGGCAGTGTAAAAACTCGATTTATGGCCTCTGAAGTTCAAGAACCAAAGGATATTTCAAGGCTACATTGTTTCCCTCAGGACAACTTCAGTAGGTACTGTGTTATACAATAAAGACATTACTGAGCCAAGTAAAGCTAATTGTGCACAAAGAAAAGCATTATCTGCAATACAAACACATGAATTAAAAGAAGATGGCCATTCTTCTCCACACAAATGAAAAAGATCACTTGAAAAACATTTGTCTGTTGGAAGTGCAATCTGTGTAATAACATGTACTTCTAACAACCCAGGTTATGAAGAAGTGGCAACACAGACACTGTAGGTTTTGCCTCTTTCCAACTTAAAAGTTGAAAAGGCATGTGAACAAGCCACTCACTATCATAATAGTGGATCACAAATTATGAAATCACTTGGCACTGATATTTTTACTCTTGAAAATGTCCAGGATCTGAATGTTTCATTATTGACAAATTCTAAGAAATTTGACAAATCTGTCATTGCTAATTTGAGTGAAAGTGATGCACTGAAAAAATCATAAACTAAAAAAGTTTCTACTTCAATACAACCTTTACCTTTCCACAAGGTGAGCTATTACAAGTCTTAATTATTAAATAGCTAACACCCAAGCATAGTTGAACTCTGTTGGAACATGAATTTTAGCTCTACAATGTCTTTAGTTTCGTAATCTGTCGTTGCTAATAGAAAAACACTTTGATGGACCATTGTAGCTTACTGAAGATAGCCTTCCCACCTAGAACTCACTTCATTATAGCTGTTATACTTATAAGGAATAATTCATAAAGGAGGTTGGTCTTTCTTTCTCACACTAGTACCACCAATACCTCTTATTTCATTCACCAAAAATATGTGAGCTCGGGATATTTGCACATCATGATCTCAAAATGGTATCCTTATATCTGCAACTTATAAACTACATGTAAAAGAAATCAATCCCAAGGGCACAAAAACGATGTCAATTTTAGTCCAAATTTGTGCCCAGTTTTTTTTCAGCAGCTTTGAAAGACATTTCTCAATGATCATTTGGAAGAACACACTTATGTGTTTTTAGTTGAAAGCTAGTTCAACCTCAATTATGAGCCACTGCTCATCAAGTGCCACATTTATCTCCTCATCTTAGCAAATCCCCTTGACATAAAATGACAAAAATTTACCAAGGAAACATCCTTTCGCAAAGACGAAATTGAAGTAAAAAAGGGAGGGCATTGTCTGAAGAATATAAGACATTAGTGCAACATAAGTAGGAAATTTATTAGGTTGACGACTCGCCTGAGAGGTGGACTTAGATGCTACCACTTGTTCCTGTACACCCTACAATGTTTGAGTAAGCCATCTTAACTTCCTGGCTACACTAGTAAGTAATTAGGTCTTTGTTCCTTGACTAGAATCTTGCTGATCTAACTTTGATTTCTTTTTCAGTTTTAGAACAGAATCTAGAACAACATTTTCGCATGCATTAATAACTATAGGATGTTTCTATGGTTTTTAGAACCATTCATCTTCATCAAACTTCATCTCCTTGCTCACCAATGTCTTAAGTTGCTCTTTGATTTAGATCATGTAGGCCTTGGATATCTTACTCTATCCAACAAAGACCGCCTTTATGTTCAAGGGTTCAAGATTAGTCCTTTTCTCATCATGAATATGAATATAAATTGGAAAAGAAAAAGGAAACAAAAATGTAATACTTGTAGCTTCTCACCAACAAAATATTTATTTGGTGTTTTGTCCTTGAAGATCCTGTGAGGACATTGGTTCAAGATATAGACAATGTGTTGCAAGCTTTGGCTTAAAGACACATGGGTAAATCCATGTCCTGGATCATGGTTTTAGCTATCTCAATGATGGATTGGTTACTCTACAAGCCCATTCTTAGCATCTTCTTGATCCTTGTTTCCTTGCAAAAGGTATCAAAGTCCTTGGACAAGGTTATAGTCCACTAGATCTGTCTCTCCCCTAACTTCCAAGGTTGAATGTAGGAAACTCAAGATAGAGTAGCAACAAAATGAGCATGCCAAGAAATTTGGATTGGGAAAATACTTGCAGATATGCAAGTTCATTAGGATAAGCATAATACATTTTGCAATAATGAGGGAGTTACCAAGATGGAAAAAAGACCCACCTTCGATATTAATAAATTGCATTGAGGTGCACATATTGCAACACTCTATGTTGTTATTTTGTTTTTGGTCAAAATCAAGGGAAACTTTTCCCCACTATAACATGGGGAAGAGCACTGTTAAACACAGTGGACCATTGGCTAAGCTGTTGCATTTGAGGGTTTTCTATGCCCACATAAAATCCATTTGGACTAGAATTTTGTATTTTCCTATTGGCCTCATCATGGGCCCATAGTAACACAATGGAGTGTGCTACTACAATGTCTTAAA
>JAXQQM020074075.1:0-118027 GCA_034641835.2 Pinus albicaulis
GAGTATATTTGTATTAACTTCAAATAAAGAAAACCTTTACAACCTGTGCCTTGATGTTGTGCAGGTCCTCCCGGGGTCCGAAGCAGGAATCTCTTCTAATTTGACAAGCATTTCACTCTTTGAACCAAGACAGATAGAGATGAGTGATTTAACCTCACAGAAAGTCTTAGTTAATTGAGTCTGAATCTCAACAGCATTTAACTTCAAATATCTTAAGCTTGAACTCCCTTTGAGGCTACCCAAGGCCTCTTTTTATAGTGGAAAAGAGGAGGTTTTCTATTCCAAATATGAAGGGATAGAATCCTCCTTCAAAGGGATTAACTCCTTACATCAAGGGGTTAGCTCCATCAAGTGAGGGATGCATGAACCTTCTCAAAGCGTATCCATTCCCGAAAATTCCCATCTAGAATCTTCTAGAATTCATCTGAAATTCACTTTTTATCTTTACTTTCTCGCCTTTTTGAGTTTTACAAAGGTCCGCACCCATAACACAAAAAATGTGCGGTATGGTTCCATAGGCAAGCTGAACTTTAGGTGCAGGACCGCAGGAAATGAATAGAGAAAGTGCGATACCAATGTTTAGGGGATTTTTAGGAACTTTTCTCTGATTTTGAAAGCTTGACATGAGGAGCTGATATGTTAGACTTGCAAAAGGAGGAAGTATGAGTAATAATGAGCTCATACTCATGGTAAAATGTCAGGATGACAGATTTTAGTGTAACAAATTGCCCCCTAAAGTGCAAAGTCTGGAATAGATGAAGCTGTAGTCTGTCATATATGAAGAGTGCAGTACTTTATCATTTCAAATATTATCCTGTGGACACCCCAGTCGGAACCTGTAAAAACATTCAATGCAAAATATATACATATATATGTCATCACTGAGGTAGGCATTCCCATACTCAGATTAAAACTAACTATAAACTAACTCAAATCGTTCTGATACAGGAATGATTTTGAATACATCATAGTACAGATATATGTAGACACAGTATGGACGCAGCCATCTGTTTATAAATAGTCTACTGTATAGATGATAACAAAATTCCTCGCAACCTGGATGGTGGAAACTAGATCCAGGGTCTTGATTTCCGCATCTCGAACTAGTACGATTCTATCCATGTGAATAAATGTGTTGAAGTCGAACATGGTAGAAACCACTTGATTACCAGTCAATGATGTGAACTGTTAACAAGTGTGAGAGAAACCACCAGTAATGTCAATGGCTCTCAAAGTACTCAGTACAATCCATGAAATGTGAATGAATGAGTTGAAGTCGAACATGTCACGGAATCATTCGATCGAAGGTCAATGATGCAACCTGTCGTCGAAGGCGAGAAACCTGCCATTGAGGCATGCAGATTTCAAGGTACTGAAGATTTCTGGATCAACTTCCTAGATAATGTGCTGATGTCGATAGAAAGTGATCTGTCGTAGGCAAGCCCACAACACGAAATCATAGATCAAGTTTTGAAAATATATTGGCAAGGACTGACTCAGGGATGGTCAAAGATGGATGACAAATATTTTGCAGATGAATGGTTTTATTTGAACTGTTCTCTTGGACACATAACGACACTGCAGATGGCTTGGTAACAATTGACCCAAAGCTAATACCCAGAAACCGGCTGAAAATTTTCAATATGGTTTGATTAACTGTTAGGCAAAGGATTTCCCAACCCAGGTGAATATAAGTGTCGTGTCCAAGAGTGGTCGACTGAGTTTTCGGACAATTTAAAATACAACAAACACACCCATTTTTCTCTCTTTTCCCCCACCATTTCTAGCAAGTACCTCTTTATTTTTGACAAGCTTGAGGAGGATAACATTTGCTTGGTTATAAGCTCATCCTTCGGATGAGTCCAACTTAGTTTAAAATTCGAACCCTAAGAAGGAGTGGTTCGTTCCTGTTGAAAATTAAACAGGTCCTTTACTGTTAAGTTTTAACGAGTCTAGTATAGGAGAAACTCGGTGTTTTTCAGTTTTAGGGAGTCAGAAGAAAAACTTAAGAAAACTCCGTGGGTGTACTTTTTCGTAAATTTAATCTCTTGAGCCCGAAAAAGGATAAAATAATGTGGGAGAGAACTCTATTGACTGTATTTAGTCAATGTATACCTTTTTCGTAAATAGTCCATTTCAGTCCGTAAAAGGGGTAAACTTATACTGAAAGGACGACTGTTCATTTACTTTAACGAGTTTGAATAGTCAAGTACTCAGCGATATTTTCATATTTAGAGAGTCTGAAAAGGGCTTAAAATATGACTCCAAGGTTTAGCTTTTTCGTAAAAATTTTGAAAGAGTCCGAAAAAGTGATAAAAGTATGCTCTTTGTTGAAAAATGATCAGTTCACCTGAAAAATCCATTTTCTGCACAAAAACTTGAAACATTACACATACCTGTTTAAGATAAGCAAAAATGCCTTCAAAAATACCCTTTTTAAAGTGAAAAATAAATAAATTAAAAATTCATTCATTCGAAAAAACTTATAAAAAGGACTTTTTCAATTTCATTTTTACCGTTCAGTTCTAGAGTGAAAAGTAAAAAGCTTTTGCGTAAGAAAGTTCCTGTGAAGATTCTGGAAAATTCGTCCGTTGGAATCAAAAACCGTCAGTCGCAGGTAATCCACGACCTCCCTATCTTGTTTTTCATCCGTTTGAAATTTGTTTTTAGGCTTTAGTTTGAATTTTTGGGGGAAAAAATGGTTCAAAAATGTGCCCGCGGGGTCCGCAGGTGGGACACAGGCTACCTGCGGACCCCGACTTTTTCCTATAAGGAAAAAGTCGTGGGTTTCGCACCCGGCACATACTGAGCGTGCAGACCTACGCTCTGTTTACACAGAGCGGGTGCGGTACCCGCGCGGTTATTTTTAAAGCATGGATTTCTCATTTATTTGCCAAATTTTTTCAAATAAAACTATTCTAACTTGCCTTTTTCTGTATTGTAGGAGTAACAAGATGCTTATCTGGCGAGAACGTGAGCATGAGGAAGTGGATGAAGCTGCAATACTTCATTTTCCCACACAAAGGGCATTAAAAGCATGTGGCTTGTACAAATTTTGGGCCATCTCAGGCATGAGGGCACAAGTAGAACTCTTGACATGGTTGGTGAACAGATGGAATGTAGAGGACCAGTGCTTCTTCATTGGTGGCCACCGGCTCTAAATTGAGCTGGAGGATATATATTTCTTGATTGGTTTGTCCAAGAGGGGCGAACAAGTTTCTTTGTTTGGGACTAGGCCAGGTGGCCAGACTGTCGCTAGTCTTCAACTAGAATTCTGCAATGATCAGGAAAATCCTCGGGACAAACGGATTGACATAAAACACATCATCCGTCCTGAATTGAAAGTTATTGCTTTTACTGTTACCAAACTGTGTGGGAGTGCTGCGCTTCATGTAGCTACTGGTTCCCAAATGCGTATTGCCGTGGACTGTTTTCGCGGCACCATCTTTAACTAGTGTGAAGCTGTGTTGGCCAATGTAAAAGGCCAACTAACTAGAGCAAAAAATGGGAAACTGAATAACTTTGGATATGGATCCATTGTTGTTTCTTTTGCTCTGGAGAGGATCCCCATGTTAGCTCCACAGAGTATTGCTGTTGATGCTGGTCGACCTCGAGAACCGAGAATGGTTCGTTGGTCCGCGTTGATGGCTCGTCATGCTATCGAGGGTACTGAGATTGTGCGATTTCCTTCTTCATATTTTCGTTGGCTAGATCGCCAACTTTTTGTGATAGAGGATTTTCCATATGCCGGGATAGATTTCCGCGGCGACCGAGAGATGGTTCTCCCAGCAGGGGAACAGTGGGATGAGTCAGGTATAATCATTTTTCAACGTTTGCTAAATTCTAATTTTTTTAATTTTTTATCGTCTTTGAAAACTAATAACCAAAAGTTTTTGAATACAGATGTGGGTCCACAAAGACCAGCCCATCTCCAACCTTACGAAAGAAGGCAACCATTTGCGCCCGCACCAGCCCCAGCAGGCCAATCAGCGGAGATTTTGACTGATTTAGAGCATCATCTAGAGCGTTTGACTCTAGATATTCCAGAGACCAGCATAGATGACATTCCTCTCAGGCTGCAGAGATATGTGATTGGAGTTCCAGGACCTTTTAGGAGGTTCTTATGCAGGGTAGCTCGGGCAGTGGTTTCTTATCGTGATCACCATCAGTGATGGGATGATCGTGTAGACTCATATTTTTGACTTTTGTATTATCATTTTTGCCGATCATAAGGTGTTTCCAACCTATGATCGAAGACGATGTATATTTTTTGAAAACACTCCTATACTATGATATATATCACTATTTTCCGGCTATCTGTGTACATATGTGAATGTTATTTGTTTTACTGCTTTTAATTATTGCAAATGTCTATTTATCATACTAGAAGCAATTGAATCTGCTAATGTATTTAAATGTCTTGGAATATGTTGATATTCAATATAATCAAACTCACGTTCCAAGAGACGAACTCTCAAAAATAATCGTAATAACACCGGATTTCTAATGGTATAAACCCTGTTAAGTTGTAATACAACAAGTTTAGAATCCAACCTTACAATCAAACTCCGAATTCCAAAAGATATGGACTCAGATAATAACTCAATCACTGCACTATACTCGGCAATGTTATTTGTTGTTTGACCAAGGCTTACCCCATGCATGGATACTAACTCATCAAAGGGTGAATAGATAACCCAAGTTGCGGAAGAAATGTTCCGTGTACTACGACAAGCACCATCAGCAAAACCAATGTAGGTTTGAAAAGACGTCGACATCTGCAATATCAAGAGTAAAACTCAGATAAGCAGGAATAGTGACAAAAACACACTTCTAAACTAGGCACACTTTTCTAATCTAAAACACACCAACAGTAAAGAAATCTAAACTAACAAAAATCTCCACACCTCATTTAAGCATAATATCGCTTTAAATAAAGCTCATTTCTGGGTTTATCCAAAGGGACACCATCAAAATCTATCAACTCATAGGCCCCTTTTGCTAACTTTCGTTTAACAATATAAGGACCATGCCACATAGGCACGAATTTCCCAGCTCCTAGCTTGTCGTTAGATTGATCATAAAGTAAAACTAGGTCTCCTTCTGAAAAATTTCGAGGGGTCACACTTCTATCATACTGAGCTTTTATCCTTTTAACATGAGCCTCGTTTGCTATTGCAGCATTTCGTCAATTCTCATCTAATTGGGCTAAGTACAAGAAACGTTTCTCCTCTTCAGACGTAGCTGGAAGTAATTCTACGGCTAATTTTAGTGACGGAATTTCGCATTCAATCGGTAACACAGCTTCCAAACCGTAAACCAGTTGAAAAGGAGTGAAACCTGTTGATGTTTTGACTGAGGTTCAATATGCCCAAAGTGCTGAAAATAACATGGAATGCCAATTCGTCTTGTGAATACCAATGATTCGTTTAATCATGGTGACTAAAACTTTGTTAATGGCTTCAACCAGACCATTGGCTTACGGATAATACGGAGTGGAACTATCGTGGCGCAAGCCAAGCTGTTCTGTCAGTTCAGTCATCATGATGTTCCGAAAATGACTTCCATGATCCGTAATAATAGCTTGAGGAACACCGAACCTAGCAATTATGTGATTAAATACGAATGTTGCAGCAGTCTTGCCGTCAGCTGAATATGTAGGCATCGCCTCGACCCATTTCGTAAAATAATCTACTGCGAGAATAATATAGGCATGCCCCCCGGCCGAGTGAGGGTTACATGTGATAAAATCGATACCCCATTTTGCGAAAGGACCAACAGCAATTATAGGGTGAAGAGGAGCGGGTGGCGCGCGCATTTTCCGATCAAAAATTTGATAGTTGTGGCATTTTCGAACCGCATAAATGCAATCTTTAAACAATGTTGGCCAGAAATAACCTACACGCAATATCTTTTGGGCTGTGGCATACCTAGACATATGACTGCCACATGCTCCAGAATGACAGTCATTTAACACCTTTTCAGCTTCTTCATGAGTTAGACAACGTCGGAAAACAGAATCCGCTCCTCGTCGATAAAGTGTATCACCAATGATATTATATTGTTGGGATTGGAAGCGTATTTTCCGTCGCTGAGTTCATGAAATATCGGGCCAAAAAGATTGGGTTTGGAGATACACAATAATATCTCCATACCATGGATCAAGCGTACTGATAAGAAACAAAGATTCGTCCGCAATGGACTCTTCTGCCACTGTTTCAATATCAGTAGAGGGGAAATCACACATCAGTTCCGCAAAAACCAAAGATTTCTTTGCCTTGGATTTTTCAAATTCCAAGTCAAATTCCTGGAGGATAACTATCCATTTGGAATATTTTCCCCCTAGCAATTGTTTGGTCAAAATATACATCATAGGGTTGCAATTAGAAATTACCGTGGTTTTACGTAACAAGATGTAATGTCTAAAACGTTGAACAACTTGAACAGCTGCCAAGGCCAATTTCTCCACATGTGTGTATTTGATTTCAGTCGGATGCAGATTCCGACTAAGATAATAAATCACATGTTCATTGTGAGATTCATCTTCCTGAACTAGTACCATCCCAATGGTGGAATGAGAAGCAGCGAGGTACAAAATGTAATCTTGGTTGTAGTTGGGAGGATGCAATAATGGTGCATGGGTCAACGCGTGTTTAAGTGCATCAAAAGATCGATCAGCGATCTCGTCCCAAAACAACGAAATGTTCTGTTTCAACAACCGGGTAAAACCCTTTGTAAGCTCGGCATAGTTAGGAATAAACCTACGTAAAAAGTTTTCTTTCCCCTGCAAACTTTGGAGTTGGCGTAAAGTCGAAGGAGGAGGCAATTTAACAATGGCTTCGACCTTCGATGGATCGACGCGAATGCCTGCTTTTGAGACAAAAAATCCCAGTAATCGACCCGATTCTACGCAGAAAACACATTTATGCGGATTCAGCCTTATCCGATAATGCCTACATCTCATAAAAATTGCTCGTAAATGAGTGGGATGATCGGCCCTACGTAATGAATGAGCAGGTAAATCATCGAGATATGGCTGGACAATGTGCTTAATGTCATGAAATGCATAAGACATAGCCCGTTGAAAAATTGCGCCAGCGTTCTTTAGTCCAAAAGGTAGTTTACAATAAGCAAACGTTCCCCACGGACAAATGAAAGTTGTTTTAGGTTGATCTGCAGGGAGTATGTTTATTTGATTGTAGCCGGAAAAGCCATCCATGAAGGAAAACAATTCACTACCAGCACAATCATCGATTATTTGATCGATATAGGGAGTTGGATAATTATCTTTTGGACACGCTCGATTAATATCCCTATAATCGATACATACTCTTATTGTTCCTTGTTTTTTAGTCACAGGAACAATATTTGATACCCAATCCGTTAAGGGAATTGGATAAATGAATCCTGCGCGAAGTAATTTTTCAACTTCTGCTTTTATGGCAGCAGCTTTTCTAGGATGAATTTGACATAATCGTTGACGAACAGGTTTAGCATCCGGGTAAGTCTTAATCTCATGAACAACGATCGATGGATCAATTCCTTGCATTTCTTCATAAGACCAGGCAAACACGTCACGAAATTCTTGAAATAGGGCTTTATAAGCTTTAATTTCATCTTCAGTACAACAAGCACCTATATGAATGTTTTCAATTATTCCTGGTTTTACTAAAATGTCAATGGGAACTGTTCAAGATATATTTTCCAAATTTAACTCAGAATCAAGATTTTGCAAAGGATTCTGCGGTTCTTTAACATATTCAGCAGTAAAAATTGAAGTGAAATCATTTTCAAAATGATCTAGCTCAGGTAAAAATGAAGATCGATGATGTAGATCTTCCCATGGTAAATCATCAACAGACAAAAACTCACGAATTTTCTCATCTGTATGAACAAGTTCAGGAAATGTCGTTGTAACTGAACTAGATATAGAAAGTGATTCCTCTTGGATCCCATTCATTGGATCAATTTCGGTTGAAGAGGGGTCGGAAAGTGACTGTACAGCCTGGTACGCAATTTCAAATGGACTCAAGGGCATCATGCCATCAAATGAATCAATCTCAGATTCGGAAGGTACGATCCAAGGATCATCAAACATAACAGTGTCTGACGAAATCATGTGAATATTTGCAGTAGAAGGCAATACGTTAGGAGGAGGAAAGGAAAAAGTTCCTAGTAAACCAGAATCTTTAATCAAACCTACTCCAACATCCTTATAAGGGATAGCCGTTTTACCAACATGCTGGATTGTTTCTGTAGAGGCTGGGTCGGACGAGAAATAAGTTAACTGATCTATTGTGACGATATTTCCTTGATATGGAAATTTTATGAGCCGAAAGACTGAAGAGACAACAACAGTCATAGCATAGGACCAACTACGACCCAAAAGAAGGTTGTAATCTAGAGGGGCATCAACCACTTCCACATCTAGATTAACGATTTTTCCTTCAACCCCTATGGGTAAATCCTGCAAAATACCATAAGGTTGAAAACCTCGACCATCAAAAGCTTTTAGAATCGTCGATGATTGGTTAAGTGTAGGAGAACCAAGAGATTTCCAACACTGAAGCGACATAATACACGTTGAAGCTCCCTCATCAATCACAGTCCGAAAAATAGGTCTGTTTTTTACTAACACTGGAATCTGGAAAGCCATTTGGTGAGGAAGACGTGGTGTACTAGTTTCTAAATCGAAGATTATAAGGTTAGAATCATGAACATCAACAGCTCCTATGGCAGACAATAACAATTTACGCTGTGCTGGACACGACTGCAGCACTTCTAAAGCCGACATTGCTGAAGGAGAAATAGCTAAATCTTCAACAATGTTGTAATTCTGAGCAGCTCTCGCATGTGGATTGAAAGCTGATTTACAAAGAACACCTTTAGCAGGCGGTTTGATTATCAAGTCTGGATTTTGTTTCTCGATCTGTCGTGGACCAGAAACAGGAGGAGTTTTATTTGATGCATTCGCATTAGAAGACTCTCCTTCTTTTCCATCAACGGGATTCTTAGAACCATAATCTTGCGATCGCGTCGCAACCCTTACATGAGACATCATCATAATAGGCTCTTCTAAAGTAGTCAAGGAAGAACCAATCATCTTACTATCTTGAATTGGAAAAGGATCCTTCAAGACAGCAGGTTGTTGCGATCCTTTAACGAATTTCGTAACTTCGTCTCGATATGGACATTCTTTCGTGAAATGATCTTGTTCAAAAATGAAGCAAGGATAGCGAGGTTTACATTTTTCGTCATTGGATTCATCTTTATCAGTTTTCTCTTTCGAATTCTTTTTGTTTTTGTTCCTCCCCTTCTTTTTACCACCGGATTTTGATTTTGTCGTAGATGTTTCAACGACATGAATGTCGGCAGAAACTTCGAGAGAAGATTCTCCTTTCGGGGAATCAGGTAAAGTTATAATTGGAGAAGAATTCTTTGACGATTTCTTCTTGCTTTTAGAATTGACTGTACCAATCATACCGTCAGCGGCATGAGACCCTGAAGGAGCAGCAACTATTTGACCTTGTTTTGGAAGGTCTGGGATTTTTTCATGTAGAGTACCTGACTGCATATAAACGAGGTCAAGGTACTGAGCTTGAGCAATTACTTGCTCTTCAGTAACAACACCAGCCTTAGCTACATCTTCAGTGATCTTGGGTAACAATGATTTAACAAACCATTCTGCCAAAATTTGATCCGGAATATAAACTTTCACCAAACGTCGTCTACGTCGCCATTCATGAATATGATCAGAAATATACGTGGACATAGATTGTTTTAGCGAAGTTAATAATTTTGTGCCATTGTCGTATCTGACAGGCAACTGAAAATGAGTCAAGAAAGATGTTGCTAACTGACTGAAATTATGAAACGAGCTGCGTGGTAACTCAATGTACCATTTAGCCGCAAGACCTATAAGGGTTCTTTGGAAAAGACGTAAGTGAATCGAATCATCAACGATTGAATTAGATGCACACCAAAGGTGATAAGTCATAACATGATTCGATGGATCCTCTCCTGACTTACCTTCAAATTTTGGTATATCACTGGGCAACTTATGAGGCATTGGCGGCCGGTTCTGATAATAAAAAATAGGATCATTTGTAAGGCGCGTCAAATCAGGTAAGTCCAAAGTTGCGATAAACGGTAATTGATGGTTAGGGTCACGAAAACCTTGAGAAGCCAAAGCAGATCCAGGAGGCGGATACCCAAGATAACTAGGAATCGGATTTGCATTAGGTATTGTGTAACCTCCCGGAAAACCAGGATGAACCGGACCATACTGAGGTTGTTGATAAGTATAACCGGGGTACGGTTGATACTGATAGCTTGGATTCTGTACATAGGGACCGAATTGCGGCTGTCCCTGGTACGGTTGATACGTAAATTGAGGTTGACTTGTAACAACTGTACTTGTACCGGTTTGTCCTGCAGGCATCTGAACTGTAGTCTAAACTGAAGGTCCTGACTGAGGTACAGAGACCTGAGGAATTTGCACGGATATAGGGGTAGCTGAACTTGGGGCTACAGATACTCCAGAAACAGGTGTAACAGGTTGAATAGATGTTGCAGCAGTTGCAGCAGTTTGAGGCGGAGTCTGAGGTGTACTAGGCCCAGCCTGCTGAACTGAACTAGGTGCAGGAGTTTGAATAGCTGGCTGAACAGGCTGTTGGGTTGGACCAGAAACCAATGGTTGACCAGGTTGATAAGGTAACTGCACATTAGGCTGCAAAGGCTGTTGATATTGGGATGGATCCAACACCATAGTTCCGGGGTACTGTCCCATAGAAGGTTGAACGTAAGGACCAAAACCTGGTTGAACGTAGGGTTGATTAGTAAGTGGTAAATTTCCGGTAAAAGATGGTTGACCAGAAGGCTGTTGGTAACCTTGAATTGGGTACTGCCCTTGAGGTTGATAACCCTGAGGCGCGTACTGAAGCTGGGGTTGGTAAGGACCCTGAGGAGCATATTGTGTTTGGGGTTGACCTTGAGGAATGTACTGTCCTGAAGGTTGATACCCTTGAGGTATGTACTGTCCTTGGGGTTGCCCCCCAAAATAATATGATTCCACAGTTTGTCCTGGGAAAAAGCTACCTTGAGGTTGTGCCCCGGGTGGTAGCTGACTACCTTGAGGTTGCCCCCCAGGCGGTAACTGACTACCCTGAGGTTGCCCCCCAGGCGGTAACTGAGTTCCCTGAAGTTGCCCCCCAGAAGGAAACTGACTGCCTTGAGTTTGAGGATTGGGAATATTACCAGGCATCATAAAAATTTGTTCTGCGTTCGACGTTTCAATTTTAAGTCTATCAAGACCAGATGATAACACGTTTTCGATGGGTTGAGGAGCTGCTCCCGATAAATGCCCAGACAAAGACTGATATCCCGAAGGAACAGAAGGACCACCATGTAAAAATGATTCAGGCATTTGAGAAAACATGGATAACTCTCCAGCCATAAAAGATGACGGATAATAACCTCTGGGTGTAGGATGAAATGGAATTCGAGGTGGATAAAAAGTAAGACCTGGATTCTCTAAAAAATCAGTTAAAGAGAGATACCAAGGATTAGTTTGAATGGGGCTATAGAAAATAGATTCACGCTCCCTAAAATTTAACGACTCAGGGGAGTTGGGAAGAGATATGTCTTCGTCTGGATTAGTAAGTTCTTCAATAGAGATAAGTCCAGAGGGAAGATTTTCTGTAATGATATTTCTTACCCTAGGTGAACCTGGATCGCTAGAAGTTGGTGTGATAAATCCTGAGGATGTTTCTAACACAGAAGATTCAGTTTCAGGTTCAGAGATTTCAGGTTCATCAGATAATTCACCAGAAGGAGAAATACTTTCAGTAACTTCAGAAACTGAAATCGGTTCTTGAATGTATTCTGTTGTAGGTATTTGATGATCAAGATGTATAACTATAGCGGAGCTTTCAACTTCTGTTGACCTAAGTCTACGGCTACTGTGTGGTACCAGAGCTCGAAGCCCTTCAAGTTGACTTGGTGAATATTCGGGGGGTTTCCCTTGTATTCTCCGGGATTGTCTTGGCAATTCCGCCACGATTAAAAATTATCTAATCACACGCAAACAAAGAAAAATTTCAATGAAAACACCTAAAGTCTCTAAGAAACAAACAATTGAATCATTCACTTAAAAATCTAAGAGTTCAAACCACACACAAACAGGTAAATTTCCGTACTAAAAACACTAGTTGGTGATGAAATCCAACTTAGTAGAATTTTAACACAAAAAGGGCAGTTGGAACAGTTACCCCGACAACCTGCTTAATGAAACAGACCGGTGCAAGTTTCTCCACTATACCATCTCGAGTGAAGATAACCCTCCGGAGAGTCCAAGTGAGTCTAGCCGACGTCTGTTCCAGGTACAGTGGGATCTTCCCTCCACCATCACCTTAGGAAAGAATCCTAAAGATTATAGCCACTAAGGTTACCAACTGAAACAAATATACCTGGGGGAATAGTCTACGATCCGACACACACGCAAGGGCAGAGTAACAAAGCTCAATCCCCTTGAAGGCTCCTTGAAATAATCCAAGGTTTACCGACAAGTGACCCCTGGCTCCTCGACAATGGTCTATCCGAGGTTTACTGTTTTTAATACGTGTATATCTTCTATCGTTCCCAATGAGGAAGGATTGATTACCCCACTGGTTCAGATATGATCTCGTGCTTAACTCCTTTAAGAGGAGCTTCCGAGAGCATACATGCAACAACTGGAATTCTTCCTACCGCAAGATTTGTCTACTTGTTTGTTTTAGCTATCTTGGAGAGTTAATTACTCCCTACTCCAAGATACTAGCCTAAGCTATGTTGGTGATAAGAGCCCTAGAAATAAAAATATTACTAGATGAATTTTAGTTAAGCGTTACTTTTATGAGTTGTTTCTTAAGTCAATGGGTGCGGAAATGAAACTTTGGATGATGTGAAGACTCGACTTCCAAAAAACACTAAAATTCACCTATGATGATATTCAATTCTTTTTCTTTCAATGAACTTTCTATCTAAAGAAAGAGTTAGAGAATGCAATCCTTTTAATTCCTTCTTTAAACATGAAAAATGATTGAAAGAAAGTACTGTCTTTTTAATAAACTATCAAAGCTCACAAGAAAAATCCTTTTCCTTTCCAAACTAGAAGCTACAAAACAATTTTCCTTCGAAAGAAAGCTACAAAAATTAAAACTACTCAAAACTACAAAATCTAATCTTGAGATCTAAAATCTAAATTGAGTAAAAGCTTTTAAGATTTTTTTTTTTATGAATGTTTTCCTTAGTTGTTCAGCAAACTAAGAATCTATTCGTTCAGATAACAAACAGATCAAAAACACTCAAAAATATGTTTTTATAAAAATGAAATTCAAAACTTTGAACCAAGTTTTTTCGAAGATTTGCAAAGAAACAAAAGGCTTAATTTCTCAATATAGGATGTTTTCACAATCAGGTCGGATTCAAAAGACAAAAAGAGATCAATGTAATCTGAGATACTGCAAATTGTCAAAATTTTCGAATCGCTACAAAGACCAAGTGAAAAAACAATCCAAACTGCAAAATCTTCTAGAAAATCATCAAAACATCAACACTGTTGGAGTTCATTCACAAAAAATTCTTGACAGAAACAATAATCAGTCTGGGCAGAAACCAAAGATCTAAAAATAAACTAGAAAAAGAAATCTAGAGGTTTTCTAAAAATTTTACAGGGTCCGCAGGTAACCAGTATTGACAGGTGCGGTCCCGCACTGTATTCTTTACAGAAAGTGCGAACCTGCCCGCACTGTCGAAGTAAGGCAGAGTGCGGTCCTAGGAAAAATTATAGAAAAACTTAAAATATTTCTAAATTTTCAAAAACAGGGAAAAATCTAAATTACCCAGACAGATATGTATCAATCAAAAATCAGGAAAAAATGTTTCCTCAAATCAAAAATAAAAGAGAACCAAAAACAACAAGTTCATCCCCAGTGGAGTCGCCATTTTGTTGTGTAGATTAATCCATCTTGCGGACAAGACCGATCTCTCTAGTACAAAAGGTAACTAGCAACAAACAGCCAATTATACTAATCTCTCTCTAAGCATATACGATTCATAAAAACATTACATAGGTGCGAGGCCTACCTTATGTCCAACGCTTGCTTGATTTCGTTGAATTCCTTCCCGTGCACTTGAAAGAACGTTCCTCGTGGATCTGCAGTCACGAACAAGCAAAAAGATTAAGCAGCACCTGTATAGACATTATTATAAATCATACTTATCATAATGATCAAGGAATTTATGAAATAAACCATGAATTGACAGTTTAATGAGAGAAATGAGTATATTTGTATTAACTTCAAATAAAGAAAACCTTTACAACCTGTGCCTTGATGTTGTGCAGGTCCTCCCGGGGTCCGAAGCAGGAATCTCTTCTAATTTGACAAGCATTTCACTCTTTGAACCAAGACAGATAGAGATGAGTGATTTAACCTCACAGAAAGTCTTAGTTAACTGAGTCTGAATCTCAACAGCATTTAACTTCAAATATCTTAAGCTTGAACTCCCCTTGAGGCTACCCAAGGCATCTTTTTATAGTGGAAAAGAGGAGGTTTCTTGTTCCAAATATGAAGGGATAGAATCCTCCTTCAAAGGGATTAGCTCCTTACATCAAGGGGTTAGCTCCATCAAGTGAGGGATGCATGAACCTTCTCAAGGCGTATCCATTCCCAAAAATTTCCATCCAGAATCTTCTAGAATTCATATGAAATTCACTTTTTATCTTTACTTTCTTGCCTTTTTATATTTTACAGAGGTCCGCACCCATTACACAAATAACATGCGGTATGGTTCTGCAGGCAGGCTGAACTTTAGGTGCGGGACCGTAGGGAATGCATAGAGAAAGTGCGATACCAATTCTTAGGGGATTTTAGGGACTTTTCTCTGATTTTTGAAGCTTGACATGAGGAGCTGGTATGTTAGACTTGCAAAAGGAGGAAGTATGAGTAATAATGAGCTCTTACTCATAGTAAAATGTGGGGATGACGTTTAGTGTAACACCAAGATTATGCTCACGATACCACTGTAATATTCCAAAATAGGAAAACCAACAATATAGCACATAAAAGTGGAAAATAGTAGCAAATATCAGCATATCACATGTGAGCCAAAGATAGACCCATTGTATTAAGTGTATTAGCAACAAATGTATACAAAATCTTGGAGAACAGACCCCTCAAACTAGGCCAGAGAAGCCTCCAAAAACAGAAATGACAGAAACACCCTAAACACACTTTGCAGCTCCAACACAAAACAACAGAAGCAAGTACAAGACCCAGGTTCTAAGGGTTATCTGTAGGCGAGAAATATATATAAATGGATATGATAAGATCATGCTCATACAAGGCCAAAAATGGAGATCTATGCTCCCATACACTTTTCCAAGACAACCTAGGAAGGGTTTCTGGAAATACACAAAATATAAATGGTGGATCTAAAGCCCTAGGGCTGAAGATTCACTGCAACTGAAGCACATAGAAGGAGGTGGCTGAATCTAATGTAAATATGAAATAAATCCTCCAAATACTCTCTCAATGAAGGGTTGATCCCTTTAATGGAAAGAAAACACTTCAAATGGAGCACTGAGCTTACCTCTGCAACTCCTCCCTGCAACACAACACAAAACCTTAACAGGAACTACGCTGTACATTAATACTGAAGCCTTGACCTGATTCCAAAATATGATATGAAGCACAAGGACCTTCTTTACTAATATCCCAATGAAAATAAAGCTCCCTCCCTTGAATACAAGCTTAGAAATGGCCCAAAGAAATCCTCCACTGCTGCTCCCTGCAACTCAACACATATCTAAACAAAATCTGCACTGTAGAAGAAAATATGAAGCTTGGATAAATTCTTGAATGTGGAAATGATAGTGCAATACTCTTCCTTTTGAGGCTTCTCAAGGATAGAGGTGGGACTCTCGCTCGGGAACACCCTTGTGCTAAACAACCCTGCAATATTAGCTAAACAACTTAAGAGAGCTCAAAGTCTTAATAGACCACAATCAAATAATAATCTAAAACATGATCACAATGGATGCCATCCTCTTCCTTATATTCTTGGTGAGATTCCTCACCATGGGCCCCACTCATTAAAGGCACTACTTCCATGCAAAGGATCTCCTTCCAAAATTGCGCTATCTTTCATTGAATGTCCACTACTTCCATACTAGCGCTGTTGATTTGGTCAAAGTTGACCCATTCCATATGCTTCTTCCCTTGTTCACACATAGGGGAGTTTTATCTATCTCTTTTGATGCCCTCCATTCACATTTGGATTGGTTTAATTCATACTAAGGAGATTTATGGGTATCCCTACCCTCTTATTCTTCTAACTAAGAAGAAAAATTAGATTTTAATATTCCAATTAGCTGCATGCTAATTTAGGAATATTACGAGAGATGGAGGTGGTAAGATGTGACGCTACACCTTGAAGGTGAAGCACATGAATTGGTGGTTATAGGGCTTGTCTACTTTGGGTCATGCTGATGTATTTACTGTATTTAGAGTACACAAAGGTTGGTGGAGATGTTTAATCGAAGAGATCCTGAGGCACCATTCATGGGGCTAGCAAAGCTAAAACAATTAGGTAATCCAAAAACTTATATTTTTTAATTTCTAAGACTTTCTGTTATGGTTCCTAATTTATCTATAGTAAGAAGGGTTTATATGTTCATTGATGGGTTAGCAGAACCTCTTCATGGGTTAGTTAAGTCTACCAAGCCCACTACCCTTCAATATGCCATTAAAAAGGCTAGATATGTACAATATGCCTTGCCAAAAGCAAAGGAAACATTTCAGCAAAAGTCCAGTTTTCCATCCAAGGGAAAAGATGAGAATGCTCCTATTTCAAAGGAGAGCCAAAGTAAAGTACCTCTTAGTGATGATGTTCGAAGAGATCTGAGGAGAAGAAATATTTGCTTCACATGACAAGAATCATGGGCACCCAAACATATATTTGTAGAAGGAAAGGCACACTATATAAAGGTCTTCTTCGATGATGAGGAGGAAGAAGAAGAGGAACCAGAAAGAGGTAAAAACGTTGGCACATCAGGAGATGATCCACCACCACCTGGAAGTGGGGATGGGGCATTTTCTCCAATTGGAGGGGCTATTGCATCATTGAGAGGAGTACCCAAGTACTTGACCTTGAGGGTCTGAGGTTCCATATTATATCATATGGTTTCATTTTTCATTAACAATGGGGCTACCCACAACTTTATTGATGCCAAACTAGTGCAAAGGAGGGAAATGCCCACTGATGATTTTGAGGGATTTTCTTTTTTGGTTCCAGGAGCTAGAACTATGCAGTGCATGCATTATGTTCCATCCTTATCTGTCACCATGAGGAAATATACATTGAATGATCACTTCTTTGTGGTTGGCATACCTAACACCAATGTGATATTGGGTGTGCAATGGTTGATTACCTTGGGGAAGATCACCACATATTGGGAGACTTTGAAGATGGAATGGGTGGATAGAAAGAGTGGAAAAAATCAGATGATTAAGGGCACACACACATATCCATCACATAACACTTCCACACAAAAAAAAAATATGGATTTGTGTACTGGAAGCAAGGACCTAACAATCCCATCTATTATGCACATGACATTGGCCCATGGGACATTATTGTTTTGTGGCAAACCACCTTGGAGGCCACCTGATCATAATTTGGTGAGGAATGTATCACATCATGATGCACCACTCATATATCTAGGAGGAGTGGGGCATTGGGAGGTCATGATACAGTGCGGAGAGTCTTGAGTAGACTCAAGGAGGAGGGAGGCATTCTCCCAACATCATCATTACTCACTCTCATTTCAGATTCTGTGCTGAGAAAGGAGCATCAGAGGAAGGATAGAAACCTTCCAACATGTGACTTTGGCATGGGAGATGTAAAAGAGGATGATAGCCATATGACAGATGTTTTATGTGATATATCATCAGTGTTGTCACTATGGAGGGTAGATCCATATTGGAAATCCTAGCTGTTGGTGGATTATTCCAAGGATCTTTTTTCATGCATGATACATGATGACCAGCTTTAAAAGGAGGGATATTCAGCCAAATATGAGGTCATCTATTATCATGGTAGGATATTCTTATCTAGATATTCTAAGCTCAAGGATTTGCTACAAAGAGCACACGAATATTTTCTCTTAAGGTGTACTTATTCCATGAGAGCCTACAACTCCATGATGGAGGGTTATACTTGGGAAGGATTTGAAGAGGATATATATCAACATTTGAAGAGATGCATTGATCGTGTGAAGCTGGAAGAGATACATAACTCTAGGGAGGAGTTATCATAACCACCTCTTTCCTCTTTGGGAATGAGAGGGGATCTATCTATAGACCACTCCATTTGTGTGAGCATAAATTATGGTAAGGAACATGTTTATGTGCATGATGTTTTACTTGGTGATTATTTTCACTCCTTTAGCATATATGTGTAGGCCATTGCTCCAAGAAGGATCATTCTTCCATATAAACTTCATGGCCAACTTTGGGCCATAAACATTGTTGAGCATGGCCACTCCCTAGGAGGATATAGGGAGATGATTTACCATTTTGGGTGCACTACAAAAAGTACCAACATTTCTCACCTTTTCAAAACTTGTGAGAAAACTATGGTAGCAGGTAAGTGGTGGGGAAACCACTTACCATATAACTATCTGATACAGTTAGGAGATTTACTACGCTGGTTCCACATGTGGGACTATGATCCACCTCCATTTTTTCATATTGTTGTTCATATGTACTTGTTTTTGATCCCATAAATTGATGATATACTTATTATTTTTATGGGAATGATTGGAGGGAGGATGGAAGGATTGGATGTGCCCTTTGGGAGAGAGATTTTCCATGTTTATTATGCTACATGTTTCAAGGAGAACATTTGGAAAATCATGATTGTTTCATGGATCTATTGCTTGCTTGTGGGATGAGTCATTTGCATCTCATGAGAACTTGGGAGGAGCATTTCATGGAGGGATGGATTGGGAGACACTTGGATTATGAGGGAAGCTTATCACATGGAGGTGTCACCAATGATGGAGGAGAAGAGTTGCAATACTCACCTTTACATTTTATTGAGGAGAAGAAACATTTGGGAGGGGAGGAATGTAATATTCCCAATTAGCCATGAGCTAGTTGGAATATTAATTTTCACTTTTACTTTCTTGTTTGATGAATAAGAGGATATGGAGATCCATAAATATCCTTAATAAGAATAAAATAAATGCCAATGTGAAAGGAGGACATATTGGCAGCTTAATTGAGCACCCATAGGTGTGAAAAGGGGTTGGAACACATAGACTAGGTCAACCTTGACCAAATCAACAATGTTGTCATGGAGGAGTGGCATTCATTATGAGACATCGCAGTTTTCGATGGAGAATCTTTGCATGGAAGTATTGTCATAAATGAATGGGAATTAGGGTTAGGAATATCATCACTTATATAAGGAAGGGAATGGCAACCATATTGAATTATGGATGAATGTATGTTTATGTTTTGATATATGGTCTTTTTAGACATATATAACTTTCTTCAGTTGTTTAGCTAATATTGCAGTGTTGTTTAGCACAGGGTGTTCTTGATTGGGAATCCAAAATCTATCCTTGAGAGGCCTCATAGGAAGAGTTTTACACTACCATTCGACAATCAGGCATTAGGCCAAAGCTTCAGCCTTGTGGTACATCACAGTTTCTATTGAGAGATGTGCTGAGTTGTAGGTTGCAGCAGTGGAGACCAGATCTGGGTGATTTCTGATCTGTTTTTCAGTGGAGGAAGGTTTCCTTCTATTGGGATGCTGGTGAGGAAGGCCCTTGAGCCTTATTTTAGAATTTGGCATCATGCCACTTATTCATTTGCCCCTATAGCGCAGTTGTTGTCTTGGACTTCATTATTTTTAGGGAGGAATTGCAGGGTGGTATCAACACACCATTTGGGGAGGAGGTTTTCTAGTGAAGGGATAAGCCTTTCATCTAGAGGATCCATTGGAGGAGGCTACATTATTTGGCATATCATATCATCCACACCTTTCCAGTTCATATTTTTCAGTGAATCTTCAGCCCTAGGGCTTTTATTCCCATTTTGTATAGTGGTGTATTTCTGAAAACCATTTTGGGATCTTCATTCGAGGTTGTATAGAGCCTAGATCTATATTTGTTGTATATTTTGAGGCATATATCAACCCATAACCTTTATATACTCATTTTCTATAATAGTGCATCTATGACTGTGCTGTAGCAGTCTTCCGACATTTTTGATATAGTAGAAACACCTCTCATTGAGAGTTTTTCTTCATTGGAGGATTTTATAGAATTTTTCTATGCTTTGTGGATGATTTTTTATTATACTTGTTGCTTTCTTTGTTATGATGAATGGAAAGGCTCATAATGGCCTGTGTTTTATATGATGATTTACTTCTATTCTAACATTTTGCACTATATTCCTGCTTTTCTTATTTATGAATATTACATATAATCATACTTGGTTTCTTTTTTCTTCGAGATACATCTTCCCTCTATCTTGTGAGAGGGTCTCCTTCTTCTTATTCTCCTAATAGCATAATAACTGAGATCCATAGGTTGAGCCAATATTATGCTCTGATACCATTTCTTTATTCCCAAATGGAAAAAGTAGGAATATTGAACAAAATACTAGAAATAGCAGTGTATAACATCACATCAAGATATGAGACCAATATGGAGCCTTTTCATTAATCATATCAACAAAAAACATGTACAAAATAATGGGGTCCAAATCATACAACAAAAATCAACAAGCCTCCAATGAATAAACCCTCTCATAAATGAGGTGCTACTATTATATAGAATGTCAGAAAGCTACTACAGTGCAATCATAAAGAGCATAGTTGTAACAGGAGATCATACAATAATATAAAATGGCTGATATATGCCTCAAATAAAATGTACAATGAAGATCAAGGGTCTATACAACCTCCATAAAGAACCCAAGAGGGTTTTCAGAAAATACACCCAATAATACAATATGAGTTGCAGCCCTAGGGCTGAAGGTATGCTGCAACAAAATAACTAAAGAGTTATGGCTGAAGCTGATATGGAAATAAGTAGCTCTCCTCCAATGGATCCCCCGGATGAAAGGTTGACCCCTCCACTGAAGAAATCACTCCCCAAATCATCTAGTGCAACTACCCCTACAATCCTCCCTAAAATAACACAGATACAGAATGATACTGCGTTGTAGGGGATAAAAACAATGTGGCCTGGTGCCAAATATATCAATGATTCTCAAGGGCCTTCCTTACTAGCCTCCCAATGGAAGGAAACCTTCCTCCACTAAAATCTAGCTCAGAAATCACCCAAATCAACTCTCCACAACTTCTGCCCTGCAACACAGCACAACGTCAACAGGAACTGCATTGTACCATAAGACTGAAGCTTTGGCTTGATGCCGAAATGTGGAAATATAGTGCATATACTTCTCCTGAGTAGGCACTCGAAGTCCCCCGAGGATGAAGGTGGGATTCCCGCTCGGGAACACCCTTGTGCTAAACAACATTGTAATCTTAGCTAAATAGATGAAGAGAGCAAACGAGTCTTAATATATCATATCAAAATAATAATCTAAGCATATCCTCTATGGCTTCCATCCCCTTCCTTATATAAGTGGTGAGTTTCCTCACCCTTGGCCCCACACATTAAAGGCATTACTTCCATGCATAGAGTCCCCCTCCAAAACTGTGCTGTCCCACAATGAATGCCACTCCTCCATGATATCGTTGTTGATTTGGTCAAAGTTGACCAAGTCTATATGCTCCAACCCCTTTTCACACATAAGGGCATTTTATCACACCACTAAAATGATCTCCTTTCACATTAGCAGTGAATTTATTCCTACTAAGGAGATTTATGGGTCTCCATACCCTCTTACTCAACAAAATAAGAAGCAAAAACAAAAATTAATATTCCAAGTAGCTTGTAGCTAATTAGGAATATTACATATTTATTTAAGGTAATAATGAGTGAAATACTCCTATTAGGTTTCTAATTCTCGAAAACATAATTATCTCTACTTTTCCTCCTTGTAATCAGTTGTTAGTTAGATTAGGTGTCCTTGAAGGTATTCGGTGGTCTAGCCCAGCTGGCAAACATGATTTAAAGGTCTCTAATTCTATAAATAGTGAGAGGAAAGAGTTTGAGAGGGTTGGAGATGTTATGTATGCACTACTATTGTAATCTTTCACTATCAGTAATATACTTTTGCAGCAGCTTATTTCAGACCCAAGGTTCATTGTAAGTTCTTATCTATTCTTGTTTATCTTAGTCCTTTTGATATTTATGCAGTGGCTCATTTGTAATCACTTAGAATTCAATAATATTCTCCAATTTCCTGTACACATGTAGTTTGTTGTTTTGTCCTTTATGTGTGATTTGATAAGAATATAAGTGCCTTGGCTTCCATGACATTTTTTGCTTTCTAATTGAGGTTTGCAATGACTCCATATCCAATGGTAGTGATTCTTTTCATCATTCACCTACTTTCAACACATAAACACCCAAAAAAGAAACCATCAGAGTTAGCCATCTTCTTTTAAACTTCATTGAAAATCATTTATTCTTCTTTTGAGAGAGCCCTCTCAGACTAGAGAGGCTAATTTTTAGTTGCAAGTGGTTTAAAAGAGTTACTCCAAATTGACCATTGAAGCAGCCCAACAGGAACTCAATTTGGTGATGTAAAATGTACCATAGATGCTATTCTAAGAGGGGGCACTTTGATGAAAATGAACTCATCGACCATGACATTCAAAACCGATTCTCTAGTAACAGCCCTTCAAAATCTTAGTCAAAGAGTCCAAATCCAACCTTGTATTGAAGTGCAATCAGTTGAGTCAACCTTTGAAACCACCAAGGATATTGAGTTTGGCCCATCTAGATCTCTGAAAATCTACCCAAACCTCTTAAATGAAGAAGATAAGTAGCTATGCCACCTTTTGAAATAAAATCTTGAATAATTTTCTGGGATTGGAAGGAAAATGAAAGGGGTGCATCCTTCGGCTAAAAACATCATATTTACATCAAATAAGGATTCAAGCCTATGAGACAACCTGCACAAGGATGAACTCCAAATCTAAAGGGACATAGTCAAAGAAGAGCTGCAGAAACTATTGGATGCAGGGTTCATCTATCCTATATTCGATAGTGAGTGGGTATCTCCTCTTGTCCTATTCCCAAATAAGAATGGGAAGTGGCGAATTTGTGTTGATTATTGAGAACTTAACAAAGCCACCAAGAAAGACCATTTCCCTTTGCCCTTTATAGACCAAGTCCTGGATGGCCTTGAGGGGAAGAAGTTATTTTCCTTCTTAGATGGGTTCAGTGGGTATAATCAGATTCAAATCAGCCATGAAGACCAAGATCAGACTACTTTCACCTACCCTTGGGGTACCTTTTCTTATAGAGTCCTACCCTTTGGGTTGTACAATTCCCCAGCTACCTTCCAAAGAGCTATCCTAAGCATATATTCTGAGTTATTCCATGACTCTGTCGAAATCTACATGAATGATTTCATGCCATATGGTGATGAATTCCAAGAAACTCTCTCCAATTTGGGTAAAGTAATAAGAAGGTGTATTGATATGCATCTCTCCTTGAGCCCAGAAAAGTGTGAATTCCTGAAGAAATCAGGGGTTGTATTAGGACACTCCATATCCCAAGCAGGAATACAGGTAGACTCGAACAAAATCACTATCATCAAAAGGGCACCTGCTCCTCAAAAACAGAAATATGTCAGGAGTTTCTTAGGCTTAGCTGGTTACTATAGAAGGTTCATCAAAGATTTCAACAAGATGGATTGGCCATTATTTGGGTTATTGTCCAAAGATTCTGAGTTTATTTGGTTCGGTCCTTGTTAAGAGAATTTCGAGCTCATTAAGGAAAAGTTGACTACTGCCCCCATCCTCCGAGTTCCAAATTTGACTCCGTCTTTCCACATCCACACTGATGCATCCGACAAAGCTGTAGGGGCAACATTAGGACAATTAGAGGACAAAATAACTTATGCCATTTATTTCATCAACAAGAACTTGTCGAAGGTGAACTAAATTATACTGCTACTGAGAAGGAGATGTTAGCCATTGTCCATGCTTTGAACAAATTTAGGTATTATGTAACTGGATATCAGACCTTTGTTCACACTAACCATGCAACCATCAAGTATTTAATGAAAAAACCGGATGTTAATGCTAGGATAATTATATGGTTGTCACTTTTGCAAAAATTTGATTTGACTATTGTTTATAAACCTGGAAAGGAGAATGTTGTTGCAGATTTTTTGACCAGGTTAGCTCTTCCTGCAGGTGAAGAAGGAATGGTGGATGAATAGCTGTTAGATGAGCATCTCTTTGCTATATCAACACTATCACCATGGTTTGCTGATATAGCCAACTACTTGGTTGCTGGGAGACTCCCTCCTAATCTTTCATTCAGGGAGAGGAGCAGAATCATCAGAAAAAACACCCCTTTCACATGGATTGGGGGAAACCTTTTCAAGCAAGGCCCTGATCAAATCCTAAGGAGATGTGTGAGGGAGGAAGAATTTTTTGATATCCTCTATGCATGTCATGATAGCCCATGTGGAGGCCACTTTGCTGCAAAGAGAACTGCTTACAAAGTTTTGCAGGTAGGATACTATTGGCCTACCCTTCACCAAGATTCTAGAAGATACACCAACAGGTGTGACCAGTGCAAAAGGATGGGGAAACCCACGCAAGTGGGGCATGGAATTTTTTGGACGTATCAATCCACCATCCGGAAAAAAGAAGTATATCATAGTCTGAATTGATTACCTGACAAAGTGGGCTGAAACAAAAGCAGTGAAGGTAGCAACCAAGGAGAAAGTAGCATAATTTTTGAGATATAATGTTTTTTACAAGTTTGGATACCCTAGAGAAATAGTCACTAATTAGGGAGCACAATTCACAACTCACCTCATTGATAATATTTTAAGGAAGCACAAGATTAAGCATAGAACTTATATTGCTTATCACCCTCAGGCGAATGGCCAAGTAGAAGTAACTAACATATATTTAGAGAGCATCCTCACCAAGGTTGTGAGCAGGAGTAGAAAATTTTGGGCAGACAGATTGGTAGAAGCTACTTGGGCCTACAACACTACTTGAAAGACAACAACAAGATTCACTCCTCATGAACTAGTCTATGGTAACAAGGATCTACTTTTAGTTGAGTTTGAATTCAATACTTTAAGAATGCCAGCTGAATTAAATATAGATATATAAAATGCCCAAAAAGAGAGGTTGTTGCAACTAAATGGATTGGATGAGTTCAAAATGCAAGCACTTTTTCACACAGAGGTAGTCCAGTTGCAAAGGAAGGTCTAGCATGACTAGAACATCAAAGAAAAGACCTTCCAAGAAGGAGATTGGGCGCTATTGTATGATTCAAGGTTTAAATATTTCAAAGGCAATATGATGACAAGATGGTTGGGACCTTACACAGTGTAAAACTATTTTGATAATGGCGCAGTTCAAATAAGAACCATAGATGAGGAAGGAATCCCCTTGCTTGTCAATGGTCACAGACTTAAAATTTACAAGAAACCTTTGTCAAGGGTAGAGTTCGTAAATTCAATAAGCAGAGAGGTGTATGTGATGGGAAACTCCATAGTTTCCCATGCCTCCTTAAAAATAAAGAGAAAAAAAAAATATCCATGGGTGAAAACCTCTCCGAGGCACCCAAGGAAAGCTCATGGGTTGAAAACATCGATGGAGGCAGCTCACTTTCTCTCAAAAAAAAAGAAAAGAAAAGAAAAAGAGAATAAATATCCATGGGTGAAAACCTCTCTGAGGCGCCCAAGGAAAGTTTGTGGGTTGAAAACCCCCATGGAGGCAACCTAATTTCTTTCAAAACAAAAGCAAAACAAAAACAAGAAAATACATCTCGCATCTCTCTCGTTTTCTATGTTTTCTATTTTGCAAGTTATTAATGGTTTCCTCGGAAACACAAAGGGAAGCATTCATCTTATTTTCCCTTATTCTATTTTACCATCCATGCCATCATTCACTCCATTCATTTTCATAAACTTCCTCCATCACCTCCATACACCACATTCCTCCATTCCTGAGCACAATGTAGCAAGGAAAGAAAAACACAGACTGCTATAGACATTAGGGAATTCCTACAACACAAAAATATGTTCATGAACAACAAGAAAAAACAAAGAGAGGAGCTGATAAAGAAAACCCCAGAAAAGACAAGAGTGCCACCCATGGCATCTGGAGCAATCTCTCGTTATCACAAAAATTGATCTTACCAGTCGCCTAATCCAATCTCATGTAACTATTTCAAAACCTAATCTTTTGACTAAGGCTTAGCCTCCTCAGCCTGAGAGGGCTCTCTCAAGGGTTAATGATATGGATAAAGATATAGATGGCTAACTCTATTTAGGAAATAACTGATAAATGATAGATGTAGGTTGAGAATCACATCAGCATGTATACATTGGGCCTATGGAGTCAAAGAAATTCAATAATTCAATGAATCTACTTAACATGGAAGTTGAGGCATATCAGAGTTTTAGCCATAAGGTACACACACATGAAACTATAAAAAACACAGTCAGTTCACTTATATAGGAAGTCAGAGCATCTAATAGATGAATTCTGAGTAATATAGATGAACACCACTGCAAATGAGATATATAAGAGATGAAAATAGTACAGGAAAACACTAAAACTCCTTATGAATCTCAAGTTGGTCAAGTAGAAGATCTCTGTATTAGCTGAAAACAGTTAATTCACAACAAGCACAGTTTTTGCCAAAAATGTCCAACCCTTGACAAATTCGACCTCTTGTCCTTTAATAGACATCTTACAACATGAGATGATCTGCCTCTAGGCTATATACATCGAATTTCTGTCCATTGACACCTTGCATAACCATAAAGCATGGAATTTATTACAAAAAGTCACCTATCCTACTTAACAGTCCTATTCCAAAAAGGACTCAAACTCCTTATCACTATCTATAACAACCTTATCTATTTGAAATTACATTATTGACAAGTGTATCATCACATAGTCGAATTTGGATAATGATATTCAGTTCTTCATGACCACTTTTCCGCCCTCCACAAAAACAAGAAACCATACCCTATTTTTAGGCATAAGATTCTTTTCCTTCTTTGAACATTCTGACCATCATTTAATCTTCATTTCTTGTTCCTTGGCTGTTGAAGATTATCTTAACATGTCTCGTCACTCTTCCCTAGCCTCCATCTGTTCAAACCACTACAAAAACTTTTTCAAAAGGCTGTAATATATTGCGCTATGAAAACACAACAATTTCATAGCGCTTTTAGTAGCGCCACCATTTCAAACTTTTATTCTTCAAAACTTTGACTCCTTTCTCCTGCATTGTTTTAATTACCCTTTAACACCCTTTTTATAGAAAATACAGCTCTTGAATCACCCTTTAACTCCTTATATATTGATCAAAAGAAACATAAAAGGCGTCTACAAAAGTTTCATAGCGCTTTTTTGCTTTTTTACACTGAATGCACTACAAAACTGCTGAGTATGCAGATTCTTCATAAATTTGCCAAGTAAAAACTGTAGTTTTTCCCAAAAACTCAAAATATACCTGTCTTCAACATCTACAAACCATACCAACTGTAAACCCACTTCATTCTAGCTTCCTTGAGGCATTCCTTCTTTATTTTCACTTGGTTGACTTATTTGTTCTTCTATGACTGTCATTTTAATGCCTCTGCTCTGTAACTCATCATTAATTAACTCCATTTGCTGCTCTAAATCCTTCGCCTGGTCTTTAAGTCTTCTATTAGTAGCTCTCATATGAGTGTTTATTATTCTGACAAACTTAGCTTCTTTTATTGTTGGAACTGTCCATTTGAAAAATTGCTCTATATTACTTAAATTTTCAGAAGCAGAATCAACTTGTCCTTCCCACATTGCCTTCATTCTTTTAAACTATACTTTATCGACACTGTGCTTTCTAGCTTTCTTTTTCATGACAGCAATTTCCTGATTTTCCAACTTTAACTTTTCCTCAAGGCGTTCAAACTTTGATTTTCTCTATCACTTTCTCCTTTCCCCTTTTTAATTTGTTGATTGTATCCTTCACTGTGGGTGATGAAAGATCAACAATTTATTTAGGAGATTTAGCTGTCTCAGTGGGGCTTTGAACTTCTTTGTTGCCTTCCATTAATTTCCTAGCATGCCTTGTCATAGGCTTTATTGCTGCCTCTTTCAAGACTTAGCCTTTTTCAACTTATGCTCATCTTCCCCAATGAACTTAACTTGGACAATGGGTGTTTCCTCTATTTCAATGGCATGAAGAATATCCTCTAGATTCCCCTTTGTTACTGGGATGTCTTCTGTAGCAACTGTATTTCCTTTCAATGCCACTACTTGGCTTCTAGTTACTCTTTTAGTCCCTTGTTTTCTGACATATTTTTTATTTTTTACATCTTTGACAACCTTTGATCTCTGTTTTGCAGATGGGAGAGTTGGTGCATCAAGAATTTGCATTTGCTCTGGTCCTTTCTCAGTTTTATTTCTTGGCTTCACTCCTGCAGTTGCTTTTGGTTTTTCAACCATAGGTTGGCTTGGTTCTACTACTGGTGGTGATGGACCTCCTTTAGCTTTAGGATTTCTTGCAGGAGTTAGGGTTTCCAACTCAAAACCATTTATAAACAAGAATGATGACCAATCTCTGCCTATCTTTTGAAGTTCATCTAAAATTAATAATTTCATTAAGCCATGATGAAATAAGGATGTTTCACTCCCTTCAAACTTTTCTTGCACCTTATCAGCCATCTTTGCAAGACTTATATGAAGATAAAAAGGTAAATCAAGTGAAATATTACTGGCGTAGAAGCAATTTGAAATGATATGAATAAACCTTGTGATATTTGCCTTCACAGGTAAAATATTTCTGAATGTTGAGCAATAGTTTTGAATAATTATCTTTGATGCAGCTTCTAGGAATAGCATTGTTAAGATCCATGTCTATGTGCTCAGGCTTCGTGAACTCTTTACACTGCTCCATATAAAATTTGAACCCTTTGAACCAGGTTTCTTGACCTCTTGGTATCTCTGTAACGACAGTAATGACCTCTAGTGTGATAGACACACTTAGCATCTTGAATTTAGTGGTTATTCCATTGAAATTCATAGCAAATTCCTTGGATACCTGTATGTGACAGCCCTGCAACTTCTCACAAAACCATAGGCAACCTACTCTTCTGAATGCTTCCATCACTGCTGGGTCTTCAATTATTTCCTTCATGTCTTCAAGATCATGCCTTAAGCATTGTCCTCCTCTGTAAATTTTTCTTTCCTCTGCCATATTCTTTAGAAAAGCTTTCAACCTCGCTTGAACAAATCTTTCAACCTCGCTTGATATGGATGTATCAGCCTCGCTTGAATATAATGTAACAGTAGCCTCGCTTGAAATGAATATAATAAACCTTTGTAAGAATGAACCACAGGTTTGGCTTGACCCTCAAAGCTCAGACATTACGAATGAAGGCAAAAGATAGTAAGAATGACTAATTAGGAAAGAATTTGAATTTCAAATTTCCTTTCATAACCGAAAATGATGAGTCTCTCATACCTAAAATGACCATGATGACTGCAAACGTGGGTGTGTACTTCGATTTCATCATTACATGACTCAACATGCCATTATCCTACCCTTTCCCAATAGTTTCTGACATTTTCCAACTCAACTGACAAGATAGTTACAAAATCATGCTTTCGTAGCGCCTGCAGTTTAATTTTTGTTGTTTGCGCTACGAAACTATCAGCGCTTTCATAGCGCAAAATGACTTTTTTCAATGGGTGGTGCTACGAAATTGTGGTTTCTCAGCTAATTGGGCAGTTTTTATGAAGAAACTTATGGAAATGAAATGAATCCTAAAATTATGAAAGACTTGACATGAAAAACTTTTAAAATGAGTTTATTTAAACACTAGGGTAGGCTCAAACTTAAAAAATTTAATACTTCCCTTGGTCAAACTCAAATAATGACTCCTAAGACCCTATTTTGACCCATGATCATAAAAAATCTTGTTAGAATGATGTTTTGAAATTTTTTTAAGTGATAACAGTGGCTCCACTTGAGATAGTGTGCCCCTTTGGTACACTAAGAACTAGTAGTTCCAGTTCTGCTATCCATTTTCTTGACAAAATAGAAAAAACTTTGAAATTGCCAATCTTTCTCCTCAAACTCTAATGGCCTTCACCTTGGGCTCAAGCTTGCTGATTTAGCTTGTCATTATTAGCAGAAAAACTCATAAAATGGAATATGTACAATGATATGAATGATCGACAGATTTTTAGGAAGAGTAATGCTTTAAAAACCTGCCATTGACAGGTCCTCCATCATATGATTTTCCATCCATATCCTGCAGCATGTAAGTATTGTTTCCATGGAAAGGAGCTATTTTGAAAGGACCTTTCCACAAGTTCTCAAACTTACCATGTTTGCCTTTCTCTTCAATTCTGGCCTCCCATTTCAACACTTCATCCTGAATTTCAAAACTTTCTTCCTTAATCTTCTTATCAAATTTCCTCTTGATTATGTTTTGAGATTGTTGATTGCAGTTATAAACTTCATCCCTCTTCTCTTGCAGAGCTATTAACTGATTGATTCTTCTCTGAACTGCATTTGGTTCCTCTTCTAATCCTTGAATCAGCTTCATGATAGGTACCTCTAAATATGTAGGAAAAATGGCTTCAGCTCCATATACCAGTTCATATGGTGAAGTTCCAATTGACCTTTTTGTGCATATCCTATCAGCCCATAAGGCATACTTCAGCTTCAAATTCCAGGCCTTCTTATTTTCCTGCAACACCTTTTTAATGATACTCACAGTGCTCTTGTTAGAAGACTTAACAAGACCATTCCCTTGTGGATAATATGTAGTGGAATGCCCAAGAATAATATGATATTGATGACAGAAATTAATCAGATTCTTAGACTTAAATTTCTGTGCATTATCAGTTATGATCTTGATGGGGCAACCAAACCTAGACAAAATATTATTTTCCAAAAAAGAAATAATAACATAATCATTTTCTTGCCTAGTTGGGATTGCTTCAATCTATTTGGTAAAGTAATCAGTCGCTGTGAGAATCCAACGATGTTGACCTAATGATGAAATCTAGTAAAATCTAGCCCCCATTGCTGAAATGGTGCTTCCACATAGATAGGCATTAAAGATGAAGGTACAAGCTTCTTCTTACCATAAAAAATCTGGCATTCATGGCAGGCAGCAATTTTTTTGTAGACATCCTTAAACATTGTAGGCCAATAATACCCTGCTCTAAGAATCTTGTTCATTGTGGCCTTCCAATAATGGTGACCTCCACAATCTCCTTTTTGAAACTCCTAAATTACTTTATCAACCTCCTCTTCCAACAAACAATTCAGCAAAATACCTCCAATGTCCTTCCAAACCATATTTTTATCAAAAAGAAAATACCTCAAGGATTTTAGCTTCACAAATCTTGCCTTAGAATTTTTTAGCTCAGTAGGTACTTTATAATGATGTAGGACAAAAACAATATCCTTGTACCAATCTGAAGTGATGTACTTTTCTTCAATAGGGACTAGTTCTTCTTCCTCATCTGAAATTTCTGATATTTCTGCAATTAAATTCATGTCAAGACAGTCAAATTTTGACTGTGTCATCAACTTTGCTAAGCCTTGACCCTTTACCAATTTTGTTGGCTTTATCTCTATATCATATTCCAGCAAGTTAGCAATCCATTTTCCCTCTTACCATCAATATCAGCTTGAGTGAGGATGTCTTTCACAACAGTATTAGGAACAAAATCCACAATATGAGAATGAAAAATATAAATTCTGGAATCCTTGATAGCCTTCACCAAGGCATAAGCTTGCTTCTCTAAGATATTGTACTTCAGCTCAAAGTTATCTAATGTCCTACTAAAAAATGAAATGGGTTGCTCAATACCTTGCTGTCCTTTTTGCAACAAAACTCCAGCAATAGTATTTTCTGATGCGAAATTAAAAACCAGAAATTCTTTTGAGAAATACAGACTAATCAATACCGGTGCGTGAGTGAGTGCCTTTTTTATCTCCTCAAATGAGTGCTTTTCTTCTGTTGTCCACTTAATGTCAACTCCCTTCTTCAGCATCCTTGTTATATCCTTCACAATCTCAGCAAAATTAGAAATAAATCTCCTTACAAAATTTACCTTTCCAAGGAAAGATTGAATCTCCTTCCTGCTTCTAGGAAAATTCACTTTCTGAATTGCATTGACCCTGTTTGGATCAATCTTAATCCCATCTTTAGAAATGATGTGTCCAAGTAATTTACCTAAATTTAAAGCAAAAATACTTTTGGTGGGATTTAGAGAGATGCCAAACCTTCTACACTTCAGCAGAATTCTTTCTAGGTGTTTCAAGTGATCTTTTTCCCTCCTCGAGAAGACTGTTATGTCGTCAAGATAAACAACCATGATCTTGTCCTTCTCTTCAGAAAAAGCAATATCCATTTCCCTTTGAAAGGTAGCTCCTTCATTCATGAGACCGAATGGCATCTTGGCATACATAAAAGTGCCCGATGGTGTAGTAAAGGTTGTTTTTTCCTGATCATCCGGATGTACAAGGATCTGATTGTGTCCTGAAAAACCATCAAGCATAGACATCCTTTGAGAACCAACAATATTTTGCAAAATTTGGTCCATCTTTGGGAGAGGATAGTTTTCCTTCAGAGAGACTTTATTCAAGTTTCTGAAGTCAATAAATATTCTGATTTCTCCACTCTTTTTCCTAACTGGAACCAAGTTTGCAAGCCAATTTGAGAATTTGATTGGGACAATGATTTTGGCATCAAAGAGTTTCTTGATTTCCTTCTCAATCAATGGCATGAGAAGTGGATTAATCATCCTCAACTTCTACTTGAAAGGCCTTTCATTTTCTTTGATGGGAATAGTATGTTGAATAATAGTGGGGTCATACTCTTTCAGATCAGCATAATTCCAAGCAAAAACATCTATGAATCTCTTCATCATCTCAATATACTTGTACTTCATATCAACTGAAAGAAACTTTGAAATTTTAATCATTTTGGGCATAGCTATTGTGCCAAGGTTACAACTCTCAACCTCTTGATCATCATCTTGTATCTTAGGAGATTTAAAAACATCAATTTGATAAAAAAAATGTCAAGAGGTATGAGTCCCTTTGGTTATGGAATTGTCTTCACTGCATAGATCTAGATTTTACAACATTTATCTTGATCAACTAACTGCAGATCTGAAGATATTAGCAATAATTTCTGTTGTTAGGGTTGTTTTTTATGTGCAACTAAAGTGGTATTTTTTCATATGCTTGGAATTAAGATTCATACTAATACTAATAGTGTGTGAGTCAAGAAAATGTATGCAGTTGAGGTACAAGATGCATGTAAAGCGTTAAAGAGCAAGGAAAAGGTTAGAGACTTGGTGGTTGAGAGGGAGCATGAATTACCTCTCAACATGCAGCCCAATTAGGGGAATTTTGAGGTCTAAAATGGGTCTCCTAAGAAAAATGTACAATCAAAATTCACTTTATGGGAACCAATCACATTTTAGGGGATGACATCATCCCCAATGGTTGAGGTGGCATTGCTTGAGTTAAACGTACCTACTTGTTACATTCTCAATGGTGGATAAAAACTCATGGTTAACCATGGTAGTGCTATAAGTACTTTTAAAGTCATAGAGTAAAGTAATAATAATAAATGTCATTTCACATTTTTTGAATAAAATATTATTATTGTCATTTCATATTTTTTGAAAAAAAACAATGCATATCCTTACATAATCTTCATGTCTTTACACATTTTTCAATAAATATTATATTTTTATATTTTTATATATTTATTTTTCAATTATATATTCATATCATTTTATTTAATATTATAATTTCAAATTAATTATATGTTAATATCGATACATATATATTATACATATGAAATAAAAATAAATAAAAATATAACCTTATAATTTTATAATAAACTAAATCTATGAATAATATTATTATAATACTAATAACAATACAAACATATTAAAATTAAACACAAAAGATATATTAGTTTTGTATGATGAAAAAATGCACATTAGTTTTGTATGTTAAAAAAAGGTACATTAGGTTCAACATAATTTGGGGCAAAAAATATATATAAAATTTCAATGTATATAAATCCTATATTATACTTATAAATATAAATTAAATCTATTTCAATTTTTTTTTTCTTTAATTTTAAATACAACTAGATTAGTTTCATTATGATTTTATTAATATTATATATTATTATACATAATGTTATGAAAAATAATCTAAATGTTATAGAATATATATTATATTCCTTTTTATATTATATATTATATATATTTTTCTTTAATTTTAAATACAACTAAATTAGTTTCATTATGATTTTATTAATATTATATATTATTATACTAAATTATTATATATTCTTATGTTATAAATAAAATCAATTCAATATTTAATATAAAAAATACATAAAATAACATATTACATTTATTATATTATATTATTTGAGTTTTATATAGTATATTAGCTACATTTTATTATATAATTTAAATAATATAAATTTTAACAATGGTATGTTATGCAATTATGAATTTTTATATATAATTTATTTTAAGTTATTTAAGTATAAAGGACAAATGCATTAGTTGTTCAATGATAATGACATTTTATTGAAAAGCTCATTCTTATTTATAGTCACATTAATACAATTTTTTTGTTTATTTTATTTTGCTACACCTTTTCAATTGAATGTAACCATGGTTACATGGATTGTGGTGCAAAAGGTAAAATGAAAATTCATAAATATTATTTTATTGGTTTAGCTATTATTTTATTATTTCCTTAGGAGACTCACTTTAGACCTCAAAATTCCCCTAATAGACTCAGAAGCAGTCTCAACAAGTTGTGGAGCAACCACAATTGGAGAATCAAAGAGGAGGCTAAGTGGAGACATCCACTCAAGCATAGACCTCTAGTAGGGGGAAACTTCGAGCCAAGTGGGCAGAGGGAGCACATGCAACCATATCTCCAGGTGAGACGTGGGGTGATGTGAAGAAATAGTCCCAAGAGCGTATAAATTTGTGCAGGATCCATTGAAGTGTTTTTTATCTCATAGATCATCACCTTGCTACAGGGGCCCACAATATTCAGTAACAGGAGGATCAATGTCTGTTAGATACTAAGGATTGTAGGGAAGTGGTGACAATAGAGCATGAGGCTCAATAGCAGATTCAAAAGCAGCACAAGTTTTCTAGTACACAGTTGCCGACACATTTGGTTCAGTTGTTTTTTTTTGGATGCTTTTCAGTTGCAGATGTGCAAATGTTGCAGTAGCAACAACTACAGTGAGAAGTGTTTCATGTAGAACCTTCCAAAGGTACTGGATCGGGATAGATGTGAATCCCTTTCTTGTTGAGAGGGAGTGTTGAAAATGGAAACAAGAAATGTTGAAAATGGCACCAAGAAAGATTATAATTTAATTTTCCCTTCAATTAAATTAGAAGAAAATTGTAATTCCACATGTAATGACAACTTGAGTTAACTAAGTTAGTTTGACTTAGTTGGTTCAGTTAATTCGAGTTGAGGGTATAACTTGATTCATGTAGAGTGGTTCTGACTTTTTAGGGGCCCTCGTTGAGTTTATTTTTAGTTGTAATTAATTAATTCAGCTTATATGAGTTACAGTTAGTTTAACTAATTCCAACTGTTAGAGGAACTAGTGGAAGGTCAAGTAGTGGAAGTGGAACTTAAACCACACTCAGTGATTAACTAGTTATTTGATTAATCAACCATAAATAAATCATGCATATGTGATCTGAGAGCTACCTAGTTGAGATTGGAGTTCAAGGGAAGTGTATTATCAGTTGTATAATCATCTGAATTGTACTGGTGGTGCACGCAGTCAGAGGAAGAGCCTAAAGGAATTGCGTAATCCAATGGAGGAAAATTCCTATTAATAGGGGCCTAATTCCTTATTGAACAATGCAAGGAAGTAGGAGCTTGGAAGGCTAGGAAATCGGCTAAGTTTTGGCCATAGTCAGTATAGGAAGCAGTGAGACAGATAGAGATAGTGCAAAGGTTGCTCGGGCATGAGAAAAGAATTTTAATCTTCTCATATTTTCTGACTAATGAAATATACATCTAGAGGGGTTTTTAATTGTGGCTTTCCCCAAGAAATCAATGTGTATTGTGTTGATTAAATTATTTCTCTTGTATGCTTTGTGATTTTGTGATTGTTTAATTTGTTTCCAAAAATTGGTAGAGTAGATTCAATTCTATTGTTTGAGTAAATTACAATTAGCATTTTGAATCTACAAGGAATTTCTACATGGACCCAATGGACAAATGTGGACCCAGATGGGAAAAGTGTGAAAAATAGTTATAATGAGTGGAAGGGATTGAGATATATGGTATCGGGAAGCGAGACCACACAACCAAAATTAGGTTTTCCCATGTAGTGACACTCCTAAATCTAGTAGCCAATAAAGAAGATCCCATAAGACTAGGATACAAGATCAACCATCAAGTTGGAACAAGAGAGCAAGAGTAAAATCCAAGCCCATTCTTTCCACATAATTACCCTACTAATCCAATGATGTCCAAATGTGTCTAAGAAAAGCAAGCATAAACAACAAATTACATAATGAAAATCCATACCTTCGGGATTAGAAGGCCCACCCTCAAACATACGATCATAATAGGTCGGGGAGGGAAAAAAATGGCTAGCTCAGGTGGAAGAGAATGGTGGCACCTTGAGCTATTTGGTGGCTGCAAGGGGTTGCCAGCTGAAGAAAAATGTAGGAGAAAAAAATATCCTATAGGGGTCACCCATTGGTGGTGGGTAACAATATCTACATTAAACTATTAATCATGTACTGAGATACATTGTAGAATTTCATGGATGCACCGATGTTGACTAAGGTTGAAAATATTGTTGTCAGGAAAATCACATCTCGGTGTTGTTTTAGCTCGGCATCTGCCATGATATATTGAATGAGCCATAAATAGATGTTTGTTGCAATTAGTATGACCAAGGCCGAGTACATTATTTTTAGCATGGCTAGCTCCAATGTAGTGTGGTTGAAAAATCTATTTGAAGAGTTGTTTGCGCATGTGTTGGACATGACTGTGATATATTGCAACAATCCGAGTAGGATCCAAATTTCAAAGAATCCTATGTCCCATGGTAGGTCAAAGCACATTGAGATTAGATATAACTATATCTAGGATATGGTGCATAGATGGAGAAATGAGGCTCTAGCACAGATGAAGCATAGAGACTCCATCACATTTTGACTGATGAGAAAATATTTGACATACTTACCAATCCTTTGTTGAAAGGAAAGTTCTTGGTCTTTAGAGAGAAACTTTGACTGGTGGATGTGACCCTCTGGGAAGAGGTCACGACTGATTGATAACACTCAACTATGTTTTTCCCCCCCTTTTGAGCTCCAGGAAGGGGAATGGAGCTAGGGAGCTCCTAGGGTTGAGGGAATTCATGGACAATAGGATGTGTCTGATCCTTAGCAAAAATGGTAAGTGGTATATCCCCTATTGTCACAATAGGATGTGTTTGATATTTGCCTATGGTAAGTGGTATTTCCCATATTATTAAGGATACCTAAGTATGCATCCTACCCACAAGCTAGGATTGTTGCGATTTCCACCCATCTGGAAAATGGGTGAGGATAATTGGGATTTTTCTGACCCTTACCTCTGCGAGCAGTATCTCCCATATTTTCATTGGATATAGGGTTGCAGATTGGTCTGACATACGATGATTCTTCTTATTTATATCGAGAAATCATTTTTATATATGAGATTAAGGTCATGGAAATTGACCTGGAGACTAGTAAGGTTTGGAGGATCTTTACCCTTGTGGTAAATCAATATCCCCTACCATCAGTTATGGATTGTTCTTATTCTATGAGACAATATGAGATGAGATGAGACATGATCTAGCGATGATGAAACATCCAAGATGAGAGTTATGATGCAGATGGAAAATCCTCCCTAAATGAGAGGGAGTGTTGAAATTTGGGGCAACTATCAGAAAAATTCCCCCAAAGGAACCCATCTACCCCAAGAAAATTTCATCTTGCCCCAAAAATAATTTATATTGGTTAAAGGAAAATATTATTGATGTATTTGGAACTCTTCTCGGTATTATTTAATGTGGCACAAATTTATTTGAGCAAGAAACATCATGGAATTTTTTAAATATTATAAAAAGAAAATTTAAATTTGTGATTTCCATCCAAGCTACAAGTCGCCCTCATCATGTCCTCCTACCCCAATGGTCGTGAATTTTCACTCAAAGAAACAACTATAAGTTTGGTATTTGTCCTCCTCCATTTGGTAAGAAGTATATCACACTTCTCTGAGGTCTATTCACTCATTTGAGGTGGTGAATATTCTATCTTTGTGGTAGATCATATCTCAGAGTGTTGATGATATCCCTGTGGTTAGGATGACCTAGTATCTGCGACCTAATGATGAAAACTCATGTGACTGATTACAGTGATATTTGTGGCTACTTTTGTGGCTTTCTTATGATCATATTATGAGTCCTAGTCACCTATTCCTGCAACCCTAATTCTGGCATGTTTGCAACCTAAAGGAGACTCCTATTGCAACCTATTAGTGATAACATCTGCAACCTAATTATATGATTCTACGTTGCCTACTTTAGAAGTATAAGAAGCCTATCTCTGTGTCCTAATATTAGTCCATATTCACTCTCTCTTTGTGGTTACATATGCGACCTAAAGATCAAGTTCTATGCAACCTCTCTCTGTGATGAATAGGACTCTTATAGTAAGGTATGTGGACTATATTTGGTGCAACCTATATGGGTTATGTTGCAACCTACTTGAACAGTAGTTATGTGCCCTAGTCAGTGATGTTTGGGAAATAGATCAAGCCCACATAAAAATATTTAATAGTGGTTCTTGGAAGTGAGCTAACGTCGATGTTTGGTATTCCTTATGATAGTTATATATGATATAACACAGATGTATGACGATCCTTATGCCTATAATTTATAGCAGTGAATTGACATCAATGCATGGTCATTATATATGACTGAGAAACTTATGATGACAATGATAAGTTGTATGGATATGATATGTGCCTTTTATTACAAAGATGATAACAATGATACTGAATTTTATGGAAGAACCTTATGACAGTGACCTTGATGTATTACAATGATCCTAATTTAGAAATATATGACAGTAATATTTTCTAATATGAATAACATTGATCCTTGATTCAATGACATTTGTACCTATGATGATGTCAGTGATGTGATGCATTACCATATCCTTATGATTGTGATATGACAATTGTGACAATACCTTCTTGACAATGATGTGTGGCAATATTGAGAGTGCCTTAATGACACTGATGTATGACAATTGTGATAATTTATCTATGAAAAATCTGAAACTGTCTATCACAATGATATTGATTCTTATGATAGTGCTATGATGGTTTGTGAACATCTCCTTGAGAGGTATGTTTATTTCTATCTTATGGGGATCGAGTATGATCCAGAATTGGCCCTAGGTGGCCAAATGTGATTGATGAAGAAAGACTTATGTCTCAGGATATTTGCACATTGTATCTCAGCTAAAAATTTGATGAATATCTAAGAAGAAAATCTAGTTGGGTTTTCTCCCTTGTGGGGTTTTTCCCTAGCCTCTGACCTAAATCTTGGTGTCTCTATTGTGTATGCTTTTCTTCCATTGTTCCTTATTGTTGTGTTGCATTGTTAATGTTATTTTTATCTCTACATAATTGATAATAATGATATGATGTTATGGGGTGAATATAATATGAAAATGTCGAAATTTTTAAAAAATGCAATTATCTACAGCAAAGAAAATCTAGCCCTAAAAATTAACATCTTTGAAATTATGGACTTCCTTTAAATTTTGAAACTTGATGAATATCTTCTACTTCATTTTTCAATTTGTAGACTTGTAGTATTTCTACTAGTACTCTATACTATTGATAATAGATACTCATTTCTTGTTATTTTACGTTCTAATACACACACACACACACACACACACACATATATATTAGAACGTAAAAGAACAAGAAATGAGTATGCCTCAACTATGTTAAGCTCGTTTCAAGTAAAAATTGCATATACAAAATTACATAATATTACGCGATGTTCAACACTCAATAATATTTTCATAGAAAATCTGATTATGAACTGAATCTAGCATCATCTAATCAAGTAACATTGATCTAAACCAACATATATAGAGAACACAATACATGCACTAATGGTTGGTTGAAGGATGAATTGGAGTGGCTTGTTGGTACATTGTATTTCAAACTTCCAAGTCATTGATGGGGTTGACTCTCTAGTTAGTTTTGGGTTTTCTTTCTTGTATACTAATTTATTATGTTATTTTAAATTATGCAAAGTTCATAGTGATTTTAGCTTTGATATGCTTATTCTGATAATCAATAGATGGAAATTTTTATGATTGTATGTAATGCACTTAAGGTCCCTAAAATTGAAGGAGAGTCACTTAGATAGTACTAATTTGATATGATTGAATTGATTCCAAAAGATATTATTGATGCATCTACAAGCATGCATTATGTAACTATTTTTTCCTATTCAAATGAAATAGTAATTTTCCCGAGTGGAAAAAAAAACCTCTGCAATTTAACAATAATTTTTGCACATATGCATTGATGCAGGAGCATTATCACTCAAATTCAATTTTAATTGTTTGGTAAGACCTATGGTTTTAACATTAGCCCAAGGAGGGGTCAAATTGTAAATATTGTAATATTCTCTTGTAAAATTTTTAAATTCCTAGAAAGCATAGGTAGGGAATATGCTATTTGACTTTTGTAAACATATCCATGAAAAAATGGGATATTAGAGAGGATATTTGATTTTTATGCTCAAGAGATTAGTTTAGTCATAAATTAGAGATATGAAGGATTTTATGAGAATAGAAGTGGTTACAAGTCTATAGGAGTTGAGTGAGGGCTAGATAAGCTCTAAATTGTAATATAAATTCATTGTAAGCCTCGAAGGAAGGCAAAGACCAATTAAAAATAATGAAAATCAGGTCAGAGAAGAGAGGCCAATTTAAACAAGGAAGAAATTATGCCAAGGATAGAGTAGAGAGGTGAGAGTCGAGAGATAGAGAGGGTTCTGTAGAAGATACAAGGCCATGTAAAAGGCAAATCATTCGAAAGCCAGATTGTAAACATGTATTTTCATATTTGTATCTGTAAATTTATTAATTAAAGAGGAAATCAAATTCATTGTGACTATGTGTCATTCCTTTTACGTGCTAAGTGATCCGTAACTGAGAAATTATGGTTTATGTGTGATAAACCATTGTGAATGAATTATAATTGAATTTATAAGTCTTTCTAAGAGATAAAAGACTTAATGGCTGGGTAGAATCTGTATGATTCTAGTCTAAAGAAAATGGATGTGAGTGCAGGTCGATAAAGAAATAAAACCAAATTCTGGATTCAGAGAAGTAATACAGAATGGTGTTCTGTATTCTAGCTTGAAATAGTGAGTAAGGAATATAGCAAGCATGATAACTCCAAGTCGGAGTGAATAAAAAAACCGAAGAAAGCTCAAGAAGGAGTAGTGAGTAGAGAAGACAAAGTTACAAGCGGCGACAGTCGAAAGCAGAGAAAAGATTAAGGCAACCAAAACCCTTAAAATAATCCCAAAGGAGAGAATGGACGGTTCTGATTAAATCACAAAGATCAGCTTGAAGATCGACAGTTCAGATCTCATCGTAGGTTAAATTGTGAAAGTGTCTAAGTGTGATTAGTTAAGATATATAAGATGCGATAAATATCGCACATCGCATGCGATATGGCATAATAGTTAACAGTGGAGTTAAAGTTGCGAAGTACCAATGAGGTAAATGTGCGAAGTGCCAATGAGGTAAAGGTTATAAAAGCCGATATGCGATATTATATATTTTCCAATTTGTGATGAAGCTTAAATTTGTGATATTGTGATGCGATGCGATCGCATATCGTATATGATAAGAGAAGTCTGGAAAGTGTGATATGTTATATGTTCCGATATGCGAAATGTTATGTTTTCCGATTTACGAAATCGGTAGATTAGCGATATTGTGATAAGTTTTGGGAATGCAATATCGATTAATGTTTCCATGCGATGTGGATCGGTGATGCATATGCGATGCCACGTATGCATTGGGTAATGTAAAGAAGGAAGGTAATGTAGGAACCGAGAACTACTTATTATTAAGATTCCGTGTGCATATGCATAAAAGGTTAATGTTTTAAGTTATAAGGTGGTTTTATTGATTTATGAAAAGGTTAATAAAAACTCACAGAGTTACTTGGGAACCCATTCTATCGAGTGAAAATAGAGAAGCATGACTCCATAATGTTAATGTGGGTAATTAGTGGGGCTAAATTCCACAAACCCTACCATCATTTGGTATCGAAACACGAGATTTATGAAGATGTAGTTTTTGCTATGTCATCATTTGGTATCAGAGCGGATAAAAGCTCTTTTGAAAGTTAAATATTGGTTAAAACTCAGCAGTTGGTGAAAGCTCTTTATTTTAAAGAGGAATATTGTAGAATTCAAGTAAAAAAATTGCAGAAGGAAGAAAATATCATATTGTTGAATCTAATAAAGCAGTAAGCATACAGAGGTAATGTATGACAGAACATGAGAGTGTGATTGAGTAAGAGAGAGGATATTAGTAAAGCAAATGTTCTTTGCAGAAAATTGACAGAGATATTGCAAAGACGAGATCAGGTTTTTTGAATCTGACAAGTAGTAGGAATACAAAGGTAAAGTAAGGTAGAAGATGGGAGTAAGTGATACTCTTAAGAAGAGATTGCAGAAGCATAAAGAAAGCACGTCGATGGTTGTTTTCTTGTGGACAATGGAGATTCACTCGAATGTGAAGAGTGGATGGAGACTGCTTGAGAAATCATGCAGGTATTGTTTTATTTAACTCTGATTTGAGTTTTGTAGGATAAAAGACATATTGAATATTGATAGTTGTAGCTAATGAAGTATCTCAGAAAAAAGGATCAAGCCTTAAGAGTAGTGATGAAGGAAGCCGGTAAGAGTTTCTAAAAGAAGGAAGAGTGTGGCGAGAACCTAGTATTTCATTTGTGATTGAAATACAAGAGGACAGTTGTGTTCTCAAAAGTGCAGATGAGTTGAAGCCTAGAAGGATCAGAGGAATGCTCAAAGAAGGTTCCATAGAGGGGACCAGTGTTACCAAAAGACCAGGTACAAAGGAGAGCTTGGTGAGGTAAGTTGTAGTAAGGAGGACTTGCTATTACAGAGGCTTAATTACAGCTCATAGTGAGTGAGGAATTCATAGAGATAGAGGAGAATATTACTACTGATAGTCATAGCAGAGGTTCTAAGAAAGACCACAGTAGAAGAAATGTGAAGAAAGATGTCAAAGCATATGGCATGGATGAAGAGTATGAGAGAGAAAAGGCTGAGATAAGAATGCAATTTAATTTGTTTATGGAGATGTTCGAGAGGATTAAAGAAAACCAAAGATTTGGTTAAAGAATGAGAAATAAAATGAAGTGGCATAAGCTATAATAGAAGAGAGAACATCGGGTGAATATGCAGTTAATAGAGGAGTTGAGGAAGCTTGAGAATATTATAGATGTTCAATTGAGGATGGAGAAGCTCAAAGGAGTGGAGCTAAAACAAAATGAATTTGCTAGAGAATAACAAGTTGCTTTTGAACTTGAAGATGGAGAGATGATTTTTGAATCATCAGTTGAGGTAGTTGAGCCTTATTATTTTGAAATTAATAATCTGTGTATGTTTGTATGTGATGTCAGAGAAGATAAAGAAGAGAGACAAAATTTGAGTTCTGAGACAGTTAGATCTCATGAGGAAGTTCATACATAGTTGGAGGGAAATATTATTTTTCAGCATGCTAAAGTTGAAAACAGAGGAATTTTGACTCACAATGATGACCAAAAGCAAGAAGAAGAAGAAGAATATACCAAGTACTCAAATGATATGCTTGAGGAAGTTGAGATGAAGACCATTGAATATTTCCTGACTCATGTAGAAGACTTGGAACAGAAAAAGGATTTGAAATAGAATCATCAAATAAGACTAATGGGTATTGTGCTTTTAAAAGTGAAAATTTGTGTGTGATTGCAGGTTTTGCAGGTGATCGAAAGTGACTAGAAGCTGTTATAAATATGAAGGAATAAAAATTAATATGAAAAAACATTTCAAAGAAGCAAGATCATAATTGTATTCTGATGGAGGATGAGGCTATGTTATCTTATGAAGATAGTCAAGGGAAAGTACATGCAAAATTGGTTAGTAAATGGGAGAAATAATTGGAGCTATTGGAGAATTGGCTGAAAACACCAGTAGAGAATAAAGAACCTGATGACGACTACAAAGGATTTGCAACACATGAAGAAAATGTTGAAAAATAAACCGAAGAAAGTAATCAACAACTTAAAGATGTTTATATTCCAGGGAATGAAAATAAAGTGCAATAACCAATTAAATTGGACAGAGAGATAGAAAATTTTATGAAGCTTATGAGGAAGAAACATAAAGAAAGGAACTGCATAAAGAGAATAAAAATAGATGGTAGTATGAAAGTCTAGACTGTGACAAATGTTGAAGGAAAATTCAATGGAGTGTTACAAATGAAGGTATGGAAACCAGGAGAAGAAAGAAAAGACAGTAGTGTACATGGACAACGGTTGAAAGGAGTAAGGAGATCACTGAAGAATAAAGTGTGGGATCCAGGAGGATAAATATTGGAACACATGATCTGGAGATCATGATTCCTTTTTACTTTGGGAGTCTGATGGAGGAGCATTAGCACTCAAATTAAATTTTAATTGTTTGGTCAGACCTATGGTTTTAACATTAGCCCAAGGAGGGGTCAAATTGTAAATATTGTAATATTATCTTGTAAAATTTTTAAATTCCTAGAAAGCATAGGTAGGGAATATGCTAGTTGACTTTTGTAAACATATCCATGAAAAAATGGGATATTAGAGAGGATATTTTATTTTTATGCTCAAGAGATTAGTTTAGTCATAAATTAGAGATATGAAGGATTTTATGAGAATAGAAGTGGTTACAAGTCTATAGGAGTCGAGTGAGGGCTGGATAAGCTCTAAATTGTAATATAAATTCATTGTAAGCCTCGAAGGAGGGCAGAGACCAATTAAAAATAATGAAAATCAGGTCAGAGAAGAGACGCCAATTTAAACAAGGAAGAAATTATGCCAAGGATAGAGTAGAGAGGTGAGAGTCGAGAGACAGAGAGGGTCCTGTAGAAGATAGAAGGCCATGTAAAAGGCGCATCAGGCCAAAGCCAGATTGTAAACAGGTTTTTTCATATTTGTATCTGTAAATTTATCAATTAAAGAGGAAATCGAATTCATTGTGACTGTGTGTCATTCCTTTTACGTGCTAAGTGATCCGTAACTGAGAAATTATGGTTTATGTGTGATAAACCATTGTGAATGAATTATAATTGAATGTATAAGTCTTTCTGAGAGATAAAAGACTTAATGGCTGGGTAGAATCTGTATGATTCTAGTCTAGAGAAAATGGATGTGAGTGCAAGTCGATAAAGAAATAAAACTAAATTTTAGATTCAGAGAAGTAATACATAATGGTGTTCTGTATTATGGCTTGAAATAATGATTAAGGTGTGCAACAAGCATGACAATTCCAAGTCGGAGTGAATAAACAAATAGAAAAGATTAAGGCAGTCAAAATCCTTAAAAGAATCCCAAAGGAGAGAATGGATGGTTCTAATTAAACCGCAAAGATCAACTTGAATATCGGCGGTTTAGATCTCATCGTAGGTTAAATTGTGAAAGTGCTGAAGTGCGATAAGTTAAGATCTATATGATGCAATAAATATCACACATCACATGTGATATGGCATAATAGTTAATGACAGAGTTAAAGTTGCGAAGTTCCGATGAGGTAAAGGTTATAAAAGCCGATATGCGATATTATATATTTGCTGATTTGCGATGAAGCCTAAAGTTGTGATATTATGATGAGATGTGATCGCATATCGCATATGATAAGAGAAGCCTTGAAAGTGTGATATGCTATATGTTATGATATGTGAAATGTTATGTTTTCCGATTTGCGAAATCGGTAGATTAGCGATATTGCGCTAAGTTTTGGGAATGCAATATGGATTAATGTTGCCATGCGATATGGATCAATGATGCATCTGTGATGCCACGTATGCATTGGGTAATGTAAATAAGGAAGGTAATGTAGGAACCGAGAACCACTTATTATTAAGCTTCCGCGTGCATATACATAAAAGGTTAATATCTTAAGTTATAAGGTGGTTCTGTTTATTTATGAAGGGGTTAATAAAAACTCACGGAGTTATTTGGGAATCCATTCTGTTGGGTGAAAATAGAGAAGCATGACTCCATAATGTTAAGGTGGGTAATTAATGGGGTTAAATTTCGCAAACCCTACCATCATTTGGTATCAGAATACGAGATTTATGAAGATGAAATTTTTGTTGCATCATCGTTTGGTATCAGAGTGGGGTAAAGCTATTTTGAAGGTTAAAGCTTGGTTAAAACTCATCAGTTGGTGAAAGCTCTTTATTTTAAAGTAGAATATTGCAAAATTCAAGTAAAAAAATTGCAGAAGGAACAAAATATCAGATTGTTGAATCTGATAAAGCAACATGTAGGTTTTAACCCTGTACAAAAATTATCTACAAACGAATCATAAAATACTAAATAAAATATAGCGAGAGCATAAAACATAAAATAGATAAACATAGAGATTTCCCCTGGATCCCAAATTGGGACGACCATCTTGATTTTTCATTATATTCCTTTTAGTGTTACAACACATATATATACATGCCGAAGCATACATAAACCCCAATCCATTAACCCTAGATTAGAACATAACCGTAGTTCCCTTGACCGGATCTACAAAATACCAGGGGCCAAAAACCATCGTACCCCAAAACCATGTGCAAACCCATGCACAAAACCATGGGCGAGTCCCCTTCTATGCTCGACACAATGTAGAGGGGGGTTTATCGCCCCCCCTGTGACCCCCCCATGCGTGACTAGTCATGGAAAGAATATAACACATACCCAACATTCTCCCACTTGTTGTTTTCTTTCTGCAAGGGGCCACAGGAGAGCTTAGTCATTAGCCCAGCTTCACAACACCCATTGTTTCTCTACACCAAGAGAAATTCTGAGTGCTCACAGACTTCGTCAATGCATATGCAACATTCTTCAAGGTGTCCACCTTTACCAGCAACACCCTTTTAGCCTCAACCATATCTCTAACAAAGTGATATTGAACATCAATGTGCTTTGTCTTTGAATGATAAGCAGGGTTCTTAGCCAAGAAAATTGCACTTTGGCTATCACAGTCTATCCTTATAGCTTGTTGTACCAACCCCATACTTGAACATAATATCTACAACCAAATTTCTTCCTTGCTTGCATGAGTGGCTACTATGTATTATGCCTCTATAGTTGAAAGAGCCACTACAGACTGTCTTTTACTCATCCAACTGACTACGCCTCCAAATAGGCTCACAGCTTGCTGCCATGATCTTCTTTGGTCTAGATCTCCAGTAGTCTGTCAAAAAAACAAAATTTCAACCTTTCCAAATCCTGGTCTTCCATAGTACTTTATTATCACCCCATTTTAAATATCTGAAAATGCCCTTCACTTTATTTGACTACACTTCTTCCACAGGCTTGAAAGAAACTTTGAATAATACTCCCACTTTTGCATGGAAAATATTTTGAGGTCTAAGCAGTACGGACCATTGCACTTGACGAACTGTATACACTTGCATATGGAACACGAGACATATCCTCCTCTTCTTCTTGTGTCTTGGGACACTGTTCAACGGACAGCTTTACACCTACAGGAATCCAAACATTCACCAATTTACTATCCTGCATATTGAACCTCTGCAATATAGTCTCGACATACTTCCTCTGGTTTAACTAGAGCTTCCTCTTTGCCCGATCTCTCTTAATTTCCATGCCGAAAATATAGTTTGCAGCACCAAGATCCTTCATGTAGAATTTGGAGAATAGTTGGGTCTTCAAATCTTGGTTAATTTCTTTGTCATTTCCAATAAACAACATATCATCCACATACAAGACCAAATAAATAACACAGTCACCAATTAATTTAAAATAAACGCAATGATCCTCCTTGCTTCTGGTGAAGCCAAGTCCCCGTATATAGGTATCAAATTTTTGATATCACATCCTTGGTGACTGTTTTAACCCATACAGAGACTTCGTTAACCTGCATACCAGTTCTTTCTTCCCCTCCACCATAGATACTTCATGTTGTTTCATGTAGATCTCCTCTTCCAGATCCCTGTGAAGAAATGTTGTCTTTACATCCATCTGTTCTACCTCAAAATCAAATGCAGCAACAACAAATAAAAGTAATCTAGTAAAAGTAACTTTGGCAACAGGAGAAAAAATTATCACAAAAATCAATTCCTGGAACCTGGGAATAACCTTTTTCTACCAACCGAGCTTTGTATTTCTCCACCTTGCCTTCTACATTCATCTTCTTCTTAAACACCAATTTTCTCCCGATGGGCTTCCTTCTAGCCGGCAACTCCACCAGATCGCATGCCTCATTTTTATGCAAGGATGCTATTTCATCAACCATGGTCTCCTTCCAGAGTTTTCCATCCTCTGAATCTACTGCCTCCCTAATGGTTCTGGGATCATCATCAGTTATAGTAAAAGAAAAATTTGAATAGAAAGCAGATGGACTATACCTTTCTGGTTGTCTTCTTTGCCGAACTGATCTTCTCACAGCTGGAGTTTGTGGCTCTTCCTATTCTGAATCTTCTTATGTTGTAGAGTGATCAGGAAATCATGTCCAAGTTATGCAAATTTCTCAAAAATGAAAGTGTCCAAAATTGGTTGCAATCTGAACGACCGGAAAGGTCTCGTCACTACGATTCTGGTGCCGTGAACGGTTCTCAAAATCGAGGTCATATGCAAAAGTTATTGAGGTTTGAAGTCTCGAGTAAACTCCAAAATTTAGTTGACCAAGTTTGACTTTTAAACTTTGGAAAAATTAAAAAAAGAATATTCCAAAGAATATTCCAAGAATATTCCTTGCAATATTCCCTAGAATATTCCATTCGGGCAAATCCTATGTTGACAAGTGGCAAGGTTCTATTTGATGATTGGTTAACTTTATGTTTTGTGGCCAATAGGAAGTTGCCACGTGGCAGGCCAGGAGGCCACCACGTGGCCCACGAACTGTGTTATAAAATATTTGTGGAGGTCCAGGGATTCGAACACCAAACCTCTCGTTCGCAAATCCATTTCTCGACCAACTCACCTGCACTTGGTTCTTAACATTATAGTGCAACGGATTTTATTTATATTATATGGTCTTTGCTTTCGGCAGGGGGAAGGGCTAGCCCCCAAGTGTAAATACTTCCCATATGACTCTATCCACGACCAGCCGCCAACCCTTCCGGTGGTTTCAATATTTCTATCGTCCGTGGTCAGCAACGGACCATGTGGCCACGCAGAGTAAGAATTTAATGCCATGTTCTAACGGTTGGAGGCAGTTAAACCAACGGGTAATGCGGTGGTTACATGTGACCACACCACATGGCATTTAATTCCAACATAAACGGTTCTGAAAATTCTGGAGGAGCACGCCATTTTGGGTGGACTTATCCAACTTTGCCCATAACTAGCAGTTACTCCACATTTAGTGGAGGTTTTTGGGGGACATTGGGAAAATTTTGTTTCTGCCATAACACCCTCATTATTGAACCAAACTGGATGAAATTTTAGTCAATTTTGGGTCTCTTCGACCTCCTGAGCACTTTGGGATAGGTTTTAGGTTGAACAGAGGTCATATTCAGTATATTTTTCTTCGAGGAAGATGAAGGGGCCATTAGGGCCACCATGAGACAAAATCAGTTTGAGGCCTAGCCAGGGGAGCTAGAGTCCTTTTCTAGAGTTCCAATAGTCTAAATTGGATAATTAAGATGTTATGAATTTTATGAGATGGTTTTCAGAGCATGTAGAGAATTTTTTAATTCCAAAAAGCTTCATTAAAGTTCTAGGGGTCATTAGTGCCAGCTTTTGCCAGGAGCAGTGCAGGGCTTAGCCAGAGCTGTTTGAGACCATATGCGGTGAAACCGTGGTCATTATTGACTGAAAAAATCATTATGGATCTAATGATAGAGTTTTAAGTAAGTTTTGAAGACTTCTAGAGGTCGAAAACGCAGCAAAGAGGTTTTCATTGACCCTAGTGCTAGGGGGTGCTAATAGGTGATTGAGGGGAAACCAGAGTAGCTAGAGGCCATTTTTGATGAATGAATAGTCTATATTGGCTATTTCAGACATTTTGGAACCAATGGAAGTGGTTTCCATAACATTTGAGAACTTAGACCCCCAAAAGTTGATGAAGTTTTGGGCAATGATTGTGGTCAATGTGGAGAAGTATTGGGGATGGGTAATATTTCATCATAGTAATGAAAAGCTATTTTAGCTGTTTCATATCTTCTGAAAGTGAATTTATAGTAATATTGGCCTATTGAGGTATATTTTAACTTGTAATTTCATTTTGAGTAAATTAATACAAGAGCGACATGCCATTTGGGAGGCTTCGACCTGCCGTACGAGCTCCAAGAGGGGGTGAACTCGCTCAAAAAATAGCCGCGTAATGTTTTTGTGAGTTTGTTTTCTATTTATTGCTGCTGTACTATGTTAAACGTAAAATTATATAATCAACCCTCGTAATAAAACTCTGAATAACAAAGCGTAAAGATTTTTTAACTCGCAATTTAAGGGAGAAACGTACGTACACAAAATTATATCCGTTTGGATACTTTGCATAGTGTAAAACACAATCCATTTCAGATCGTAGTTACCGCAGCTTTGTTTTGAGCATTAGGAGAGCTATGTTTTCCTCTCGTATTGTTCTTGTGCAAAAGGATTTGTTTGTGCCCGCATTATAACCCTTGCAAAAAATGCAGAGCCATTTTGGGGTAGCATTTTGTTGTAGGTTTTGGAGGCTTACTTGGCTGAAGTTTTTACAGAGGAGAAGAAGCGCCACAATCATGTATTCAAGGAAAGGTGTTTAAAAAAAATGTGATTGACTCAAGCTTTACTATTTGCAAACCAATTGTTGTTTGAGTTTGCTTGAGATTTTGGGATAGTCAGTCATTAGCTAAGTCTTGGAGAGAAAAAAAAGGAAGAAAGGGTCAGAGGGCATCTTCCTTACCCTCAAAGTACCCTTAAATTCACTCCTTGGAAACACAAACCCCCTTGATTATTGTTTGTTAAGAAGTTGTCAGAGTTGTTTGTTGTTTGACTCGTCAATAAGAGATTGTCTTTACAAATCATTTGGTTTGAAAAAGCTTTGTCATTTGTTTTGAAATCTTTGAGAACTTTGTTGAAGTTAATTTTTTCATTGAAATCCTAATGACAACCTCTACAAGTGAGGTTTCTTCACAATACTCTTCGATGATGATATGAAGTGTGACTTTATTACCATTATGGTATGTATTTTGTTTGAGGAAAAGAGGAAAGTACCGAAATTCGTGAAAAGTTGTTTGCCATGAAGGAAGAGAAGGAATAATTTTCAACATTGCATGATATGGAGAGATAACTCCATCAAGCCCAAGAGGCTTTGACCAAGAAATGCTGAGGAAGAGGTAATCCGTTCTAACTTGTCTTCATTTTCCTCTTTAGAAAGATGTGTTATTTCGAAAAGCATACCATAAAGGAATAGGGTCCAAATTAATGAATAAAATTGGCTATGAAGGCAAGGGATTAGGTAAGCATGCACAAGGCATGATGTTTGAACCTATTTTTTGTGGAAACCATAAGAATCTTGGTCTTGGTTATGTGCAGCGTAATGGCGAAGACTTCCAAAACAAGAAAGCATGGAGGCTAATTGAAGAGGACCTTTATTCCAAGTTCTAAGATGCAAATATGTCAAATTTGTTTCAAAGATGGTTTCCATTGATTTAAGCCTTTGATGCAACAAGAAGATGGTAAACATGTAGCTTATGGTGAGCATGTAAGTCTACATAGTTTTCAAGATAAGAATGTTGATGTTAGTCCGCAAATGAAAGTCGTAGCTCTACTAGTTAATCTTCTCATGAAGACAAAAAGGATGAACATTTAAAGGAGTTACAAGAGGTATAAATATCTCATGATCAATTTGATTGTGTTTTTGCAAAGATGATAATTTTACATGCTTAAATGGAAGAAATATTTGCCGTACATATTGTGGTGGATTGGAATCATGTTGTTTCGAGATGTCGGATGAGGAAGAAAACATACAGAAGCAAATGAGTAAAGACAACTTTCAAAGAAGGTGCATAAGTTTTGCACATATTGCCAAGAGAAGGGACATGATGTTTCATTGTTGACTAGAATCCAACTAATGCCCAAAGCACAGCAAAGAAGAGGATAGAAAGATTGGTGCAAGTGGAACCGTAGATTCCATTGTTGATGTGAAAATGGAAGTTTCACATGAGGAAGAGTTGCAGCAGGAAAATTCGCCATGGCAGTGGCTTGGTAAGAAAGGCGGATGGACTTTGCATAGGGTAAGATGCATCGTTTTGTACATATGAAAATTTCGGTTGTATATATGTATTTTACATGTCGAATATTCGTTTGTTTGAGCCACCTTGGATCATTAATCAAGGCAACGATGTATAATTTCCTTCGCAAATTTCTTGCCGTAAATTTTCAGCAGTGCAAGAAAGACCACTCTGACAGAGGATAGCATCGAGGAAGGGAAGTGTGAATTGCTTTCAGTTGTGGTTCAAAGTCACTGTTGGCCATATACAGGAAATGTTTGGAGGTCAAGAGAAGAGGGTGTAGTATTCTTATTTGGTCATTCGCATCGGCTTTTGTAGTTCGTAGAGCTTTTGTGTCCAAAGGCTTCTCATTTGGGAAGTGTGATCAAGAGACCAAGGCCCAGTTATGTAGATTTCTCAAAAATGTAAGTGTTCAAAATTGGTCGCAATATGAATGATTTTCTGAAAGGTCTCGTCGTCGATTTTGTGCCACAAATGGGATTCTCAAAACCGAGGTCGTATGCAAAAGTTATTGAGGTTTGAAGTCTCCAGAAACCCTAAAATTCAAACTTGACCAAGTTTGAATTTTAAACTTTGAAAAAATTAAAAGTAATATTCCAAAGAATATTTTTGGGAATATTCCTTGGAATATTCCATTCGTGCGAATCCGTAGAAATTTACCAATAATGAAGAACATCATCCACCGAGATTATCCTCGTGTTGGAAATGTTGTCATTGAATGGCAAAGGAGATGGCAAAGGAAGAACACCTGAGGCAACAACAAGGCAAAGGAGATGGCAAAGGAAGAACACCTGAGGCAGCAACAAGACAAAGAGAGCAGCATAGCAGCAAGATGTAGAGAGGGTCAAGCATCAGAGACAGGGTCATTTAAAGAAGCAGAGGCAGCAAAAGGAGAATTAAGGAGTAGCATCAGTCTAGGAGCAGATGAAACAAAGAGAGCATAAGACAAGTAGAGCATAGAAGAAACAAAGGCAACAGGAGTCAAATGAGGTGCTGCAAAGTAGTGAGGACAATAGAAGAGGGCCATTTAATAGCTGAGGAATGAGACAGAGTGATGAGGAACAATTATTCAAGTGGGAAGATTGTGTAGACAATCTAGTAGAAGCTAATTTGTGTTTTTTCACAATTATTCAAGTGGGAAGTCTGTGAAGCACTGTTGGGGAGAATACATCAATTCATTCTGCAGAATGTAGCAAATTTCGAAGTTGAGGAAAAGAACTATTGAATTGAAGGCATAGAAGATCGGAGCCTCATAGGATTTGCTACAAGTATAACAGGTGGAGTGGATTCTATAGATGCAACAGAGGAAGGAGCACAAAGAAACTAAGACAACAGATATAGCAGAAAGGAAGAGACAAAGAAGTAACAGAGGCAGCAAAGGAGGCAACACTCAGGCAAAGAAGGCAGCGCTGAAGCAGAGGAAGGCAAAAGAAGCACAGTGAAAGCAATAGAGGTAGCAAGAAGAATGTCAAAATGTAACAGTCATAGAAGCACAGTGAAGAACCGTTATCGGAAGATAGAGACAGAGGCAGAGCGACAGAAGCAGAGACAGAGGTAGAGACAGAGGCAGAGAGCAGTTATAAAATTCCGGGAATCGCACTCTCCAACCGGCGCAGCAGAGGCAGAGAGCAGTTATAAAATTCCGGGAATCGCACTCTCCAACCGGCGGAGCACATATAACATATACAAACATTATTCCGGGAATCGCTTCACTCCAGCGGCAAAATATATTTATAAACTTATATATCAGTTATATACAAGCGGAGCGCTTTATATCTATATAACCAAAGGTTCTATCAAAACGAAATGGCTTATAAGGTGGGACCTCTCACCCAATCGCAATCGGAGAAAAGGTTCAATCGCAAGTCTTTTGTAATATGCTCCGATAAAGTGGCGGACCCGATGGCGTTATACGATGGAGTTAATCGGTTCAATCGCGTCCGGGATTTTAATCGCAATCGGAACTTTCCGATTGATCGCAAGTCTTTTGTAATATGCTCCGATCAATTGGCGGACCCGATGGCGTTATACAATGGAGTTAATTGGTTCAATCGCGTCCGGGATCTTAATCGCAATCGGAACTTTTCGATTGATCGCAAGTCTTTTGTAAAATGCTGCGATTGAAGTGGCGGACCCGAACCTGTTATATGCGGGAGTTAATATATGCAAATCGCATCCGTGTTCTGATCGCAATCGAAACTTTTCTATTATGCGCCCCGATTGCATTTGATTAAAGTTCGGACCCGATGGGTCTATAAATCATGGTTAATATATATTTGAGTTCCAGGTCTAATCGCATCGGCACTGGTCAATCGCATCGGAGAATATATGAGTTGCGATTGCGATTGGAAGTCCGGACCCGATGGAGGTATAAATTATAATTCAAACATGGTTGAAGTCCTTTCCCAATCGCATCGGCAAAGAACAGTGAACAATAATCAATGCATCGGAAAGCGTGATATGTGGGCCCGGGGCGGAGTCATATATAATGAATTTGGTTTAATAAAGGTTTAATTGTATTGGCAGTCAATCCTTATGGACGTCGTGTTATTTGCAAATAAATTGCATATATTATATATGTTGAATAACGTTTGAATATGATCCGGGGACATAACACATATGATATACAATGGTTATTGAGTTATATATATAACACGGTTGCGATAAGCCGCGTGGTCTCTAGACCCACGGACCTCAGCTTTACAGGAAGGCGATTATTGACGCTATACAGTTGTGATATATGTATGTTCCGGCCTGCGGAACTTCCACATCAACAAGACACTCGTGGCATGAAAAGGGTTGGAATTGCCCTGATTTAAAAGGTCAGCAATTGCATTTCATTTATTTAAAAGGCAGAGTTACACGTATGCAGCTGTTACACCCCCACAGAGGACAGAAAAGCAAATAGAGCCGAGAGGAGATAAAACACAGTCACAAAAAGGACAAAGACAGCCAAAGAAAAGACAGGTACGCAAATAAACAAAGAGACAAAGCAGCAGGTGAAATTTGAGTTCTCATTTAAATTTCCCAGATATAAATGTTTTAATTGATTTATATTGTTGTGATGCATTGGCAAGTCTCCGAAAGAGAACAAATATCCCACTGTAATGATAAATTGGTACCTACAGTTATATTTTCTGAATGAGCGGATAAAAGAAATGAGAAGGCAGAAGGCAAAGAGACATGGCTGTCCATTTCGAATTCCCAGTAGAATACAAACAACCATGAAGCTCTTTTGTATAAAACAGGGTAATATCCAAGGGGAGGGGGTTGACGAAAAAGGAGTGAGAGAAGAATAGAGTATGCAACAGAATTAAAGAGAGTTGAAGAGAATAAGCAAGTTGCAAGAAGAATGTGAATAAGGAGGAGCTGAGCAAAGAAGAAGAAGGGGCTGAGCAGAGATGATGCAGGTCTGATATAAGATTTGATGAACAGCAGAGAAGAAGGTACAGAACAGAGCTGATATCCAAGGTAAATCAGCAAGTGTTTTTCTTTTGAAAGAGTAAGGAAGTTAGAGCTTCCCTATCAAGTTGTAGCTTGATAGATGTCAGTTGTAGCTGACTGAGGTAGGAGCCTCCTGTAGGTTGGTGCTTGCAAAAAATTGATGGGAGTTGGAGCTTCCTTGCAAGTTGTGTGTGATAAAATGTCGAGTTATGGTAGTAGGGTTGAGCCTCACGCTGGGTTGGTACTGAGAAAATTGATGGGAGTTGGGCTACATACAGTTGTAGCTTGCGGGGTGGGGATAGAGCCTCACATGGGTTGGTGCTGTGGCAGTTGATGAAGGGAGTTGGAGCTTGCCTTTGCATCACAACAATAATAAGATGTGGTTTTCTCCCTTTATGGGTTTCCACTTGTATCTGGTGTCTCTGTGCATGATGTTTATGTGTTGATGTGGTTTATCTCATCTACTTAATACTTGCTGCTCTCATATTCAATCTGCTACTACATTAACAAATCTGCTTGATAGTAATACTTGTTGCTCACAGATTAAGATTGCTCACATATTAAGTTGACCATGAAATGAAGGTGTAAATAAGATTTAAAAGAAAAGTATTAAAAGTCCATGTATGTGTTAAAACTCGATTCACTCCCCCCCCTCTCGCTTAACTAAGGGTTCAACATCCTGTCACACACTAATTCGAATTCATGCATAACATATAACCTCTTCTACAATTGATCATCAATATGCGGAAATAGAAACACGCATGCACACATAAACACAATATGTAATGGGGAAAAGCTTATAGCCTAAAAAACCCCGCCTATTTTGTATATTATAATAGAAGAGAACATGTAACAATACATAGCACAATACTCCTCACAAGTACTCAAGATTATCTCCAAAAAGTTACACACAAACTAGCTCGCTTGAACAAGTCATTGGGTTCAAACTCCTCCACCGTTTGCCTGGCTTCTGCGCTAATCCAAGTTGGTGTAATGAGAGATCCAAGTTTGAATCTCTCATTGACCACGCAATCCTCATTGGCAATCTCCTCCAATGCTTTCAGCAAATCTCATGCAACTAAGTTGCCGCAACTAATAGGCAATCTCACCCTTCCATCTACCTCTTCCACTAGTCTTCACCGAATCGTCCATGCAATCGCAACAATTGATGTGTTCTTTAGTTGAATAATGAGTTAATATTTAGTGAATTAAATAATATTTAATTCACCCCACTCATATCTCTAGTGTATTAGCCAGCTAAACTAAATACAACTAGTTCTAACTAAGTTAACCCGAACACAACTCCACCAACCTGCCTCATCAACTCCACCAAACTCCGCCTACTTGAGTTCTAAATCGTCAACCATGCATGAGCTCACCAAACCCTAGAATAGCATAATTACTTTTTCAAATGCATGGGCCACATCCGTCGCTCCAACCTGGCAAATGAAGAGGATAACCGAAGTTATAGTCCAAATATTATTAAGGGTAAACAATATTTGACTTTTCTATTTTTAGCCTGGCAAACTTCAAAATAGACTCCGCCCAAATGTCTAAAAATAGAGGTCCATCTATTTTTAACAATCCCACCAATCATCCAAGAATAGCATACCGCAACTCCTAGACCATGCTCCATATGTCTAAAAATAGACATAGTCTAAAAATAGACTTTGTGCCAAAAATAGCCCGTGGGCCCACTTAGTGAAGGCTGGTAATTTTACTTCACTAAGCTCCATCATCTGTTGCATTTTCAACACTCCTCTCAACAAGATATGGATTATCTCGCAACCCCTATACCGCCTCTCGTGGCCCAAATTTTCCCGGTGAGAGCGCCATCAAAGATGTCGCATCCTCCGTGAATACATGAGTAACATGATTCTCCGTTGCACACAATCTCCGATATGATGGCACCGACAAGCCGATGTGCTTGGATCATCATGAAATACCGGATTAGCCGAGAGTTTAATGCAACTCGGTTATCACAATAAATCATAGTAGGGCTCCAAGTGCGACCATCAATCCGACGAGGATCTTCCTCATCCAAATAAAGCTCGCATGCGCCCAAGCTTGTCGCCACGGGCCCGCCCGCCGAACAGAGAGCCACAAGACCTTGCTTCCTCGCTATACCAGGAAAACCGCCGTCGACCGATACCGAATATTCCTCCGCATGTGCTCTTTTCATTCCGTTGGGCCCCTCGCCCAATCTCGCATCGTTGAAGCCGCAAAGCTTCGCCCATCCTCCCCCGTCCGTACCACAAAACGCAACCGACAGTTACCTTAAGATACCCGAATACATGCTTGCCCTCGCCTTCCAGAAGAGCCGGTAGGCTTAACCATATCTTGCGAAAGTCGGTTACCGCATAGCACATATCGGGTCGTGTATTGACCGCATACATAAGCGACCCCACCAACTATCGTTACGCAGCATCCACTACCTCCGCTGAAGTAGCATCCTCCTTCCTCCAACCACCAGGAAGAGGAGTATCAACAAGCTTGCGTACCATGCATGTTGAACCTCTCCGTATCTCCCATACTACCCCGAGAAAAACACCAATTACCTCCATACGCGTATCTCCAATCCTAGGAAATAATGAAGGAGGCCTGTCCTTCATCTCAAACTCTCTAGCAAGATCCTCCTTGCAGAAAGTATCACCTTATCACCCATCAAAATCGCATCATCTACATACCGTACAATGATCAGCAACTTCCCCTCCACCACAATCTCGGTACAGTTAGATCCTACTCACTCGTGGGAGAATCCAAGTCCTATGAAATAACTATCTATCCGTGTGTACGCGCACATGAGGCTTGCTTCAGCTCGTACAAAGGTTTCCTTGAGTCGGAAACATGCGACTCACTCATAAAGATCTGGAAACGTCGGCTGCTCTATGTACACCTCCTCCTCAATGAGACTCCCCATGGAGGAATAAATGCATCCATCCGATGGATGTGCCACCCTATCTCTGCTCAGAGATGCTAGATCGTCCGTATGGGAAGAGTACCTTGCGACAGTACAAAGGTATCCTCATAATCGATCCCTCGATTTGTGAGAAGCCACGGCAACAAATCTTGGCCTTGTACTTCTCCACACTCCCGCCGCCCGCCCGGCCGCCCGCCTTGTAGACCCATCGCGAACCCACCACCTACTTCTTCGGCTTTGGGACAATCTCCTCATTCAATGTTTCGACAATCGAACTGGTTGTACTCTTCCACCATGGCATCTACTCCACGCGTGTGGGTCCTCCGCGCCCTCAAAGAGGATGGCCTCCCAAGCGCCACCACACACGATCACAAGAGCCATGTATCCAAGCAAGGTCGTCCTATGGGATCGTCTCTATCCGCGCCATGCTGCGGTGTGGTCCCTACAACTTCTCTCGCATCTCTGAACGGGGCCGTCAGCTCTTCGTAGTGCGCCGCGCCCTTTGATGGTTGGCGCCGCATGAGTGGTTCTTCCATCATGAACTTCGTGGCTGACCCACATTCGGAAGCTCCTCTAGGAACGGCCAGGCCTCTTCTTCTACATGCAAGTGTGTGGCTCCCTCTCAAGCGAACACTTCATGGCTTTCTCCTCCTGAAATTTTATATCCTATCGCACAACAGCCTTGCGATCGTCCGGAAAAATACATAGTTGTGTGCACACGTTGGCCCTACAAATATCCCAACCTCTGCTGGATCCAATTTCTTTCTCGGCGTCCTTTCGTCACACACATGCATGTAGACAGGTGAGCCAAAAATCCTCAAATGAGAAAATGTCAAAGTTCTCTGCTGTGCATTCTTCTGTGCATTTACAAGTATCTTGTGAGGACAACGGTTCTGCACATACACCAAAGTATTATGCCTGTACCTACAAACAAGGGCAGGCCCCGATCATGCAATATCACTGGGAAAACACCCACTTCATCATTCCGTTCTTCCGCTCAAACCCCGTTCTTCCGTGCTATAAAAGCAGGAGCCTTCGAATCCTTCGCTTAAAGTTCTTGAATTCAACAGAGATGAATTCACCACCATTGTCGCTCCCAAGAGCCCTCACATGCTTCTCCGTCGATTCTTTCCTAACCGCTGCCCGGAATTCGTTAATTTAATAACGCCTTTCCACGGAAGATCCAACATTTCGAGAGAAATCATCAACAAATATCACATAGTACTGGTGCCTTGCCGTCAAGCCATCGAGAAATAACGTAGCATGACGTCTGTGGTAGCACCCCGCACCATGGCGCGACTATCCTTCTCATGAAAGGTGGCTTTCACATATTTTCCCATGGTACACCCCTTGCATCAATTCGACCGTGCAAGATGCTCTCCTTAGTAGGGTCAAGAGAAATAAGGGCCGCAAGATCTTCTGCGTCCGTGACAGAAGGTGGCCTAAATCTCCGGTGCCATAGCTCGCCATCATCCCGTTCACCACTCCTTCTGCCTTGCATGCCATTGCCGTTGCCATCTACTTGCAACCGATAAAGGTTCTTGACTCCAATCCCCTATCTTCCGGCCTCCAAGCATCGACAGAAAGCCTTTCCTCGCCGAAGACCACATCGTACCCTTGTCTTCCAACATTGCCACGTAGACTCGATTCTTCATCAATCCTGAACATGCATACTTCGAATACGAAGAAGCCTACTGCATTCTCTCAAAGGAAATGGCACTGAAACCGCCGCATCGTATCTACCATCATCGCCCATCTCTATGTGCACTCTAAGATCTTTTTCATCCGTATCCGAAAACGTATCCCGATCTCCTTGTCATGTGAAATGACGTACCACTATCCAACCATACCCCCATCCCATCACACTTGGAGACCAAGCATGCGATCATGGAAAAATCCAGCTTCAAACCGAGGCCAATGCCTTCCGCCCAGACCCGGCCACCTTCTTATTTTATTCTTTGTGGACAATTTGTGGCATAGTGTCCGTGATGGTGATGAAGAAAACACTTCACCTTGGACATGTATTGCTTCTTGCCTTTCTGCACTAGATCGAGAAGTTTTCTTTCTTCTTCCTTCTTTGTCGTTTTGCAGCTTGGAAGGCACTTTTCTCTCATCGATGCTCATGAAGGACCGTTCTTTGCAGTCCGCCTTATCTCCTCCTACAGATCCAACCAAAGTCGCTCCCATCCCGACAACTTCTCCCGACCATTGAAAGAGTCCGAATAGGAATGCCAACTCTTCAAGACCACAGAAGTTTAGTCCTACCTGTCCTCATCATCGATACCACCCCCACACTTCCTGTACTCATCTCTCGTATTGAGTGAACTTCGTGAGGTACTTGGCGACACTGTCACTTTCTCCATTCTGATGGCTTGAAATATCTTGAGCACCGTTCTTCCTTGCTGCTCTGCTCAGAATAGATCAACACTTTCCACATCAAATACGGGAGAAGCTTTTCCATGCAAAGCCGGATACAATGTGATCCTTCACGCCTCTGTCGAATCCTTTGACATTTCCGCCATTTCTTTGCCAAGCTCAACTTTCCAGCAGATCAGCAGGCTTTTGGACATCCATATCTACGAACTCCTTCAAATTTCCGTTATCATCTAATACCGCCTCCATCCGATATTTTCCTTCATGCAACATAATTCGAACTGCCCTCAAGGGCACGTAGCCTATAAAACCGTTGAAAGACATTTCAACTCCGACCAAGAAACAATTCCTACCAAAAATTCTAATTCCAAGCTCAAACTCAATCAAGCCCTCGATTCGTAGAACAAATTATTTCTAGCACAAGAGATTCGTAATTTGGGAGGGTTTCTGTCATCGGATATATCAGCCTTTCAAAGAAAGGATGGATCCGCAGGCTACCTCGGCCCGTTAAGGATTTTTTCACTCGAAATAATTGTAATCACTGTATAGATCCCGATGACTGACCTGCCCCGATACCACAGAATGGCCGACATAGCAATTATCCACCAAGATTATCCTTGTCACACACTAATTCGAATTCATGCATAACATATAACCTCTTCTACAATTGATCATCAATATGCGGAATAAATAACATGCGTATTACAACACAATATTTAATGGGAAAGTTTATAGCTGAAAACACCAGCTATTTTCTTGTATATTATAATAGGTACATGTAACAATACATAGCACAATACTCCTCAAAGTACTGCATTACTCTAAAAAGTTACACACAAACTAGCCCGCCTTTGAACAAGTCACGGTTCAAACTCCTCCACTCGTTGTCGCCTACCGTTAAACTGTTAATGTGAATAGGAGAGACCAAGTTTGAATCTCCTTGGCTTTGATTCCGTGCAATCTCATTGAAATATCTCCAATGCTTGTGCAAATCTCATGCAAACTAATGTCACAATGAATAGCACCGTCCCTTCCATCTACCTCTTCCACCGGTTCACCGAATCGTCCATGCACTTGAATAACCTGATGTGTTCTTTAGCTGAATAATGAGCACATTAGGTGAACAACACACATCCACTCCCCACTCATCTCTAGTATTAGCTGTACCTAAATCTAAACACAACTAGTTCAACCGTTGAATCATTACAACTTCACCAACCTGCCTCATCAACTCCACCAAACTCCACCACTTGGATGCCCTAACCGAAGTCAACCACAAGGTAATATCACAAAAACCTCGGGAATAGTGTAATTCCTTTCTCGCATGCATGGGCCACATCCGTAGCTCCAATCAAGTGCTGCAAGAGGATAAAACTGGTTATAGTCCAAATATTATTATAAATATTTGACTTTTCTATTTTTAGTTCGCGCTCAAAAATAGACTCCCGCCCAAATGTCTAAAAATAGAGGTCCATCTATTTTTTTACCAACTCCTCGACTAACTGTCCAAGAATAGCATACTCACAACTCCTAGACCATACCCATATGTCTAAAAATAGACATAGTCTAAAAATAGAATTACAAAAATAGTCACGGCCCACTAGTGAAGGCGACTTACTTCCACTAGTTCTATCATCTGCTGTACTTAACAAATCCTATGTTGACAAGTGGTGTGTCTATTTGATACTGGTTAACTTTAAGGTTTTGTGGCCAATGGGAAGGAGCGCCACAGCAGCCATGAGGCCGCCATGCTGTCGAGGAACTCCGTGTTATAAATTTTTTTTTTGGAGGTCCGGGATTCGAACACCGTACCTTCCGCGTTCGCAAACCATTGTTCGGGACCGACTCAATTCGCACTTGGTTCTTAACATTATAGCAATGGATTTAATTTATATTATATGGTCTTTGCATTGCTAGGGAAGGGTTATTACTCTTAAGGGCTAGTCTCTGCGGTAAATACTTCCCATATGAGTCTATCCACAACCACCGCCAACCCTTCCGTGGTTTTGATATTTCTATCGTCCGCGGCCGCAACGGATTGCGTGGCCACGTGGAGTAAGAATTTAATGCCACGTTCTAACGATTGAGGTGTTAAACCACTGGTACGTTGGTTACAGTGATCGTACTCATTACGGAATTTAAGTGCCACGATAAACAGCTTCCTCAAAATTCTGAGGAGCGTATATTTTTGGTGGACTATCGAATCCTTGCCCACAATCGGCAATACTCCATGATTAAGTGGAGATTTTGGGGGACGGGGGAAAATTTTGTTTCCCTTACAACTCCCTCATTATTGAATCAAATACAAATGAGTCAATTTAGGTTTTCTAATGTCCTTGACAATTTGGGACAAAGTTTCTTCGAGGAAGATCAAGGCCAGTGTCACCATGAGACAAAATCGCTTGAGTCTAGCCACGGGAGCTGATTCCTTTTCCGCAGTTCCAATAGTCTAAATTGATAATTAAGATATTATAAATCTGATGAGATTGTTTTAAGATCCCTAGATAACATTTGAATGCCGAAAAGCTTCAAATAAAGTTCCGTGTCATTGGTGCCAACTTTTGCCAACAACAAGGTGGCTTAGCCGGTAATGTTGAGACCATAGTGAAATCCGGGTCGTTCTGTAGACCCAGGTGCCCATCATTTTTAATCTCATGAAAAATGTTGCCAGTATGTCAAGACTTATAGAGGTCAAAAATCACAGAGAGGTTTTCATTGACCCAAGTGCTCGGGGGTGCCGATAGCATTGAGGCAAAACCAAGAGCACGAGAGACCATTTCTCACGAATGAATAGTTTATTTGATATTTAAGACATTTTGGAACCAATGGAAGTGGTTTCAGAACATTTTAGAAACGCAGGATTCCTAAAACCTGATGAAGCTGGCATGCTGAAATAATGTGGGAGAAGGCACCTATCGGTAATATTTCACTATTTAAAATGAAAAGCTATATTTGTTGGTTTGCTATATTATGAAACTGAATTTACAGTCATTCTGGCCTATTGAGGCATATTTAACTCGTACTTTCATTTCTACCAAATTAATACAAGAGGGACATGCCATTTGGGAGGCTTGGACCAAATAGACATAGCTCAGGAGGGGTGAACTGCCTAAAACATAGCCGAGTAATGTATTTGTGAGTTTATTTTCTGTTTATTTCTGCTTTATGTTAAATAGTAAAATTATATAATCAAATCTCACATTGTATCCTGAATAACAAATCCGTAAAGATTTGTTTAACTTAATTTTAAGGAGAACCATTTACACAAAATTATATTTGTTTGGATACTTTGCATAGCGTAAAATACAATCCATTTCCTCACACAAAAACTTGAATAAAAAATCTAGGAAGATTTTTTTTAACTCTTCATAAAATACATATATACAACCTAAATTTAAGAGAGGAGAAGAATAGAGTTTGAACTCTATTTTTTTCCTCGTTTTCCGAGTCTTCTTCTCGTTGTAGAGTCCGATTCATCCTCCTTTAGCTCAAACTCTATATTATCAAAGTTCCTTTGGTGGAACGACAGCTTAACAACATCTTTCACCTCTCTAAACACCAGACCCTGATGTACACAACCTCTCTTGTTTACGGGTTCCAAAGCTTGTAACCCTTTTAAACCATCCTTATACCCAATAAAGTACACCTTTCGTATTTATTATCCAACTTCGGTCCTTTTCCTTTCGAACATGTACATATGCACTCACATCCAAATACCCTCAAATCTTGAAAGAGGGGATTTCTTACCTCATACCGAGGGGTCCTAACTAGGTTCGGAGGTGAAGGTTTGCTGACCAACCCCCTATACTATCGGGCCTTTGGACAAGTGACCTACTGCATACATCAAAGCCCCACCCAAAGCAAATATGGGAGGTGCTGTAACCAGGTCGTTGCCCCGAGAGAGAGAAGGTAATAACACAGCCTCGTAACCACGTACTCCCACACATATGCACTCACATGTGGTTCCGCATCATAGTTCTTTATCGGGATTCGCTCTAGCGGGCTTCCGTATCCACGTGCACACCATCAATTATAACCATAAAACAACATAATCACCGCCAATAACAAGCCGCATAGATAGTTTTCGTTCATTAACAAGAGATGTAATCTGTCATAGTACAAAGATATCATGAATATACTGAAGGCAAAGACTTTCATATAACAGATAAAACAAGACAAGTTCGCAACTTAATTCAATCTTCTTAGTTCGCATTAATCATAACAACAAATCCAGATAACATCGTATAGTTCAGCAATACTGGTATATTATGTATCAAAATATTCATACATTCCCCAAATACCACATGTGCACACAACCAAGCAGGGTCCACACATAGTAGGACACTGTAGTAGGATCTTCTATACATAGCCAACAGGAGTCCTAACCAAACAACCGAACCTAGATTCACCTGCTTCGTGTTTTTCCAAGCTTCCTATTCATTCTCTACCTATCGACCTCAAAAAAGGTTCAAATATTTATACTACTTTAGCCTACGCATCCAATGGTCTCAGGAACCGTGGTTTGCGGACCTTGGCCCGCCGCTGACCCGCGGACAATGCATTAGGCTTCACCCACCCCAAAACCCCCGTTAGACTACCAGTAATAAAAAATATACAAAATAATCGTATTCATGCCTTTGTAGGAGACCCTATTCCAAATAAGCCCCTCTTGGGAACACAATCTTGCAGAATCATCCCGAGTCATTGAGGTGGGTGTATCCACCGTGCTTGCAATGCTTGGATCACTACCTAATGTGGCACAAACATTCACTTTTGGGTGGTTGCATTATGGGCGATGTCAACCACCCCTGCAATTGCTCCCCTGCCAAGCGTTGTTGACACTTTTCCCGTAGTTTAGGTTGAGCTCGCTTTATGACTACATCAACATTCGTATAGTTCAAGGGCGTTACAGCCTCCAAGTGGCTTCAAAGGTCATGAGGGCCTTCTTTTTCTTCGTTGAAGCACTTCTATCTCATCTTAGAGGCTTCCTGGTTGGTTTGTAATCATGCTGTGTGCTTCTAGGCAGGGAACCAACGTGAAGGGTTTCCAACAACAGTAAATGTCTCTTCTTTTTTGCCGTAGTGTCCGGGTTATTTCACGCCAGAGTGCATCACGTTGGACCTTGTCCACACCGCATGGTAGTATCCAAGAGGTTGAGCACCTTACACGATTTTCCCCGTGATGACATTCTTCCGCAACAAGCAAGGACCAGCACCGATCGCCGGGCCCGTACCTCGGGACGTGTTTCAGCTCACCGCCGAGATCAAATAACCGCGGCTCCATCCGTGACTTAACTTCCGAAAATTATGTTCGTAGACGCCTTTAATGTGTCGACCAACCCTTCAACATTTTCCTAGGTGTAGTTGTAGCCGTAACACCGCCGGAACTTCGCACAAAGTTGGTGAATGAAGCTTTGTGCCCCTTCTCGCCGCGTGGTGGCCAAGGCGCTCGGTGTGGCATTGCTTTCGCTAATCGTTCGCTCACGTCTAGTCGTCAGGTGAATCGACAGTCCCATGGTTGAATCTCTTGAACATAATCAGAGGAGTCCTCATAAAGCATCTTGGGGTAGTCCGGCTAAGTCTAGTTTGACCCTAGCAATTGCGGACCTGCATGCGCAAAGGTCGCGGGCCGATCATAAGGGCGCCGCTAGCAAAGGCGCAGGCGACATTCTCGTTGTTGTGGAGACAGTACGTCGGTAGCTTGCGCGTCCATCCCAAAGTCACACCGGTGTGCAAAGCAGTCCGTCTTGGGTTGTACCTCATGAAGCTCGGCCCTCGTAATGCGACGGGCGCAACCTTCGCTATTGTTTTTCGAGGCTTCCTACCCGATCCCCGTGCCAGAGAGACTCCATCGCAACTGCTCAAGGTCACCACCGACCAAGGTGATGGTTTCATCATGCTTTGTCCCTTCCTCGAGCACGCTACTTCTTCCGGGTCTCTTAAGTGTGCCCGCCCGTGCGCTTTGTTCCTCGAGGGGATGCATCCTCCTTCTTTGTCCCTAATCCTGAGCTACAAATATTTCCATGTGGTTCTTTCGGCATCCTTATCCCAAGTCCGTTTCCTCGCCGTGGTTGTTTCGTCGTCGTCTCCGCGTCCTTCCCAATACTTTTTGCCGGGATCCCCCAATATCCTTACGCATGGGGAAGTACTTGTGTGGTGCTAGCATCTTTAGGGCTCGCGCTCCGGCTTGAAGCCACAATATTCCACTACGGGTGCCGTATTGCAATAACATCACAATTTCTGTCGGTGGCCACCACAGGGAGCGAGGTCCAAGCTTTATCCTTCGGCCTGAATCCGTATGTTGTGCATGGTCACTTGGAAGGTTGTGATGCACTTGTACTTGTCGTAGACCGTGGGTGATGTTGGGCGAGAGTTTATGGAAGTTAACACGCTTCTCAGAAGAGGACCCAAAAGACTCGATGTCCCCCATGTGTTGTGCATCCTTGGAGTCCCACAAATACACATAGCGGGCTCCTTCACACATATCCGAGGTAAGCTAGGGAGGAAAGACTTCAGAGTTTTTAGTGGCCACCCAACGTAATGAGGAATAAAGGCCTACGAGTAACAAAAAGCACACCCTAAGTCCTTACCTTGCTATCACACAAGAATTTGTCACATAAGTAATGAGCCCAATTGAAACGTACCCTTCCACACAAATTGGCCTGCTAATGATCACACAGGCGGGGACAATGGTGACTTGGAATTTTTGCATCAACTTAACGCTAGAAACATCATACCTAACTACGTAGCGGGATCATTGATTGATTTGATGATAAACCCTTCAGTTAAAATGTACTCTCCAAAAATAGAAGAAAAGAGATATGAACGCATTATAAATAAGCTTTCACTTCGAGGGGGCAACCTCCAATACATTACACATAAATGAACAATTCTTGGATGATACAATTTACAAACCCTCCTTTTTCATATAGGAGTCCATGGGGCCACATAATGTAATCCTAGTGGGCCACAATGTAATCCTAGCCGACCTAACAATAATAATTTAAGGGCACAATACAATAAAAATTAGTTACAGAAAATAAATAATAACAATAAACAGAAATTAACAACAATAAGGGGACTATACTAGTAATATAGGAACCTAACATGCCTCTCCTTCAAAAAAGTGTTGTCCTCAACGCTGAGTAGCTCGGGTGCTTTTGTATGTACCTCATCCTCCCATGTAGAATCTTCAAAGGTAAGTTCTTCCACTTGATGAGATACTCGAAAATTGATCGATCTCTGTAGCGTGTCGAGTTCTTGTTTTATTCGTCTCCTGCCCAATATTATTTTTCCTCTTCATCAAGTTCTGCACATTGCTTTGAACTCTGAAGATTTTCACCTATAACCTTCTTTAATATGTCAAACATGGAAAATCGGATGTACTCGTCGAAGAAAAATATGAAGCTCCACCTAGCCGTAGTACCAATCTTTTGCAACACCTTGTAAGGACCATAGTACTTTGGCGAGCATTTATTATCCTTCTTAGCTTGCTTGGAGGGACATTTGTTTATATTGTTGTAGTCGTAAAAATACCCAATCTCCTACATCAAAACTTCTCGCCTTCTCGGCGATGTTGATCTCATCACAGCCTATCTGGATTTTGTGCCAAATTCGTGTTATCCTTTAAGAGTTGGAGAACTTCTTGCTCGATGCTCGAAGGGGATTCTTTCAACGTTTAAACCTTCGTAATTTTCCTTAAAGATGATGCAATTTGAGTGGTGGATGTATATCCATAAAGTGCCAAAGAAGGTCATTTTTGCTGCAATATGAAGGAAGTGTTATACCACCATTCAAAGGAGAGAACTACTCTTGACCCATTGTGTTGTTTACCGTATACAAAACAACGAAGATATCCTTCCAAACATTTATTTAATATCTCTCGTTTTGACCATCGATTGAGGATGATAAGATGAGCTATGAGCTAATTGAGTACCCAAACAAGAAAATAACTCCGTGCAAAAATTTCCCGTAAAAATGGGATCTCTCATGTTTCAAGGTTAAATAACTTTTAAGCCCAAGTGAAAAGATTGAATTTGCCTGACAAATGTAGTAGCAACTGTGACGTGCTTTAAATGATGAGATAATGCACAAAAAAATACTAGTAAGTCTATCAACTACCACCATGATGAAATTCTTGCCTTCGGACTTCAAACTCGTGATAAAATCTATCAAATATCTCCCACGTTGGACTTGGAATGATAAAGGTTGTAGAAGTCCCGGGTCTTAATTTTCTCCACTTTATTCGCCGCAACCAAACATTCGCCACAAAATTTGAATATCGTATTTACAGGCCATCCCAAAAAATATTTCTTCACCCCGTGGTAAGTTTTAAAAATCCCAGTGTCCTCCTAAAGGAGAAGTGTACCCAGGTAGAAGAATATTTGTAGCCATTGGGAATTCTTACAAAGATATAAGAGATCTTTGCATCACAAGGAATCATTTTTCCAACTAAATGTATCGCATGTACTAGGATCTTGTCAAATTCCTTGCGCAATGAGTGTCCACACATTTTTTTCCTTCTTCCATTCATCTCTGCTTCGGTTATCCAATCCACAGAGACAGAAATGGCACAAAGCAATGCTTCCACCCTTTCATTTCTTTCTTGAGAGTGCATCTCGCAACAACATTAAGCTTTCCTTTTTTGTAGATTATTTCAAAATAAGAACTCTTACCGATCTTGTGACCCATTTGTTGCTCGAAGATAGTCTTTGTTCCAAAAAGTGTTTAAGACTATCATGACTGATTTTACCTGAAGTGTCTTCTCATTAGGTAGGTTCGCCATTTCTTTAGTACGCATTAAGTAACATTTCCTTCTCATAAATAGGTTTTTGTAAATACTTTCCTTTGATTGGACGACTTTCAAAGGAAATGGGTCTTCCTTCCCGCATTAACACCGCACTAATTCCATTTCCTCCCGAGGGCATCGCGATTCCCACAAAGGTTTCTTGTGAAGTCTGCGTAGCTAAGACCTAAAAGGTATTGCTGCCTTTTGCAGATGTTCAAAGGCCTTAGTTTCTTCAGAGTCCATGAAAACTACCTTTTCTCAATGTTGTTGAGGTGTCGTTTAATTCTCCCATAATCTTTAATAAACTGCGATAATAGCCCGTTAACTCGAGAAATCCTTGCAATCGCTTTATTGTCTGGGACTTTCCATTCCTTAATGGCTTTAATTTTGTTAGGGTCTACTTTAACACCTCGTGAGATATAATATGACCCGTATATTCCACCTCTTGTACTCCAAAGAAACATTTGGATGTTGGAAGATATAAATGTTTCTCCAGAATAGTTTGGAGCAATCTTCGTCAACATGTTCAACATGATCCTTCCAAGACCCGCCGTAGATTAGTATATCATCAAAAAATACTAGGCAATTTTTCTAAGGAAGGGTTTGAAAATGAATTCATCAACCCTTGAAATGTAGAAGGCATTGGTAAGGAAGCAAAGGCATGACTAAAAATTCATAATGACCCTCATGAGTTCGAAATGTCGTTGGAATATCTTCGCCTCATTCTAATTTGATGATATCCTTAACGAAGATCCAACTTGGTAAAATAAATTGCTCCATGTAATTCATCCAATAATTCATCAATCATGTGAATGTGGAATGCATTTTAATGGTGAGCTTGTTTGAGCTCCTATAATCCGAACACATTCACCATGATCCATCCTTCGTGGCAAATTAACACTAAGGTGATGCTGCAGAAAGAACTTTCGACTAGGTTGAATTATACCCGCCTCTAACATTTCGCAATCATACGTTCAATTTCGCTCTTTGGAAGTAAGGATATCTATAAGGCCTGATGTTTGGAGGAACACTTCCTGAATCTCGAAATGAATAGCATGACTACAATTAATAGGTGGGAGTCCTTTTCGTAGCTTCAAACACCTTGAAATTATCATCCAAGACTTGTTGGAGATCCTTTAAATAGATGATTTTGATGTCTATCTCTAGTGAGCATAATTGTGCAATTACGCCTCGTTTTTCTTTCTTTAGAAGCTTTTTCATGACATTAGAGCTTATTATCCTTCCCGGCTTCCCTCAATACCCTGGGGACCGACTTCCTTTCCTTTTGAAAAATTTCAAGAAAAGTTCTTGAAAATTAAAAAGCTACCGTCCCCAAAGATTGTAACCATTGTACTCCTAGTACAACATCAAGACCTCCCATAGGAATGGAAAGCATTGGACTTGTCAACACATATTCCCCCATGGTTAGCTTGATATTATGGCATTTTCCAGACAATTTATAGCTTCCTCCATTTGCAACCATCACTTGACATTCGGTGTCAGCACTGACTTTGGCTACCTTACAATGAATAAAATTAAGGGTGCCACCGAATCAATCAACACGTTTACCCTTTTCTTCTTGATCTCGTCCTACTATCTTGAGAGTTTGAGGAGTGGTACTCCGGCGTTGCATTACATGATATGGCTCTGAGCCCATTTCTTCCTCTTCTATGGCTAGTTCCCGGTGTATATCCTCTTCTTTTTCATTTTCTTCTTCTTCTCACAATCTATGGGTGTACAATTTCTTTTCAAAGACACTTATGACTCAGTGTATTTGCTATCACAACCGTAGCAAAGCCCTTCTTTGCTCTTTTTTCTTCCAATTTTTGTGGTGTCAACCTTGTAGGTTGTGGAAATCTAGGCGTATAAACACTTCCCTTCTTTATAGAATGATTGGTAGGCTTCCTTGTCGCCATAATTTTACATTCAACTTTTCTTGCCAACCTGGTCGTCTTCTCCAATGAATCGTGTTCCAAAACACGAACTTCTGTTGACAAGTTATCTCGTATACCCAAGAAGAGATCAATCCCTGTGTTCCTTCCTGAATATTAGTTACCCTTATATTCAATTTTTTGGAAGTCCTCAATGTGTCACTTACCTCTGAACCTTTTGTTTGAGATTTATCAATTGGCTAAAGAAGGTGTTGCCTTTGTATCCTCATAATGTGTTATTTGTTTTCCTCCGTAAAAATTGACCAAGTGACAATTTTTTTACGGGAGAAAAAGCTATTGATACCATACAAATGTATTTTGTTCTAAATGTAAAGTTGCAATGCGTACCTTTTGTGTGTTTTGTACGTTACAGAGATCAAATATTGCTCCATCTCTGTAGTATCCATGTTACAGATCCTTTCCATCAAACTTCCTCATATCCATCTTTGGAATATGGTGGTTCTTCCACCAACATTAGAGTTTATATAAAATCACAATTAACATTTATTTTGTTCTCATCATGAGGTTCTTCTACTATCTTTTCACCATTAGGAAACCTTTCTTGGGAGATAAACTTTGTCAAACCTTCCATGTTCCGTTTTTAGGAAAATTCTTCATGTTTTCCATTTTCTCATCGATCTTAGCTTCCATGTCATCAATCTAGCTTCCATGCCCACTTCCATGCCATCCATCTTAGCTTCCAAACCATTCATCTTAGCTTCCACGCCTTTCTTCTTTAAACCATCCATCTTAGTTTCGACGCCTTTCTTCAAAAACTTCCATTTCATTTTTTGTTGTTCTTTAAGTAGAGCGAAATTTGCTCTTGTAATTTTGATATGTCATGTTGCCATTCTTCATCTTCATGAGTCATAGTAGAGCCTTCCTCGAAGGCTTAATGGTGTTGGAATTTATTTCTAGGGGCCATTTTAGAATCCAATACCTATATCTATTCTAGAATATGCCCTTGGGATCAATTTACCTGATTATTCAAACAAGACTTGTGCAATTTGAAAAAATACACACCTTTTCTTGCTTTTGAGGAGCCTGATATTGAAATTGGATTATTTATGTATTTGTAGCACTTCAATATCTAAATTTTGGTACTGATGGCTTCTCTCGAATTATCTTTCTAATGCCACACAGTTCGACTCGATTTTACTCTAAGGATAAAGTTAGGTCTCAATCTCCCACAATGACCTAATTATGGGATGTCCAAAGAGTGAACTTGTACGACTTGCCACGTGTCACTGCTTTCTCGTCCTTTGTCTCTGAAATTGATAGCCAAGAAACTAAAGTCCGTGTACTTGTGACTAATTTCCACGGTACTCAAATCCACCGCCAGAGAGAGTTAGCTGAACTTTTTCCACGATCACCTCTTTGAGATGCAATTCAAAGAGCCCCAAAAGCACTACCTCTTACGTATCATGTCTCCAAAAATATTGCGAACCAAAATCTGAAATTTTTTGAAGAATTTCCCGTGATTTCAGCGTTTCTCACCATACGAATTTCAGATTCTGAACCTTCGGTGTAGAAAAAAATTATAGCAAACATTCCACGATGACCCTAGGGAGCTGAAAGTTCCAATCTCCACAGATGATATCTCCGAAAATATTACAAAATAAGCTCAAAATTTTAGACAATCTCTCAGATTTAAGTCAGACTCAAAAGCTCAGCTTCTAAACTTCATAGAAAAAAAAGTTAGCGAAAATTCCACGATGACTCGTTTGGAGCAAGCCGAAACCCTAGAATCCCAAGCTCGATACCAAATGTTGTGTAAACGTCCAAAATAGAAGAAAAGAGATATGAACGTCTTAGAAATAAGCTACTTCGAGGGGGAAACCTCCAATACATTGCGAGCAAATGAACAATTTTTTGGATGATACACTTATTAAACTCTTTCTATATATAGGAGTCCATGGGGCCATAATGTAATCCTAGTGGGCCACAATGTAATCCTAGCCGACCTAACAATACACTTATGCCATATCAAAATGGGGGTTACAAGGGTACAATAATAACAATAAGGGGTTACATCAATACAATAAGAGACTATACTAGTAATATAGGGACCTAACACTCTGGGTATTCCGCCCTACCTTGAATTTCGGCGCATTAATCTAGTAGTCTTGGCCGTATTTATTACCCGGGCTCACCGAGGGCTTGGTTCGTTCATCGTGAGACCGCAATCCCGTGAACCGCAACATCAATAAGGGTCCTATCCCGGATCCAGAAGTGTACCGTTGGAATTAGGGCGACAGCCGCCATGCGAGCCGATCCGTAACATTGTAATGACCAAAATGGGGCATCTCGAAAGCAAGTTCGTAGCCTTCCGGACTTGGCCAACCCCCACACCAAGACTAGGGGACGACCGTAACTCCATTTTCATCATGAATCGTCGTAAGTTGCGACAGTGCTAGGCTCAGGAACGTCGAAGTTGGTCAAGTCGTGATCATCAAACTTGACCTCATGAAGCTTACCAACAAAGTTCGCCAATGATGGAAACCTCACCGGGGTCGCGTAACTTGTAGGTAAGTGACCAAGCCATCAAGATTCTTCGGCGTGTGCATTGATGCCTCATGTGGCTGAACAAAGGAGGCAACCGCGAATTGGCTCGGCGCTTGCGCTTCCTCGAGAGTCGCCGGGATTTTACTTGACGTTGTAGTTCGTGGCTTTCCGTACCCCATTTTGGGTTTCCTTGGGGTTTCTAGAGCTCCGTTCCTTTAATTTCTTTCTCATGGTTGGTCTCGGCATGGAAAGAATCTTCCCGCCTCGTACCGATTTCCACCAAGGTCATTGGTTTAGAAGGCTCAACAGGTTCGTAGCCATCATCCCCGGCGTGAAAAACCTTGGCTAAGTTACCGTCCGAGGGGGTAGGTTGTTCGGACCTCGAAGGAGACACTAAACACAGCATCTTGCGCACCAAATTGTCATAGCAAGATAAGCCAAGTACAATCATACAACTACGTGGAACCCTTGACCAGTTTGGTCAAACCTTTTATAGCTGAAGTATGGTCACGGGCCGGAAAGCCGCACTTGGAACTTACCTCATGTGTAAACGATAAAAAATCTCCTAATAATTGCCTTATTAAATGCCAACGGCACCTCCATTCAACGGTAGATTTTGCATTTTACTTGATTTGACTATCCCAATGGCTAGTTTTTTGCACCCTGGCACTCAACACACACCCGCACTTCGAGCGTGCTCGTGTACATCTAGTGGGCCTCCCGTGTGCATGGTGGTCCATCCTATGTTCCATCGTTGCCCAGTGGTCCTATTGTCTTTTTTCTAGTGTGAAACTCCCCGACACCCGACGGCCTCTCGCGAACTCTGGAGCATTTGCCTCGCAAAGCCGCTCTTTCGAGGCGCCGTGATCACTACGACACCCCCGTTCCTGGCTCCTTTGTAGTAGCCTCGAGAAGTTGAGGAGCTAGCCAGCTTGTTTCATAGTTGTAGGTGGCCGACCCATCCGTAGCCCATAGTATCCACCATCTTGGGAGTTTCTCAGGGGGATGCACCTATCAATTACGCACATTTTTCCCCACCATCGATAGTTATCTTGTGCAAGTCTCAGGCAAATGGGATTACTACTCCAGGTTTTTCCTCTGTAGAGTGGAATCCGCAGGGCTGGTGCCATGTGTAACATAGTCTCGACATGCTCCTCCGACCTCGGAATGTCGTCTTACGCTCATCCCACCACTTCATGGGTGCCGCACATAGGGCGGGATTGAGGGCCCACACCCATCGTTCATTTGAACTGGGTTTCAATGCTTACAAAAATTCCTTAATGCTACCAGAAATCCGTCAAAGTAGGGTAGATCTGTACTCGAGGAGATACATCAGAAATCTCTTGTAATCCCAAGACATCGCAGCCGTGGATACGTTGTGCAACCGGTTTTGCCAATTTTCTAGTTCTCACGTGAGTCGAAAAACAAATATTATCTTTTTCCTGCTACGCATACCATCAGCCGTAGGGTTGATTCAATCTTCATCCTCGCGTAATTAATCTAGAGATGTGATCTACTTCCTCGTCGATACGCACCGTTCGCATACCTTTCTCTCGGTCTAAGGGGACTATCACTCGAACCCCTCCGTTCTCAAATACCATGCTCCTTTCGTTGATAATACCACCCATGTCGATAGCCCAATCTAACCCTAGGTTGCGGTAGGGGTCCGCATCTTCCACAATCTGAATGACCTCAAGTCGCCCGTACCTTGACTCCTCGCAATATCCACTACAATCGTGGTAAAATCCCCACGTATGATCTTCCGTTAATTGGCCATGCGTGTACCGGATAGTGGACTATTCCAACCTGGGTTCTCCTCTGCGCCGCCATGTTTTCTCGGGTAGTACGTTCGTATATGATCCCAGATCCGCAATAACTTGTTCCATTTTATAGTCCTTATTTGTGATGAGGCCGCATTTCCCTATTGGTGCATTTCTTGTATTTGTACAAAGGTGTTTACGTCCTTAACTTCTAGGGGCGGGTTGGTTCTCTTCAGGCAACTGTTTACTGTGCGTCCGGAGGTTCTCGATGGCTCGCTGGTTGCACAATAGTTTCATGCATGCTTGTAGAAATGGTAGGACCCTCTTCTCCTTCTTTTGTTTTTGTAGGGACTCGCGAAGTAGATACTTCGCAAAGCGTATGCCGAGATGCGATAAAGGTCTCCCTTTCCTTTTGTAGGTTCTAGGCCTTCTTGATTCGATTAATCGCTTTCGATCGCAGGCTCGCCCGCAAATTTTTCTTCCGCCTCTCGTGGCTAGGCCGCTATGGGTTACGTATATTAATACCCTGTTACTCATTCCCGAGGCTCGCTACAAACTTGCACATTTTGCGCAGGTGTATGCTACCGCACCTTAGCTATCAAAATTCCGGGCAGTCCTCGATCACATGGTCCACTCCGGCCGCAATACCGCAAGATTTCCTTGTAGGGTTTGGGTGTCCCCGTGCAGTGACCCATCTCTTCCTGAAGCAGGCTGGCATCGCTGGCCTCTTCTCTACCTCCTCGCGCTTCCGCCGTGACCCCCCTCCCCTACCCCAACCGGGTAGAGCCCCCCGATACCGGTATGGGGTCCTCGCGATGAAGGGGGATCTGGTTCGTACCCTATAGTGCTCTCGATCTATCGTCGCATCATAGCAATGTTTTTCTCATCACAGCGGCCTCGCATCTAAAAAACTTGCACCATTGTCGCTTAACCTCGGGAATACAAGCGGCAAGGCGAGGCGTTGGTTGGTGTCGGCAATCCCGTAATGCGACAAATTATTGGCGGACTAGTGTCGTCTACTGTCCCGCAGCCTTCCGTAGGGCGCACACTAGGTCCTCCAGATCGGGGAATATATTCAAGCACAGTACAATTGGTCCCTGGTGTAGCCATTCACCCCGCATCGTATGCACCACCCCTCTCGTGCCAGCCTCTACTCCCCTTTTCTTCTTCATAGTTCCGGATCTCCATATGTACGTTTCTATTTGGCTCCTAGGGTCTTATTGGAAACCCAAATTTGGCCTCATCTCATGGTTATCAGCTTCCTCCAACTTCATTGCTATCTCCAAGGCCTTCTCCCACGACCAATGGTCTGTGGCCCATTTTTATGCGTAGGTAGGGCAGCAACATAGCAATGAACCATTTCGCATGCCGCCTCTCATCATACCGAAATTCTCCTTCTTCGGGTCATTTTTTCAATCGCCGATCAGCTTCCCATACCGAATCGATGGACCTTGCTTGAAATATTTAAGGTCCTTCATCATCTCGAGAGTAGGCCTTAGCTTCTTGAACTATCGAAGCCAAGGCGTTCTTAATGTCCTCAATGCTTTCAAGGGTTTGGCGTCGGTCTAGGTATCCCATATACCACCAGGTCCTTCCTTCAAAAGCAAGAGATAGCTACGCTCTTTTCACAACATCACTTACTAGATCTCCGCGCAAATCTGCCACAAAACCCCGCGACAAATCCAGAACCGATCCATATCTTCATCCCCCACACCCTTGAAGTGGGTAATCTCCACATCCGTGTGACATCATATCGTCTTTCTATGGTGGCAGAGGTGAGTTCTTGCCCCCACAAGGACTCGACGATCATAAGTTGATGGAGGCCATGCGGAGCAAATTAGCTCACTAATATGTACACATCGATCTCCCTCTTGATTGGTTCCTGTAGTACTTGCCATCATACACCCCTGGCACTTGATCGGATCTCATTCACTATGCATGTACACATGACACTTTTCGCATAATAAGATCTTAATTAGTAACATAATTTTTTTTTAGAAACTACCCTAAACCCTCGAAGAACCCCCCTCCGACTTCCGTTTCTAAGTAGGACACAAATTGACTACTGCAAATTCGGCCAAAAATCCCCCTATCACACTATCCACCCACCGTGGATCTATATCGTGTGCGACACGGTATTAATCACTCTCTCCAACCGCCGGATCAATTCCGGAGTCCACCGTGGCCCGCGTTCATCTTTCCAACACTTCGGAAATCGACCTGAATTGCGAGCCACTCCTACAACTCGATTGCAAAGGTTACAAAGAAAATCTCGTAGATTTCCATAAATATACTTATTTTTCCACTCTCTCGGCGGTTTGTTCGCATTGTTATTTTCTTTTACGTCAATTCCCCAACTTGCCTTTCAAACCATTCATCAATTTCTTTCTTTTCAAGCTTTCCAATAATGGCTCTGGAATTACCGTATCTCTCCTTGTAATGCTCCTGGTCCCGCAATGGAACCGTCGTTGGCTCGAGGGGTCTCACCTGTGTTTCGACAGAAGGTTTACTAACAAACCCCATACCATCGCTCCCGCAATGACCTACTTGCGCAGTGTCAAAGCTCCACACTCGAAGGTGATGGGAGGGTGTTGGTCCAGGTTTCCATGCCCTCGAGAGAGAAGGTAATAACACAGCCTATAACTATCAGACTCATATTATGTGACTTTGTGGTTCCAAACTATAGTTCTTTATCGTATCCGCTCTAATGTGGCTCGTATCCACGTGTGCATAATCAATTATAACCATAAAATAGCATAATCACAGCCAATAATGTCAACACAGAGTAATTTGTATCTATTAACAAAGATGTAATCAAAAAGTGCAAGTATACCTTATCACAATAATATACTAAGGGCAAAAGACTTTCATATCATAGAGATAAAATACAAGTTCGTACTTAATCCGATCCTCTTAGTTTGCATTAATCATAACATAACATCCAGACAATACCGCATACTTTAGCAATACTTCACATATATTATGTATCAAAATCTTCATACATTTCCCAAATATGACCAAGCAAGACAAAACCAAGAGGGGTCCGCACATAGTGCAGACATGGATCTCTCGCGCACACACAGCCCAGCGTGAGTCCCAACCAAGTCATCCCAAACCTGCATCTAGCAATTGCTCTTCGCTTCAAGCTCTATTCATTCTCTACCTATCGACTAAAAAGGTTCAACTATTTATACTACTTTAGCCTACGCATCCAATGGTTTGTAAACCATGGTTTTCGACTCTGTCCTACCTTTGACCCGCTTACAATGCATTAGGGGCTTTGACCCACCCCAAAAACCCTACGTTAGACTAAACATAATAAAAATATACACAAATTAATGCATTCGCAGCTTTTTAGAGACCCTATTCCAACATTACCGTACCATACCTAATGTGGAGCCTTATCCTCCAATGTTGGTGAAGGTGATATGTTAACCAAGTAACATGCGCCTCCACCGCCTACCCAATTCTTGTCCTAACTCTAAGACTACCGAGCATGCTTCTTGCCTTTTCCATCGCATTTAGTTCATTCTTTCATAACCTACTTTACCGAGGTGTGTATGGGAGTAGTCTTCCGTCGTGCTATACCACACTTCTTACAAAACTCTTCAAATTCCTTCTTGCAACTTCCCACTCATTACCCGTCCTCAACACCTTTATCTTTCTCTCGTCCGTTTTCCACCGCAGCCTTAACTTTAATCATTAAAGATCAAATTTCTTCAAGAAACAGAACTAATGTATTCTTTAGAATTGCATTCATGAATGAATACATTATTACGTACTTATCAGGTGATGGAACTCGACACAGTCCAACATATCACCGTGCACAAGCTCTTAATATCTTGTTTTGCCCTCTTAGCACTGGGAGTGAAAACTCTACCGATTTTATTTCCATATACACACAATGTTCACAAATAAAAATCCGCAGAGAAAATTAGACATACCTTCTACCATAAAGATTTGATGTAGTATCCAAAGGCCCTTCTCTCCAATATGTCCAAGCCTTTGATGCCATAACATGGTCTTTTATCCAGACCGCTAGGCTTTCCGTCCACCTTCAGAACCACAAAACTATTGCATCCATCAATAAGAGTGTTGCCTCCGAAGCTTGTACAAAGTTACAATCTAAACTCCCCGCATTAATACGTTGCTCCCCGAACCATCTTACGTGTACTTTCAAACATCGTTTTACACCCTATTCATCCATCTTGCTTACATAAATCGATTTCCCACACGCAAGTACGTAAGAATACTCAGGTATGTTCAACTTCCGACCTTGCAACTTCAGCTTGAATTTTCAACGTCCAAAATTCTGGCCTTCCTATCATCCCCCTAAGAAGACATCACCACCATCATATCATACTGGTAACCACTCCCCGTGGGGAGGAAGTGAAAGGATGCACCCGAGTCAATAAAACATGACTCATGATCTACACGTGTACTTCCGAAGAAGAAGCCAACACACATCCCCACCTTCATCCGAGAGAAGGAGCTTGGCTCTCCGGCAGCAGAAGGAGCATCATCAGATCCCTTTCCTTTCTCCGCAGCTTTAGATCCGTAGTCCTTTTTTTAGTGCCCTCTCCTTTTCGATTTCCAAAGACACCTTTACAAAATTTCTAGGAGACTTAGATCTCCCCTCTCTATATTTAGATTCCCACTCGAAACCTTATTCTTGTTGTGCTCTTGACCTCTTTATACAGGCAGACATCCGTCCTAACCCTCCTGATATTTCTCCGCTCTCATTTCCCTCCTATTGGGTAGCGTCGAGGACGATGTGATCAAAATTCGAAGGCAGTTGTATTGCTACTCATCAAAGCCAACTGGGATCGTCCAAAGAGTCCAGAGAACAACAACCTGAAGGCACTTATCTTCATCTAATATTTAATAACAATAAAATGACAACCAGACTTACTGCGTATTGAAGGCGTTCCCCGATGCTCGTCACCCAGTCTCCATCCTTCATCCTCAAAATATTCCGCTTTTTTTGCGGTGAATGAATTATTCACCAGAGACTTAGATTGAAAATTGCAGATAATTTTGTCACCCCTAGAGACATCCTAGAGTTACAGACCAAAGGCTTCAGTGACATCCTTTTTTAATGAAAATAGAAAGGAGTCATAATATAGTTTTAGATTGTCATCCTGCCTCTGGCCATCTCTTGCTGAACAAAGAAATTAGCTCATTGGGACTAATCTCTAAGCCGGGACATAAAGATGCGATGAATAATGGAGAAACATCATGCAAAACTCCAATACAAAAGGCATCATAGTTAAGAGACAATGCATCGCAAAGAGGGCCATTCGTATAATATACCACAAAATCAAATATCGTGAAGTGGATGCAATGAAGAAACATGAAGTACATATTAGTTAACATGAGACTCGATACCTGTATACATTAAACATAATCACATGGTACAATCCAACTAAGAATCCATACATGACAATGGCATTTTAAAGCACTTTTAAGTAACTAATATAGCAGAAATATGGATGAGATGAACATGGTCAAGATATCATGACTAGGCCCAGATGAAAGCGTCGACTAACCTCAAGATGGCACTAACTAAGATGAATCCTTACTCAAGATTAGTGAGCCACTCGCATTCTAGAGCATGATACAAGAAGATAAATTTGCATGAAATGAGATTTCCGTTATTAAATAATAGGAAAAAATTACATACCGTGAGATACCAAAGACCGTAATCCTTACTACGCTATAAATCCTCCTCACCGAGACCCTATGGTTCCAGCCTTCATACGTATGTTACAAAATGTATACAAAAGCTTTTCACCGCACAAATATTTCGATAGAAATCATTGAACCCTTTCAATGTCTTATTTCCGGGTTTTATAGATGTTATCACTCGTGTTTCCTTCAGAAGTTGTGTAAGAGGAAAGTATACCCGAGGTAACCATTAACCAACCTTCGGATGCAAGACCTAGCCAATTCGCATCCGCAGAGGGCTCTCTCTTTATGATTTATCTTTTTTTCTTAAGGTTTTAGGCTAGTTATATATCCAAGAGTTTGTTTCTGAAAATGGTGAATCCACAAACTATGGCAAGGTTGAAAGTTTTCTTACCCACTGGCTACAGAGTCAAAGGATGGCTTTGCATCGATTTCTATTCTACACGCAAGATGGCTTTACAGTGGGTGAAGCAGACAGAGAACAATCCTTAAAATTTAAAGTGGATGGGATGATTTTGAAGGGATGAAAGGTGCCTAAGAATCTTTCAATTAAGGAAACCAAAAGAGAAATGACATGACTACAAACAAAGGACAGTCAGAAGAATTTTTATTATGGTAATCAACAATGTTTAAATGAAAAATACATTTAAGAATTCATGCTTATAACCGCCTTAGAGGAAAACATTAAGAACAATCACATCCTAAATCGAGTACACCATAAATTTCCGATTCAACTTTATGTAAATTATTCGTAAATGAACATAATGACATATAAACTGATATAAAATTTAAAACAAAGGGTAGAAAGACCACAATCACAGCCTCCCAACACATGAATCCCGCAAAAAAGTCTCCGAGCTTCAAATCAAGCATCCAAAGTAGTTTTATAGTTTGGTCAATAAATTTCTCCAAAATGCTTTTATTCCGAAAATCTCAATGTTACAAAGAAGTAATAGAATCCACCTCAACACTCTTTGAGTGCATTGTTTATACACTAAATAATTAAAAATATCTCACACTATCCTAGCCCATATTTTGGGGTGACCAAGGATTAATTTTGTTAAGTAAATGGTGAGGACAAATGGTCTCGTAGATGGCATGGGTCATGCAATCGCCGATGTGCCGTTCCTTTTGTGGATGGCCGGAGGTAAGTGTCGAAAAGGGCTCGTTGCCGTCTTTTGGAGTACTCTTTTGCTTGCTTGATACTCTTTTGTCTTTAGCTTGGACACTTTAACCCGTGTAATCGATGCTCTTTCATCGTACTCATTTTAATACGCATTTCTGATAGTAAAGATAAATTTCATCCCCAAAAAATAACTTTTATAGAATTTCCAACATTTCCTTCCACCATTGATTATCCGGTATCATGGTCCTTTGAGTTTTCTCAATGTTTCATCCGTTCGTGAGTTTGTAGAAGGTGGGCTCATTAGGAAACAAACATACCTTATTTCATGTTCCGTAGTTGAAATAAATTTCTACCCTATCATAGATATTTCCTTCCCCGTTGGTAATGTTAATTGTGGTAAACTAGAGAACAAGCAAATATTTTGAGCATGAGCATTTATTTTCTTTATATAGGTTTCTAAGTCCATTATTTCAAGATCCTTCCGTACATAGGACTTGTAACCCACTATCCAACAAAGCTTGAAATTCTCTCTCTGAAAATGTTGATATCAACCAAAATATCTGCACTTTCTTTTAAATTTTGCATGAAAGTTCTCTCTTTGATGAAAACTCTCTTTATTTCCAAACTCGTGCTGCATTCTTTCATCAATCCCTAACACCGCAAGTCGTTGCTTTGTCCGGCATGTTCAAAAAATTGAATGAGCTGATTGGCCTCGCCAAATTGCCTCTTAATTCATTGCTCATTATTTTTCTGGGCTATTTTAACCAACCTATTTTAGTCTCAAAAGTACCGAATAGAGGTCACTATTCTTTATTAACTCAATGATGTTACCCCAAATAATGTCATTTATTTCGTTTAAAGGCTTCTCCAATGAAAGATCTTTTCCAAAGCCCAACCACAACGCCCAACCTTTATCTCCTGGTAAGCATGTGACTGCCTTTTAGATGTATCATATTTTTCCTCCAATTTTACTAATTGCAATTTCGTTTTGGAGTTCGTGACCTCAGTTAGAATTTTCATCTCCGCTTTATTAATTCATCGTAATTCAAACCAAGTGTTTACCCGGGATGGTCGTATCTCGTTGTCTCCGTTGTTGTAGTACCCGTTATTGATGTCTGCCTCACAGTTTCCTCATCTTGTGCGCCCAATTTTCCGTTTCACTTAGTCGCTCGGTCACATTAGGAGCAACTCATTATTTTCCTGTGAATTCCCTTTTAGAACTTCTTGTCCGAGGTGCCTTCGTAGGTCATAATTTTAGTCGTCTTCATATAAAATATATGGCCACTATATCTTTTCTTTATTAATGCTTCAATACTTTTAATGTCTTTTTTGGGGTTATGACCCAAGCCAAATGATTATGTCTCTGAAAGTATTTTATTTCATTATCTTTACGTTCGTGAAGGTTTTCAATGTGCACTGGTAATGAAGTATTCAGGAATCTCAATACAGCTGCCATGGCCTTATTGGTAAGAGTAGAATAGACCATTTCCCCAAATTGTCCGTGTAGCTCTGTCCGGTCTCAGGATGGATATCTTTTTTCCAAAACTCACAAATTCGTTCCGATGTGGCTCCACCGCTGAAGTGGGCTTTGGCACCTTTGTCTTGAAGTGGCTCATCGCCATGGCCTTGCAGCGCCCAGTCACTGGGACATTAGCCTTTCACTTTGGGGAGCCATCTTCATATACCGATCATATACCTTCATTTTTCAATGATCATTCTTTTTGCTTCTTAATATTGTCGAAGGTTCTTTAATATCCCCCGTCCGTTCTTCTTGTAATCGAAAGAGGATACTCGTATTTTAATCGCTGTAAAGCTTCTTTCCTTTCCGGCTTATGTTTACTCTATCACGCGCTTGTCGACTATCTTCCCTTCCATCAACATCATCTTGTAATTTCCAGATTCAGAGGTGGATCGTTTGCTGGACCCATGCAACGTGGAGGGATTCTGGAGGAGTGGTGTCCCAACCGCTTTTTCCTATTTCCACATTTGATGGAGTCCGGAACTGGAACTCAGATGTCAGAATTATGGGAGAAACCCGTGATTGTTCAAGTGCTTGGTGTTATATTTTCCGTTGACCAAAGTGTCAATAACCTGGATTGTGGTGTTCTTTCTTTGCCTCTTTGATTCGCCACAGAATCGATGAAATCGTCGAATGTCATTGAGAGTGGCCGCCGAAGAAGTGCTAATGTAGGGTACCTTGATTTGACCATAAGATTCTGAAATAAAGTTTTCTCAACATCTTTCATAATTTTATTCATTTTGTCGTCTTTCGTGATTTTCTTCAACAAGGTTCCTTCAATCCATCATCGATTGGCATACCTAAGCCTAGACTTCCAGAACTGTGTTATATGATGATTTATTATTAACTTTTCAGCAATAAACCACAATCGTCATAAGGGAACCCAACGGAAGATGTTTGGAACTTCTTCATATATTTTCTTCGCCTTCTAGCCTTCCAGATGCGATGAAAAAGGACCCACTGACTTTTGGATCCTTAATTGAGCTTTTTCTTAGCATTACAAAAATGGATCACATCTCGAATTGTCTACTGGCCTGAAGTATTCAAGGCAAAAATCCTTATAAGTACATTCAGAAACTAATGGAGTGTAATCATCCATAAATTTGATGATCAAGGGTTTTGATGTACTATTTAATCCCTAAAACTTATAAGTCCTTGAAAGTTGCAAGGCTCCTAATTTCATTATTGAGCCTTTGGGGATAGCACCCCCGTTAACAAAGCGCAAGGATATACAAACTACTGCGTAATGAATCAGTAGAGAATAGGAGAATTGTGAGGAAGAATGAATTATGGGGGACCAAAATATGACTGACCTGGGTTTTCAAAATGTTTTTGTCATATGTGAACCTTTCCCCGCACTCATAGTAGATAATAGATGACAGATGAATTATATTTAAAAACTTTTCAACACTTCCAGCCTTATGAATTGATCATGGATCTTGTTGGCTATGAAGGAAGCAAAGTCATATTTAATCTCGTGAGGTTGCCTGTGGAGTAAAAATGGATAGCAAAGCCAAGGTTATCTCATCCACATATTCACCGAAGCTGAATCCAAGACAAAAGATACTTATATTTATAATGAGCCTTCCCAATGTATTGAAATAATAAAAACCATAGGGAGAATTTTCTTGGTCGATGTGCTCGTGTAACATGAAAATCAATACATGGATTTTTAGTTTTTCCAAGTTAATCCGTCTGCTTTTCAATCAACTTTCCATGGACAATGGTGCTAGTTCTTGGTCTGGTTCAAAGTGTAACAGTATGGCATTGATATCAGAGTGAGATGGGAACAATACTTGATCGTATTATTACGCGCTCCGTGTGGGACTACAGTTTGAATGGCACACGTGATGATTTCTGGGAAACAAATGACCCGAAGAGATGAGATACCTTGGGAGATTGGATTCCCATAACCCCATAAGATCTTGCCCTTGGAGGCCTGCCCGCAGGCGACACGACCTCAATAGGGACTGACTAAAATGTGTAGCCCTTAATTTGGAAATCTTCATCTATCAAAGGTAAATATTCCAACTTGCTGGGCATGGGGAGCATTCAAGGGAGTGATATTCAAAGTCAAAGCGGCTCCATTTGGTTCTTGTGGATTCAAAAATGGAGGTTTTTGGTTTACCTCACAAGCCGGGCGGGATTTCTAAAATGAAGAAAATTGGCACAATTTGTAGGTTCAAGGAGCAATTACACAGTTTTAAAACCTCAGGGGAGGAACTCAGTGATGATTTTAATCACTAATTCAGCGAAAAACAACGAAAACTGATTTTTACTTGCAGCTCGGGACGGAAAAGGATAAATACCTGTTTTTTGGAAGAAACTGACTTTTAACAGGTATCAGGCGATGGCGGGACTGTACTTGAACACAGGTGCAGCGGAATCTTGGAGCAAACAGTGAATGGGTAGATTTAGTGGAAATTCGAAAATTCTGACAGAAAGCGCTATTGCGTTTGACGAGCGAAAATAGTGGAAAAAAAAAACATGAAAATTGGCTTTATTTACAAGTTAAAAGGGTTTTTATTTTTCCGAGGAGTGACGTCATCGACGTACGGGCTGACGTGAGCGAAGGTCGGGCAGTAAGTGGTAAGCGGTAACCCCGCACCGCTTTTGGATGAGGGTGGTTTAAGTCGGGAGGGCAGCGATTCCACAAAGCGTTTTCCACGTGGACGGTGGACTATTCAAATACCACCCATCCCCCGCTGGTTAAAAGGCTGACAAGGGATGGGTAGCGGGGTGAACGATGGCCGTTGATCTGCGGAGGGTTGATCTGACGGTTGCAGTGAAGGGGAATAAGCGGAGGATTGAAGCGTGGGCCCGTCGGGCTTTAAAACAATTAAAGTTTAATCTAATCACCCCGGGAGATGTATAATAGGCGGAAAATAAGGTTATTAGTTAGTCCTGATGACTAATTAATCCCGTATGTGTAAAGAAAGGGGTTGCGGCGGGGTTTGGTTAAGTGGAATGCCAGGTGGAAAAACCACGGTGGCACGAGGCTTTTCCGAAGTTTTATTAGGACTTAAAACTTTAGTTTTATTCATATTTTTGTGTTAAACATACATATCGCATGTTTAAAGTTTTATATATATATGTTTTTATTATATGGTAACAAATAAACATTATTTAATTACCATAAGAGCGGGATTATAATATAAAAATATATTTAACCAAAGGGCTTGTGAAGCGGGGTTTTTAATGAATATTTGGGAAAATAATTACTTTGGTTAAACTTTATAATAGAAGGGTTTTTGGGGTATTTATAAAAAGGAGTTATATACTTAGGATAGGGCATTTTACTAGGGATTTAGTAAAAATAGAGTTAAATGTAAATATGGCAAAGGACAAGGAAACTCAAAATATTTTTGCACATCTAAGAAAGTGATAACTTCTGAAGTAAATTGCAATATCTTATCTTCAACACTTAAACTTAGAATAGCAAGTTATCTTGAGGGATTTTTATGGAATTTTGCATGAGTTTCCTAAGTAAAATAGGATTTTACTTAGGACAAGGTTAAAGATGGATGATTATAATGATGAATTATCTCAAGTACTTAGGTCTTTTTTGATCATTAGGCCGAGGGTCCGGTCCCTCCAGAAGTCAAGGAAATGCCTTGAGCCCCTTTGATCTCCAAATACCTTAGTACTTTGGGGGAAATTAGTAAAACTTTTGAGGGAAAGTGATGAGGGAAGTTAATGAGTTTGACTTTGCTTGTTGTGATTTTCCAGTGTATTTCCTGCTTTAGTACTTGTGATGAAAGTAAAGGATCAAAAACATGTAGCAGCATCATTCATCAGATAACACTTTGCAGCACCATCTACCTACCCTATCTACTTAACACTACCATTTTCTCTTCTTTATTAGGGTGCATTTAGACTTGCAAACCCTTTTCAACCTTTTCTTTTTACATGATAAATCTATCTATTTCTACCCTTATTACATCCAAGGGCTCAGATTGAACTGTTGAGCACCTTTTATTCACTCTACCTATCTACTTATCTGCCAAGATTAAACTGTTTGGTCAGATATTTATTCTCTAATCTATAACATGAAATTGAAATATGAGTAAGTCAAGTTTAAACAGTTTGACTTACTCATGAATTGTGGCAAAATTTGACAAGCTGCACACAATCACTTATTTACAAAAATGAAATAGTAGTGGCATTTGGATTTGCACGCTTTCCTTGGTCTATTTTTTGCTTGGGGTTCATTTCTTTCTCTTTTTTGACCATTTTATTCTTTTTACCCTTTGATCTTTCTTTTAGGGTATACCCTCTTTACATTTTTTAAATTTTTTGATTTTTGGTTTTTCAAGAATATGGAACACCTTTGCTCAAGTAAGAAGGTTTGAACATATTCCATAATTCAATCAAGACAATCATGAAAGATGAAACCTATTGATATAGGAGGCTAACACTGGCTCCACTTGGGGATGGCTTTTCCTTGTGGAAAGTCAAGAACAACAGGTCAGATGCCTCAAAATGTCTTCAAACTGAAAGTATGAAATCTTCCTTCTTCTGGTAGCTTTATTTTACATATGATAGTGAAACTTTTGGAACTTAAGGCCTTCACTTCGGGCTTCAATTCCAAGAAGTCACCATCCAATCCAAAACTGCATTAGAAAAAAAGATATATTATGTACACGTTAGAAAAATCAAAACACTCTAGTAAATGGGATCAAAATAATGCTTGAGCATTCGACCATTGACTGGTCCTTCTTCAACTTCTGAATTGTCCAACTCCTTCAAAAATTAAGTGTTGTTTCCCTGCAAGGCATGAATGATATAAGGCCCTTTCCACAAGAAATCAAACTTTCCATGTTTCCCTTTTTCTTCTCTTCTAGAATCCCATCTTAGGACTTTATCACCTAGTTGAAAATCTTCTGCTTTAGTCCTTTTATCAAACATTTTCTTTAACTTTTCCTGCAAGACTTGTGATATTTGGTATACCTCTTCCCTGGTTTGTTGCAGATGAATTGTTTGATTAATTCTTCTTTGAATGTCATTTGGCTCCACTTGAGCCTCCTGAAGTAATTTCATAACAGGAATTCCTAAAGATGATGGGAATCTTGCTTCAATGCCATAAACTAACTCATATGGACTAGTCCCAATAGATTTCTTAGTTGAGGGTCTGTCTGCCCACAATGCATTGGTCAATTTCTTGTGCCAATTCTTTTTGTTTTCTTCCAATAACTTTTTGATGATATTGATAAGGCTTTTATTAGAAGATTCTGCTAGTCCATTACCCTGGGGGTAATAGGCTGTTGAATGACCTAGAGTAATATGATACTTACTACAGAAATTGATCATTTTCTTTGATTTAAATGCAGCAGCATTGTCTGTTATAATCTTTTCTGGACAACCAAATCTTGAAAGTATGTTGGTTTCTAAAAACCCAATAATCACAGAGTCATTGGACTGTCTACATGGGATGGCTTCAATCCATTTAGTGAAATAGTCTGTAGCAGTTAAAATCCATCTATGTTGCCCTGAAGAAGGGGGATGAATTTATCCAATAAAATCTAATCCCCATTGTTGAAAAGGTCTTTCTGTGGAAATTGGTTTTAAAGGCAGAGGTAACAACTTTCTTTTACCCTCAAATATCTGACATTTATGACAAGTTGTTACAAATTTCTTAACATCAGAAAATAAAGTTGGCCAGTAAAAACCAGCCCTTAAGATTTTGTCTACAGTTGATTTCCAGTAGAGATGTCCTCCACAATCCCCTGCATGAAATTCATTAAGTACTTTATCAGCTTCATCTTTTAAGAGACAATTCAACAAGATTCCTTCATGATTTTTCCAAAATAAAGTGCTATCTAAAATACAATATTTCAAAGATGTCATTTTTAAAAATCTTTGCTTGGTTCTGGACAACCCTGGAGGAGCTTGTAGGTTTAATAAAACATGAATTATATCAGTGTACCAGGGTGAATCTAAGAAAGCTTGACTGATCTGAGGAGTCGCCATCTCCTGCTCGTTATCCAGTTCATTGATGTCTAAGGCTTGGCAATTGGTTTTTGTCATGAGTTGTGCTAAACCTTGGCCTTTTATCAGTTTTGTTGGCTTAATCTCAATATCATATTCTAAAATGGTAGCTATCCACTTACCTCGTTTACCTTCAATGCCATCTTGAGTCAAAATATCTTTAACTACTGCATTAGGCACATAAGCTATCACATGAGAATATAATATGTAAACTCTGAAATATTTGATTGCTTTTACCAATGCAAAAGCCTGTTTTTCCATAATATTGTATTTTAGAGATACATCCCTCAGTGCTTTACTAAAAAATGCTATTGGCTTTTCACACCCTTGGTCATATTTTTGAAGTAAAACAGCTGCAACAGTATGTTCAGAAGCAAATGAAAAAATAATAAAGTCTCTATCAAATTTAGGACTGGTCAGAACTGGTGTCTTTGTTAAAGCCATTTTAATTTCCTCGAATGATTGTTTGGCTTCTACAGTCCAGTCAATGCTTGAATCTTTCCTCAACATGTTAGTTAGTAATCTAAGTAACTCTGCTAGACTAGAAATAAATCTTCTCAAGAAATTAATTTTTCCTATGAACGCTTGCAATTCTTTTATGTTTCTGGGGTGGGGTATTTGCAAAATTGCTTGAATTCTTTCTGGATCAATCCTAATGCCATCTTTAGAAATAATGTGCCCTAAGAGCTTTCCTTCTTCCAAACCAAACCATGACTTCTTAGGGTTCAAAGAAATTCCATATTTTCTGCACTTTATAAATACTTGCCTTAAGTGATCTAAATGTTCTTGATCTGTTTTAGAAAAAACAGTCAAATCATCTAGGTAAATTACCAGAAAATCATGTATCTCTTTAGCAAAAGCAATATCCATTGCTCTTTGAAATGTAGCTCCTGCATTCTTGAGCCCAAATGGCATTTTGACATATTTAAAACGTACCCCATGGTGTTGTGAATGTTGTTTTATTCTGATCATCAGGATGAACCAGAATCTGGTTGTACCCGGAAAATCCATCCAGTAGTGATATTCTCGAAGATACTACAACCCTTTGCAGAATGTGGTCCATTTTCGGCAGAGGATAGTTCTTTGAGAAAAGAGAAACTTATTCAAGTTGTTAAGAATCACACCGCAGTCTAATTTCTCAATGTCTTGCTGTTGTTTTCTGAGTTGAAAACCCATTAAAGAATACGATGAGCTACATAATTCACAGCTTCAAACATCCTTGTGATTTCCTTTTCAATTGAGGTAATAAAACATGATTTACTTCTAAACTTTGTTTAAAAGGGTTTACAGTGCGTTTTAAGGTAGTGTAATGTTGAATGATGGATGTATCATAAGATTTGAGGTCTTCATAACTCCAGGCAAAAACATCCTGGAATTCTTTTAATAGTTCAACATATTTAACCTTTTGATCTTTTGGAAGAGATTTGGATAACTTGACCATTTTGGGATTTTCTGGGGTCCCTAAGTTGCATTCTTCCATATCAGCCTTTACAGGTTCCATTTTAGGTCTAAATGGAATATCATTTGAGTCAAACAGATCTTCCAAAGGAGTTAATCCTTTGGGCAAATGATTATCCTTTAAATTAATGATTTCTGTATCATCTTCTATGATCTCATCAGATTCCATGTGTTTCAAATTTTGCATGTCTTTTTCAGTGAATGTGGTTGGATGCAGCATATGAATTGCATTTTCTCTTGAAATTTCTATTTTTTGTTCTTTTCCTTGATCAGATTCATCAATAGTTTTATCCTCATCTATATTACAGTTAGAAAACTCATTTTGAAGTGTCAAAAAATTATTGATTTGATTGTTATTCACAAATACTTGCCAATTCAAAAGATTGTCTGGTATTGCAGGCCTGTGTCTAATCTCAGCTGAAAACTGATGATTAGGATCAAAAGGTAACTTACATGTACTAGCAAACATTGCCAAACTGTGAGCATGTAAATTTTGTTTCCTAGGAATCTTGGCAAGTTGGGCTTGTAAAAATGTGTTGAGAATCTCTACAACTGTCTCTCTGTATTGTTTCAATCTCATGTCTTTTGTTGAACATTCTCCTTTAATCTGTTGAATGATTAGTTCGGAGTCTCCTATGATTGATACCCTAATAGCTCCTAACTTCTTGACATGTTTAAGCCCTAATAAAAGAGCTTCGTACTCTGCCATGTTGTTAGTGCATTTGAAATTCAACCTATAAGCATGACCCTCTGCATAATTATTCTCAACATTATGTAACCAAATCCCAGCTCCTGCCCCTAGTCTGTTTACTGAGCCATAAAACTCTAAATACCATAGAATTTCATGTTCATAATCTTCATCAATTGTTTTAAAGTGTTTCTTGACAGGAGCTAGTTGTTTAGTTTCTTCAGGTATTTCTTGATCATCTGGTGTTTCTTTGTTTTCAGAGATTTCTTCAATTTTAACAGTGGTTTTGTTTATGGTTTCCAATTTTGGAGCTTCTATTTCAGTAGGGAGATCTAACTCAGCATTGTATAAAATAAAAGAATCCATGTCAGAATGTACAGAGTAAACAGGGAAGTTTTCAGGCTTCTCATGGCTACTGACTAAGTACTTCATCAAGGTTTCTCTATATAACCTTTTAGGCTGACCAAATACTGAAATAGTTGCATATGACATGTCTAGTTGAATAGATCCTCCAAGTTTAGCACCCCAAGATCTAGACAATAACATACCATATTTAGGTGGAATATCAGCAACTACTATGTCCATTAAAACAGACTTAGCAGGGTATTGTACCAAAGTGACACACGGATCTTTAATCAAACCTAAACATTTTACCTGACTGGAATCAAATGAAAACAAATCTTTGTACGGTCTGGTAATATCTAGATTCAATCTTTCCATTACTGCTTTTGGCATCAAATTGTGAGATGCTCGAGAGTCAAGCATTGCATTATGGAGTATCTTGTCATGAACATTCAGGCTTACATAAAATGGAGGAGTTCCTCCACTTTCTGGTTTGCCATTAACCTCAGGGCCAAAAAGAAGTTTGGGTTGATCATCAAGAATATTTACTGAATCATCTAATCCAGTAATGTTAATATTTAGGGACTTGGTAATTTGACTTCTATAGAGCTCATGTTTAGCCAATTCTGATAAAGGAACAACTATCTTGAGTTTGCCTATTTCAGCCTCTAGATTGAAAGGTTTTTCTGTTTGAGTTTTAGTGTTTTGCACAGTTGGGTTTTCTCTGTTTTTTGGGTCTTCAATGTTTTCTCTTTTTCATGAATGAAGTTTTGTTTTGAAGATGTTTCTGGACTAACTTCTACTGTTTCTTCTACATTTCCTACAGGAGGAAATGTATTAGACTGTTGTTTGTTGTTTGGTTGGTTGTCCGAGACATCTTCAATTATTGGATTTGAAGGGTTGGGAGTTATTCTAGACAAAATTTGTACTTGGGGATTGTTTTGTACAGGGGGAATGTTGACTTTACCTTTGACATTTTGTTTTGCAGTTTTCTGTTTGCTATTTTCTGGTACATCAATCCGTCTACTTCTCAAGTTGTACTGTTTATGAACCTCATAAATTGCTGTGTCATAGCCTTCCTTGAAATCAAAAGTCTCACCTGAATGAGTTTGGAATGTTTCAAGGATGTGATTCTCTTGATCATCCTGGGATAGGAAGACTTCTGGTTCATTTTTGTCATCAATTACATTGTTTATTTCTACATCTTCTGTAGGTTCTTCAGAAGTTGAACCTTCAACAAAGTTTTCTTGGAAAGGTGGCCTAATGTTTTGGTCAGGGACATTCTTTCCACTATTTTGATTCAGATTCCTCCTAAAGTTCGGGTTTCTTGCAACATTCTGATTGTCAGTAGAAGACTTTATTTCAATGGTTTCCACTCTGTCTCCTAATATTTACATACCTTTAATGATTACATCCAGCTTCTTTTCAAAAGCTGAAGGTTCTTCATTCATAGGCATTCTTCTTTCTGCCCTAGCTCTGGCTCGTTTTTCTATCAGATTTGCTTCTACACTCACCACTATGCTTTGCATTTCCTCTAGTGTTTGAGGAGCTCTTTCCCTGAGGGAATAAGCTATATCATAGTCAAAACCATCTGGAAATTTAACTAATACAGAGTCAAGTGGGGGTCTTAGGTTTTGAGGTACTGCATTATATGCTTCATTGAATCTTATGATGTAATCTTGCACGGTTTCGTTAGGTCTTCTTCTTAATTTCTCAAATTCTGATAGGATCTGAAGAGGATCCTTCTTTTTCTCCCATCTATTCAAAAATGCCCTATACAAAGCTTCTAAATAAGCAATATTGTTCGGGGCAAGAGCCCTAAACCAAGTTCTAACTTCTCCAGTAAGACTCTGAACGAAAATTCTCATTCGGATATTATCAGTATCAATCTCATAAAACTCAAAGTAATCGGTCATCCTTTTGGTGTGTTGTTGAGCTGTGTAAGTACCTGATCCATCAAAAGGTGTGATCTTACTCTGGTAATCCTGAGGTAAAGCTGGAGGGTTGGCTGGTAACCATAAAGGGGCATATCGATTAGCCATTGGAAGATAAAGTGAGGTAATAGGAGTTGATGATCTGGTAGGAGGAGATGGAGGAGTAGAAGGGATAACAGGTGTTTGAAAAGTTTGAGAAAAAGTGACTGAACTTGGAGATGCTTCAGTAATCACAGAAATGTTTGAACTTTCTTCAAAGGTTTGTTCAGACTGAATAGAGTTATGCAATTCTCTGTCAAGATGATGTGAAACAAATCTGTATTGCAAATCTTCAAAGAACAATGGATCTGGAACTAATCTAGATAATTTAGTTTCAGAAAAATTCATAAACAAAGATGTTTCAAATCGTGCATCAAAAGGAATGTCATCAATATATATAATTTTCACAGGACAAGATGCAGATCTAGAAAGTGGTCTAGAACTTCTTGTACTCTCCTGACTTCCTCTTTCAGAACTTTCTTGACTTCCTTGTCTTCTAAGAATCCTGGGAATCAGATTTGGATTTTCAAATATTGGTGGTGGATTGGGGTCGGGGTTTGACCTAGTATGTCGAATCCTTTCTGAAGCCAGCTTTCCTAGACTATGTGTTTTTGGATTTTGGATTTTAATTGAAAAATAAATACAACTTCTACAAATTCTTCAAGAAATAATGATATGTGATTAAGATTTCCTCAAAGATATGTTTAAACTAGAGAGTCTGATTGAAAAATTTGAAACTAAGATTCAATATATAAGCTAAATCAGAGATAGACTGAAGCAGCATTTATTTACTTTTGCAATTGCAGAGCAAAAGCAATTTCAAAGGCTACCTGGCTGATCTTCAGACTCTGTCTATAGCTTATAAATCAAACAATAGTATTAATAAAATGATTCAGATTCCCCAGTATGGTCGCCACTATGTTATCACTCAGGTTTTCCTAGAAGTTGTGTAAGAGGAAAGTATACCCGAGGTAACCACAAACCAACCTTTTAGATGCAGAATCTAGCCAATCTGCATCCAAAGAGGGCTCTCTCTTTATGATTTATCTTTGTTCTTAGAAGGTTTTAGGCTAGTTATAGATCCAAGATGTTTGTTTTGAAAAATGGTGGAATCCTTAAACTAAGGGCAAGGTTGAAAGTTTTCAGTCCATTGGGCTATGGAGTCAAAGGATGGCTTTACTGGATTTCTATTCTACACACAAGATGGCTTTACAGGGCAAGATAGCTAGACAGAGAACAATCCTTAAAAATTTAGAGTGGATGGGATGATTTTTGAAGGGATGAAAGGCAGCTAAGAATCTTTCACCATGTTCAAAAGAAAGAAATGAGATGACTACAAACAAAGAGCAATGAAGAATTCTTTATTATAGTAATCAAGAATGTTTAAATTAGCAAAGCAAGAGCATTTAAGAATTCGTGTTTATAACCAATTTAGAGGAAAACATTAAGAACAATCACATCTGAAATCAGAGTACAATTAAGTAAATTCTGATTCAATCCTTTATGTAAATTATTCAGAAATGAACATAATGATATTATAAACTAATATAAAACTTCAGACAAAGGGTAGAAAGACTTATTGAACTGTAGTCCAACACATGAATCCTGCAACAAGTCTAGTGCTTTAAATCGTCATCCAGTAAGCCACGAATAAATTTCTCCAAAATGCCTTTATTCCGAAAATCTCAATGTTACAGCAGGGTAATAGAATCCACACTCAATACTCTCTTTGAGGGTTTATTTATACACTAAATAATTGAAAATATCTCACACTATCCTAGCCCATATTTTGGGGTGACTAAGGATTAATTTACAAGTAAACAGGAGACAAATGGTCTCGTAGATGGCATAATAAGTAACTGCTGATGTGTTGTTCCCTTTCTTTGTGGATGTGCTGGAGGTAAGTGCTGAAAAAGGGCTCGTTGCTGTCTTTTGGAGTAATTTCTTTGCTTGCTTGATACTCTTTGTCTTTACGGATACTCTTTAACCTGTGTAACTGATGCTCTTTCATCTGTACTCATTTTTACCATTTACTTGATAGTAAAGATAAATTCTCATCCTGAAAATAGCTTTTATAGAATTTCCAACATTTCCTTGCACCATTGATTGTCTGGTATCATGGTCCTTTTGAGTTTTCTCAATGTTTCATCTGCTTCTGTGAGTTTGTAGAAGGTGGGCTCATTAGGAAACATATACCTTATTTCATGTTCCAGATGAAATAAATTCCTTACTCTATCATAGATATTTCTCCCTGTTGGTAATGTTGATTGTGGTAAACTAGGAGAACAAGCAGCTGTATTTTGAGCATGAGCATTTATTTTCTTTATATAGGTTTCTAAATCCATTATTTGATCCTCTGTGAGCATAGGACTTGGTAACCCACTATCCAACAAAGCTTGAAATTTCTCTCTGAAAATGTTGATATCAACCAAAATATCTGTGCACTTCCTTTCTAAATTTTGCATGAAAGTTCTCTTGATGAAAACTCTCTTTATTTCCAAAACTGTGCCTGTCCTGTCATCAATCCCTAACACTGCAAGCTGTTGCTTTGTCCTGGTGTTCAAAAATTGAATGAGTTGATTGGCCTGCTCAGGCTTGCCTCTTAATTCATTTCTGGTTCTGTTTATTTCTTCTTGGGCTATTTTAACCAACTCATTTTGTTCAAAAATAGCTTGAATAGAGGGCCAAATACCCTTTATTAACTCAATGATGTTACCCCAAATAATGTCATTTATTTCGTTTAAAGGCTTCTCCAATGAAAGATCTTTTTCCAAAGCCTGAACCAATTTTTCCAACCTTTTTATCTCTCTGGTGTTATCAGCAGCTGTCTTTTTAGATGTATCATATTTTTCCTCCAATTTTACTAATTGCAATTTCGTTTCTTGGAGTTCTGTGACCCTTAGTTGTAGACTTTCCATCTGCTTTATTAATTCATCAGAATTCAAACCAGAAGTGTTCACCTGGGATGGCTGTATCTGCTGCCCTGTTATTGTAGTACCTGTTGTTGATGTCTGCCTGATAGTTTCCTGTTCCTGCAAAGCTTTTTCCAATTCCTTCTCCGTTTCACTTAGTCGCTCAGTCATATTTAGGAGCAAATCCATTATTTCTTCCTGTGAATTCCCTTTTAGAACTTCTTGGGTCTGAGGGTGCCTTGAGGCTGGCAATTTTAGCTGCTTCCTCAGTGCAGCTATGTCATCATCTTTCTTCTTTATTAATGCCTCAATACTTTTAATGTCTTTGGGGTTATGACCCAAGCCAATGATTATGTCTTCTAAAGACTTTATTCTATTATCTTTAGCCTGTGAAGAGGCCTTCTCAATGTGCAATTGTGCAGTTGTGTTATTCAAAGAATCCTGTAGCGTTATAGCTGCCATGGCCTTATTGGTAAGAGTAGAATAGACCATTTCCCCAGTTTGTCTGTGTAGCTCTATCTGGTCCAGAGGATGGATATCTTTTGCCAAAACTTCAAAATTTGTTCTGATGTAATCAGCTGCTGAAGTGGGCTTTGGCACCTTTGTCTTGAAGTGGCTCATCAGCATTTTGCCTTGTGAAAGGTCAAATGCTGACATTAGCCTTTCTTGATTTTGGGGAGCCATCTTCATATACTGATCATATACCTTCATTTTCAATGGATCATTCTTTGATTTAATATTAATGAAGGTTCTTTTAATATCCCCTGTGTCTGTCTTTGGTGGTCTGAAAGAGGATACCTCAGTACTTAATTGCTTTTGTAAAGCTTTCCCTCTCTGGCTTATGTTTGTTTCACTTGCTGTGCCAGTTTGCTGACTATCTTCCCTTCCATCATCAAATACTTCATCTATAATTTCCACATCTGGAGGTGGATTTGGTTTCTGTTTCTTGACCTGATGTACCTGTGAGGTTTCTTTTGGAGGAGTGGTGTCTGAAACCTACCTTTTCTTTCCTATTTCCACATTTGATGGAGTCTGTAACTCTGGAACCTGTGGATGCTGTACCTGAGTGGGAGAAACCTGTGATTGTTCAAGTGCTTTGGAAGTTTGTGGTTTCTCTGCCATGACCAAAGTTTCAATAACCTGGATTACAGGTTCTTTTCCTTTGCCCTTTGATTCTGCTGCAACTGATGAACTGCTTTCCTGTAATGCTTGTTGTAGAGTTGCTGCTGAAGAAGTGCCAATGTAGGGTACCTGCACTTGACCATAAGATTCTAGTTCAAAGTTCTTCTCAACATCTTTCATAATTTTATTCATTTTGTCAGCTTCACTTTCTTCCTCAACAAGTGTTCCTTCAATCCATTCATCTTGATTGGCATACTGTTCTAGATCAGGAATCTTGTGGTGTATATAAGGGGATGATTTATTCTTTAATCTCTTTTCACAAATAAAACCAAATGGGTCATAAGGAACCCAACGAAAAGTTCTTTGGAACTTGCTTTGTAATATATTTTCTGCCTCTCTCTCGGCCTCCCTAGAGTTGCAGATGAAATGACCTAAATGACTTTTGATCCTTAATTGAGCTTTCTTCTTCACACTACAAAAATGGATCACATCTGAATTATTCATTTGCCTGAAGTATTCCAAGGCAAAAATCCTCATGGGCACATATCTTGGTAACCTGAATGGATGTAATTCACATCCATAAATTATGATGACTGTATGGTTTTGATACAAATACCAATCCCCAACTTTATAAGTCCTTGAAAGTTGCAAGGTCTTTTTTATTTCATTACTGAGCCTTGGGGGAGATATTCCTGTTAACAAAGTTGTTGCAGGATATACAAACTGATCAATGAATTCGGTGTAGGAATAGGGAGAATCAGAGGAAGAATGAATTATGGGGGACCAAAATATGACTGACCTGGGGTTTCCCTTGGCATCAAGTTTTTGAACAGGGAAAGGGAACCTTTCTGACTGATAGTAGATAATGAGATGATAGATGACTGAGGAGTATTTAAAAACTTTTTCAACATCTAGCCTTATGAATTGATCATGGATCTTGTTGGCTATGAAGGAAGAAAAGTCATATTTAATCTCAGGAGGTTGCCCAGGAGTAAAAATGGATAGCAAAGCCAAGGTTATCTCATCCACATATTCACTGGTGTTGAATCCCAAGACAAAAGATATCATATTTACAATGAGCCTTCCCAATGTATTGAAATAATAAAAACCATAGGGAGGAGACCCTTTTGGGTGATGCTCAGGTAACATGAAATTCTGACACATGGATTTTAGCTTTTCTGGGGTTAATTGCCTGGTCTTCTCAATCAATTCTTCCATGGACAATGGTGCTAGTTCTTGGTCTGGTTCAAAGTGTAACATGGCATTGATAGCCTGGGGAGTGATGGGAAACAGAACACTTTGATCAGGAGCTATTACAGCCCTCCGTGTGGGATCATAGTTTGAATGACAATAATGGATGATTTCTGGGAAATAAATGACTGAAGGGATGAGATACCTTGGGAGATTGGATTCCCACAACCCTATAAGATCTTGCCCCTTTGAGTATTCGTCTCTACAGCGACAATAACTCAATAGGGGACTTTCATCAAAATGTAAGTCTTTAATTTGGAAATCTTCATCTATCAAAGGTAAATATTCCAATTCACGGTGGGGAGCATTCAGTGGAGTGATATTCAAAGCTGCCGGGGCCTCCATTTTGGTTCTTGTGGATTCAAAATGGAGGTTTTTGGTTTTCCTCACAGGCCGGGCGGGATTTCTAAAATGAAGGAAATTGACACAATTTGTAGGTTCAGGGAGCAATTACACAGTTTTAGAACCTCAGGGGAGGAACTCAGTGATGATTCTAATCACTAATTCAGCAAAAAACAACGAAAACTAATTTTTACTTGCAGCTCGGGGCGGAAAAGGAAAAATACCTGTTTTTTGGAAGAAACTGACTTTTAACAGGTATCAGGCGATGGCGGGACTGTACTCGGACACAGGTGCAGCGGAATCTTGGAGCAAGAACAGTTAACACAGTGAATTTCAGTGGAAATTCGAAAATCGCAGCAGAAGGCGCTATTGCGTTTGACAGCGAAAATAGTGAAAAAAAACACGAAAATTGACTTTATTTACAAGTTAAAAGGGTTTTTAATTTTCCGAGGAGTGACGTCATCGACGTACGGGCTGACGTGAGAGAAGGTCGGGCGGTAAGTGGTAAGCGGTAACCCCGCACCGCTTTTGGATGAAAGTGGTTTAAGTCGGGAGGGCAGCGATTCCACAAAACGATTGCCACGTGGACGGTAGACTTTTCAAATACCACCCATCCCCCGCTGGTTAAAAGTCTGACAAGGGATGGGTAGCGGAATTGAAAGGGATCGTTGATCTGCGGAGGAGTGATCAGACGGCTGAAATGATGGGGAGATCGCGGAGGATTAAAGCGTGGGCCCGTCGGGTTTTAAAACAATTAAAGTTTAATCTAATCACCCCGGGAGATGTATGATAGGCGGAAAATAAGGTTATTAGTTAGTCCTGATGACTAATTAATCTCGTATGTGTAAAGAAAGGGGTTGCGGCGGGGTTTGGTTAAGTGGAATGCCAGGTGGACAAACCACGGTGGCACGAGGCTTTTCCGAAGTTTTATTTGGAATTAAAACTTTAGTTTTATTCATATTTTTGTGTTAAACATACATATCGCATGTTTAAAGTTTTTTGTATATATGTTTTTATTATATGGTAACAAATAAACATTATTTAATTACCATAAGAGCGGGATTATAATATAAAGATATATTTAACCAAAGGGCTTGTGAAGCGGGGTTTTTAATGAATATTTTGGAAAATAATTACTTTGGTTAAACTTTATAATAGAAGGGTTTTTGGGGTATTTATAAAAAGGAGTTATATACTTAGGATAGGGCATTTTACTAGGGATTTAGTAAAAATAGAGTTAAATGTAAATATGGCAAAGGACAATGAAACTCAAAATATTTTTGCACATCTAAGAAAGTGAAAACTTTTGAAGTAAATTGCAACATCTTATCTTCAACACTTAAACTTAGAATAGCAAGTTATGATGAGGGATTTTTATGGAATTTTGCATGATGTTCCTAAGTAAAATGGGATTTTACTTAGGACAAGGTTAAAGATGGATGATTATAATGATGAATTGTCTCAAGTACTTAGGTCTTTTTGATCATTAGGCCGAGGGTCCGGTCCCTCCAGAAGTCAAGGAAATGCCTTGAGCCCCTTTGATCTCCAAATACCTTAGTACTTTGGGGGAAATTAGTAAAACTTTTGAGGGAAAGTGATGAGGGAAGTTAATGAGTTTGGCTTTGCTTGCTGTGATTTTCCAGTGTATTTCCTGCTTTAGTACTTGTGATGAAAGTAAAGGATCAAAAACATTTAGCAGCATCATTCATCAGATAACACTTTGCAGCACCATCTACCTACCCTATCTACTTAACACTACCATTTTCTCTTCTTTATTAGGGTGCATTTAGACTTGCAAACCCTTATCAATCTTTTTCTTTTTACAAGGAAAATCTATCTAATTCTATCCTCATTACATCCAAGGGCTCAGATTAAACTGTTGAGCACCTTTTATTCACTCTACCTATCTACTCATCTGCCAAGATTAAACTGATTGGTCAGATTTTTATTCTCTAATCTATAACATGAAATTGAAATATGAGTAAGTCAAGTTTAAACATTTTGACTTATTCATGAATTGTGGCAAATTTTAACAAGCTGCACACAATCACTTATTTACAAAAATGAAATAGTAGTGGCATTTGGATTTGCACACTTTCCTTGGTCTATTTTTTTGCTTGGGGTTCATTTCTTTAAATTTTTTGACCATTTTATTCTTTTTACCCTTTGATCTTTCTTTTAGGGTATACCCTCTTTACATTTTTTAAATTTTTTGATTTTTTGGTTTTTCAAGAATATGGAACACCTTTGCTCAAGAAAAAGGTTAGAACATATTCCATAGTTCAATCAAGACAATCATGACAAATGACACCTATTGGTATGAGAGACTAACAATAGAAGAGATAGAGAATTCTAGAGAAGGAGGTAGATGGAGCACATTTAATGACTTGATTTGAACAAAATGGCGGAAAACATTCGCGCCAACACTATGAATGACTAAATATAAATGACTATACTTTACAATTCACCTCCAGAAATAAATGTTGAGGATGAAAATATCCTCATGAACAAGACACAAATAATAAAATATACAATGTTCTGCCATTCGCTAGGGGGGGGAAATCTGCTGCCGTAAGATCTTGAGATTGTTTGTAATTAAGCAAAGTGCTCTCGGACCTCTAACCTTGAATTTAAACTTCAGATTTTTAATGTAGGGTTCTGTGTCTCTTAATATTTTGTTGATATTTCATGCTGCCCCATTAATACTCTCGCTTGCTCAAATCTGTCCCTTGATTTTCTCTGGAGGGTTCTATAGATTCATATCTTTGCTTTCTTTAAGGATTGTCATATCATTCAACTACCCTTGGCTGCTTTCTTAAATTTCGCCAGCAGAATATCGTCCTCTGACATGCTCTTAACCTATGCAACGAGGGAAACAAATTAAAGAGCCTCCTTATCATCTTGAAACCTGCAAAACCCACAGATACATTAGAAAAACCAGACTCAAGAGCAAGGGGCGTGGAGGTGGAGATGGTGATGACGTCGCAGACATGAACATATGACAAGAACATGCAGGGTGGTGGAAGAAATACGATGGAGGCTTTGATAAATAGATGGAACGTAGATTTTCCACGTAAAACAATATGAACGTGATGACTGAATAAAACAATGAATACGAATAAAAACACACATATATATATTCGGTTGGGGAAAACGCCACAGACGCACGGGAATATGACACATGGGTGTACGAAGGACAAATGGAAGAATGACGTGGCGGAGGACTTGATCAGCAGGTGGTCAAACGGATGATCTGGGCCACACGACCAGCAAACGAGATCGACGGTTAAAACGGGTCGGAGAGCGATCAAAGTGGGCCAAGGGCGTGATGGACATGTATTATAACGTGTGCAGCTCCGGAGGACGTCCGCCGTTGGATGAAGGTCGACAGATCTGACGACGCTGATGAATTCCGCTGCCTGTCCCTGGTCCGGCTTTTAACTCGCGAAATGGCGGTTTTTTGAGCCCGTACAAAAGACACGCGGCGCGTATTCAATGGAATTGCTGCCCCCATGGAGAATACCGCCAGCCCGTCCAAAGCGGTGCGGAATTAACCGCCGGTTTTCGGGCGCGGGGACCACTATTACTGCGTTGGTTGCAGGCCGTAGATTTGACTGAGATCGGACGGCTAAGACTTGGCCCGAAACTTTGGATGAATAGCCCCTTTGCGCCTGGTGCCCGGTCTTGCTCCCGGGTCACATGGAAACAAAAACGGAGATGGCTAAGATCTCAGGGGCTAGGCCTGACAAAATTTGTAATTATAAACTTCGAGCCTTTGTAACATGTATTTTTAGGCGGAAAGGGCAACGATAGACCGAAGATGAAGGTCTTTGGCCGCAAAAGATGTTTTAAACAGACCCGAAAGGAAAAGGTGGCCAAAATTTAAATAGGGGGGGCTGATATGCTAGCGGTACAAAGTCCCAAGTTTGTCCCACAAATTCTTTGCCATAGCTTCCCGAGATACATTCAAAAATACAAATCGAGACACACAAGCTGTATTGTGCTCTTCGCCTTCGATCCAACTTCTTCTAGTTTTCATCGACATCCTCATTGGTTTAGTACACGGATCTACCACCGATCCATTGATCTTTATCATTGTGGCAAGTCCTCCATCTTGAGTTTCCACAACTCAAAACTACGACCATTAAATTTCTCAATCTCTATCTTTCCATTTGCTCCCATCTTCTTTCACCGCAGGTGATCCTAGATCTCCCCTTCAGACAAGATCTACCTCAAACTGAAAAAAAATCCTCAGTAGCAAAGGCGCCCCATTGAAGCGAGAAAAAAAATCTGATACCAAATGTAGGTTTTAACCCTGTATAAATTATCTACAAACGAATCTTAAAGCAGAAAATAAACAATAAAGATCATAAAATATAAAACATATAAACAAATTTTCCCCCTAGATCCCAAATTAGGACGATCAGCTTGATTAATCGGGATGATCGACTTTATTTTTCATTATATTCCTTTTAGTGTTACAACACATATATATACATGCCGAAGCATACATAAACCCCAATCCATTAACCTTGGATTAGAACATAACCGTAGTTCCCATGGCCATATCTACAAAATACCAGGGGCCGAAAACCATTGTACCCCAAAACCATGTGCAAGCCCATGCAAAAAACCATGGGCGGGTCCCTTGCTACGCTCGGCGCAACGTACAAGGGGGATATCGCCCCCCCTGTGACCCCCCGCGCATGACTGGTCGTGGAAAGAATAAAACACATACCGAACACAACAATCATACAGAGGTAAAGTATGACAGAATATGAGAGCGTGATTACGGAAGAGAGAGGAGATCAGTAAAGCAAATGTGCTTTGCATAAAATTGAAAGAGATATTGCAAAGAGGAGACCAGGTTATTTGAATTTGACAAGCAGTAGGCATACAGAGTTAAAGTATGGCAGAAGATGGTTAGATTGATACTCTTAAGAAGAGAGTGCAGAAGCATAAAGAAAGCATGTCGATGGTTGTTTTCTTGTGGAGAATGGAGATTAACTCGAATGTGAAAAGTGGATGGAGATTGCTTGAGAAATCATGCAGGTATTGTTTTATTTAACTCTGATTTGAGTTTTTCAGGATAAAAGACAGATTGAAGATTGATAGTTGCAGCTAATGAAGTATCTCAACAAAAGAAGTTCAAGCCTTAAGAGCAGTGATGAAGGAAGCTAGTAAGAGTTTCTGAAAGAAAGAAGAGTGTGGCAGAACCTAGTATTTCATTTGTGATTGAAATACAAGAGGAAATTTTTTTTCTTAAAAGTTCAGATGAGTTGAAGCCTAGAAGGACCAGAGGAGTGGTCAAATAAGGTTCCAGAGAGGGGACTAGTGTTGCCAAAAGACCAGGTACAAAGGAGATCTTGGTGAGGTAAGTTGTGGCAGGGAGGACTTTCTATTGTAGAGGCTTAAGTATAGCTCATAGTGAGTGAGGAACTCATAGAGATAGAGGAGAAGATGACTACTGATAGTCATAGCAAAGATTCTGAGAGAGAGCATAGTAGAAGAAGAGTGAAGAAATATGTCAAAGCAGATGGCATGCATGAAGAGGATGAGAGAGAAAAGGATGATATAAGAATGCAATTTAATTTGTTGATGGAGATGTTCGAGAGGAGTAAAGAAAACTAGAGATTTTGTTACAGAATGAGAAAGAAAATGAAGTTGCATAAGCTACAAGAGAAGAGAGAACATCAGGTGAATATGCAGTTGATAGAGGAGTTGAGGAAGCTTGAGCAGATTATAGATGTTCAATTGAGGATGGAGAAGCTCAAAGGAGTGGAGCTACAACAAAATGAAGTTGCTGGAGAAGGATAAGTTCCTTTTGAACTTGAAAATGGAGAGATGATGTTTGAATCATCATTTGAGGGAATTGAGCCTTATGATTTTGAAATTAATAATTTTTGTATGTTTGTAGGTGATGTTGGATAAGATAAAGAAGAGAGACATAATTTTAGTTCTAAGACAATTAGATCTCATGAGGAATTTCATACACAATTGGAGGGAAATATTGTTTTGTAGCATGCTAAAGTTGAAAATAGGGGAATTTTGGCTCAGAATGATGACCAAAAGCAAGCAAGAAGAAGAGAATTATACCAAGTTCTCAAATGCTATGCTTGAGGAATTTGAGATGAATACCATTGAATATTTTCTGAGTCATGTAGAAGACTTGGAACAAAAGAAAGATTTGTTGAAAGAGTCATCAAATTAGACTATTGGGTCTTGTGGTTTTAAAACTGAAAATTTGTGTGTGATTGCAGGTTTTATAGGTGATAGACAGTCACTGGAAGTTGTTATAAAGATGAAGGAAGAAAAATAAATATACAAAAACATTTCGAAGAAGCAAGGTCACAATGGTATTCTGATGGAGGATGAGACTATGTTATATTATGAAGATAGTTAAGGGAAAGTACATGCAAAATTGGTTAGTAAATGGGAGAAAGAATTGGAGCTATTGGAGAATTGGATGAAAGCACCAGTAGAGAAGAAAGAACCTAATGAATACTGCAAAGGATCTGCAGCAGAGGAAGAAAATGTTGAAAAAGAAACTGAAGAAAGTAATCAACAACTTAAAGATGGTTATATTCCAGAGAATGAAAATAAAGTGCAACAGCTAAATAAATTGTACAAAGAGATAGAAAATGTTATGAAGCTTATGAGGAATAAACATAAAGAAATGAGTTGCATAAAGAGAAGAAAAACAAATGGTAGTATGAAAGGCTCGACTGTGACAAATGTTGAAGGAAAATTAAATGGAGTGTTACAAACGAAGGTATGGAAATCGGGAGAAGCAAGAAAAGACAACAGAGTACATGGACAACGGTTGAAAGGAGCAAGGATATCACTGAAGAATAAAGTTTGGGATCCAAGAGGAAAAATATTGGAACACATGATATGGATATCATGATTCTTTTTTGCTTTGGGAGTCTGATGCAGGAGCATTAGCACTCAAATTAAATTTTAATTATTTGGTCAGATCTATGGTTTTGGCATTAGACCAAGGAGGGGTAAAATTGTAAATATTGTAATGTTCTCTTGTAAAATGTTTAAATTCCTAGAAAGCATAGGTAAGGAATATTCTAGTTTACTTTTGTAAACATATCCACGAAAAAATGGGATATTAGAGAGGATATTTGTTTTTTATGCTCAAGAGATTAGATTAGTCATAAATTAGAGATAGGAAGGATTTTTTGAGAATAGAAGTGGTTACAAGTCTATAGGAGTTGAGTGAGGGCTGGATAAGCTCTAAATTGTAATATAAATTCATTGTAAGCCTTGAAGGAAGGAAGAGACCAATTAAAAATAATGAAAATCAGGTCAGAGAGGAGAGGCCAATTTAAACAAGGAAGAAATTAGGCCAAGGATAGAGTAGAGAGGTGAAAGCCGAGAGACAGAGAGGGTTCTATGGAAGATAGAAGGCCATGTAAAAGGTGTATCGGGCCAAAGCTAGATTGTAATTAGGTTTTTTCTTATTTGTATCTATACATTTATTAATTAATGAGGAAATATAATTCATTGTGATTGTGTGTCGTTCCTTTTATGTGCTGAGTGATCCGTAACTGAGAAATTATGGTTTCTGTGTGATAAACCATTGTGAATGAATTCTAATTGAATGTATAAGTATTTCTGAGGGATAAAAGACTTAATGGCTGGGTAAAATCTGTATGATTCCAGTCTGGAGAAAATGGATGTGAGTGCAGGTCGATAAAGAAATAAAACTGAATTCTAGATATAGAGAAGTAATACAGAATGGTGTTCTGTATTCTGGCTTGAAAGAGTGAGTAAGGTGTGCAGCAAGCGTGATAATTCCAAGTTGGAGTGAATAAAAAAATAGAAGAAAGCTCAGGAAGGAGTAGCGAGTAGAGAAGACGAAGTTACAAGCGGCGACAGTCGAAAGCAGAGAAAATATTAAGGCATCCAAAACCCTTAAAGAATCCCAAAGGAGATAATGGACGGTTCTTATTAAATCACAAAGATCAGCTTGAAGATCGACGATTCAAATCTCATCGTAGGTTAAATTGTGAAAGTGCCGAAGTGCGATAAGTTAAGATCTGTACGATGTGATAAATATCCCACATCGCATGCGATATGGCATAATAGTTAATGATGGAGTTAAAGTTGCGAAGTGACGATGAGGTAAATGTGTGAATTGTCGATGAGGTAAAGGCTATAAAAGCTGATATGCAATATTATATATTTTCCGATTTGTGATGAAGCCTAAAGTTTTGATATTGTGATGCGATGCGATCACATATCGCATATGATAAGAGAAGCTTGGAAAGTGCGATATGTTATATGTTCCAATATGCGAAATGTTATTTTTTCCAATTTGTGAAATCAGTAGATTAGCGATATTGTGCTAAGTTTTGGGAATGCGGTATGGTTTAATGTTGCCATGCGATATGGATTGGTGATGCATCTGCGATGCCACATATGCATTGGGTAATGTAAAGAAGGAAGGTAATTTATGAACCAAGAAGCACTTATTATTAAGCTTCCGCGTGCATATGCATAAGAGGTTAATGTTTTAAGTTAAAAGGTGGTTTTGTTTATCTATGAAGGGGTTAATAAAAACTCACGAAGTTATTTGGGAACCCATTTTGTTGGGTGAAAATAGAGAAGCATGACTCGATAATGTTAATGTGGGCAATTAGTGGGGTTAAATTTCGCAAACCCTACCATCATTTGGTATCAAAACATGAGATTTATGAAGATTCAATTTTTGATGCATCATCATGCATCATGTATCTAATTGCACTTTGTTCTGGGGCATAGCTTTTCAAGCTTTGGTCTCGTCTCTCAAATCTGAGTAGATCAAAGCTATGGTCAGTCTTCACATTATATATTTATCATTGATGTACATATAAAGCATGATCTTCATGTTCAAAATTATTTTTATTTATTAAAAATAAGATTTAAATTTAGTTGAATCCCTAAGTGTCCAAGTTGGTCTCTCTTCTCCTCAAGTTGGCTTTCTCCCCTTTGCACCCATTCGTTGTTATGCAACCAGATCAAATAATAGAATAAAAGATACATCAACGGCTTAAAACTTGTCCTCTTCGAGGGGGAAACCTCCTTTACATTACATAATGAACAATTCTTGGATGATACAAATGATAAGACCTACTTGGTATATATAGGAGTATAAGGGGTCACAATATAATTAGAGTCTACATAAAAATAATAATGTAAGGGCACATCAATAAAAATAGTGTGATTCTATGGGGCACAACAATAACAACATGGGGGATACATGGGCACAACAATAACAATAAGGGGCTACACTAACGATAAAAATAAGGGGAATGCAATAGTATTATAGGGACCTAACATGCCCCTCTCCTTCAAAACATTCTGTCCTTAAATGCTTGAGTATTTATGGATGCTTCTGTATAAATTATCATCCTCCCATATGGAGTCTTCAACGGGTAAGTTCTTCGAGTTAATGAGATACTCTCAAATTAATTGATTTCGTAACTATTGGGTTCTTGTTTCCATGACTGCTTCAGGCTCAAATATGATTTTTCCTTCTTTGTCAAGTTTTGGAAACACTGTTTGAACTGGGATTTTGTCACCAATAACCTTATTTAAGCATGAAACATGGAAAAATCGGTGTACTCAGGAAGATGGAAGAAACTCCAATTTGTATGCCAAAGTACCAATCTTTTGCAATACCTTGTAAGGACCATAGTACTTGGGTGATAATTTATTATCCTTTTTAGGTGTTTGAAGTATATTTTTTTATGGTTGTAGCCGTAAAATTACCCAGTCACCTACATCAAAACTTATTTCATTGTGATGTTGATCTACCTATTGTTTCATTCAATTCTACACTAGAGTGAGGTTATCCTTTAAGAGTTGGAGAACTTGTTGTTGATGCTCAATGTGATATTCCACTGCTTGAACCTTAGAATTGCCTCTTAAATATGATGCGATGGATGGTGGATGACATGCATAAAGTTCCATAAATAGGGTCCTTTTTTTTTCTTTTTTTCTTTTTTTTCTGAAATATGGAAGTGTTATACCATCATTTAGCTAGAGGTAACCACTTAACCCATTATGTTTTGTTTATCAGATACAAAGCAACAAATATATCCTTCCAAAAATTTGTTACTATCTCAGTTTTCCCGTTAGAATGAGAATGATAATATGAGCTATGAGCTAATTGAGTAACAAAACAAGAAAATAATTCCATCCAAAAATTTCCAGTGAAAATGGGATCTCTGTCACTTACAATAATCTTTGGATTTCTATGTAACTTTTGAATTGTTTCCATAAATGAGGTAGAAATTGTACTGACTTTAAAAGGATGAGATAATTCAAAAAAAAATTGCATACTTGGTAAGTCTATCAACTACCACCATGATGACACTCTTTCCTTCAAACTTGGGTAAAAATTTGATAAAATCCATTGAGACCTCCTCCCAACACTGACTTGAAATGGATAAAGGTTGTAATAGACTCATGGTCTTAATTGTCTCAACTTTATTTTTTTGGAAAACCAAACATTCTTCCACAAATTTTTGAATATCAGATTTAAGGCCATCCCAAATAATTTCCTTCTTGATCTCATGGTAAGTTTTTAAAAATCCTGAGTGCCCTCCTTAGGGGGAGGTGTGCAATTCCAAAAGAACCTTTTTTCTTGATTTGGGAATACAAATATATAAATGATCAATGTACCATAATGAATCTTTTTCTGGGCCTAAATGTATCGATGTACTGATCTTGCCGCAAATTTTGAATAAGTGTCCACACCTCTCTCCGTCATTCTTCCTGTCTGTCCCTACTTCGCTTATCCAATCGAAAGTTAGATAATAAAATGGCACAAATCAATGCTTCCACATCCTCATCCTCTTTGGAGAGCGTACATGAACAAACATTTTGCTTCTTTTGTAAATGATTTTAAAGTCATAACCCAACAATTTTAGATCCATTTTTGCTTCTATTTTGAAGATAATATTTTCTCCAAAAAGTATTCAAGACTATCATGATCTTTTTTTTTACCTTGCGTTGTCTTCCTAAATAGGTAAGGTCTCCATTGCTTTAGTGCATATGTAGGTTTGCCAACATTTCCTTCTCAAATAGCTTGTGTAAATAATTTTTATTGGATGAATTCAAAATCATTGTCTCTTCCTTCTTACATTAAAACAACACCACCCTATTTCCCGAGACATCACATCTCCACAACAAAGGTTTTTTTGTGTTTCCATATACTTAAGACCCATGCTTGGAACATTGCCTCTTTAAGATGTTCAAATGCCTTAGTTGCTTATGGAGCCCAACAAAATGCATCTTTATTTAGTAATGTTGTTAGTGGTGTTGTTATTCTGGCATAATTTTAAACAAACTTGCAATAATACCTTGTCAACCGAGAAATCTACAAATATGTTTTATGGTTTTGGAATTTTCCATTCCTTTATGGCTTTAATTTTGTTTGGGCTCACTCTTAACACCCTCATGAGATAAAATATGACCCAAATATTCCACCTCCAATACTCCAAAGAAACATTCTCGAGGTTTCCTTTGCATATAATTGTTTCTCCTCCAATGGTTTGAGCACTCACAATATGTTGAACATAATCCTTCCAAGACTTCTTGTAAATTAGTATAATGTCAAAATATACTAACACAAATGTTCTAAGAAAGGGTTTGAAAATGGAATTCATCAAACCTTGAAATATTGAAGGTGCATTATAGGAAATGGTACAAGAACAAAAACTTATAATGACCTCATGAGTTCTCGAATGTTATTTTCAAAATTTCTCTAGCTCACATTCTAATTTGCTATATCCCGAACGAAGATCTAGCTTGGGTGAAGTAAATTTCTCCATGTAATTCATCTAACAATTCATCAATGAAGATAATGGGAAATTTATCTTTAATAGTGAGCTTGTTGAGCTCCTCTAATATGGACACATACACAGATCCAACTTTCTTGTGCACCAATACTACCGGAACAAAGAAAGAACTTTTGACTAGGTTGAATTATATCAAAATTTTCTCTAGCATTTCTACAACAATACGTTCAATTTCACTCATTAGGGAATTTGAGGTCTAAAATGGGCCTCTAAGGAACAATAAAATAACTTAGCTAAACCAATAAAATAATATTTATGAATTTTCAATTCACTTTTTGGACCACAATCCATGTACGTAGTTAAATTAATCTGTGTTCCACCAAAATAAAATTAATAAAAACAAATATGTGACTATAAATAAGAATATTTTCTATATTATGCAAAGTCTTTATCATTGGACCAACCAGCTAATTGTCCTTTTGTACTAAACAACTTTAAAAATAAAATATAAATATAAATTTACATAAATTTAATATAATATATATACACACTAAAATTCTGTAATATTTAAATTGTTTAATAACATGTAATTAATATACTATATAAAAATAATATAATATAATATAATATAATATAATAAATGTATAGATCTGCATTGTTTCTTTCAAAAAAATATGAAATGGCAAAAACATATTTTTATTCAAAAAGTGTGAAATGACATTTATTATGAGTACTTTACTTTTACTTTAAAAGCACTTAGAGCACTACCATGGTTAACCATGGTTTCATCCACCATTGAGAATGTGACAAGTAAGTACCTTTAACTCAAGCAATGCCACCTCAACCATTAGGGATGATGTCATCTCCTAAAATGTGATTAGTTCTCATAAAGTGAATTTTGATTGTACATTTTCCTTAGAGACCCATTTGAGACCTCAAAATTTCCCCTAATGTTTGGGCATAGGGATATCCGTAAGGTTTGATGTTTAGCGTAGTCAGCTTCTTGGAACTTATATGAATAACATGATCATGATCATGAATAGGTGGGAGGCCTTCCGGAGCCTTCAAATACATTGTAATGATTGTCTAAGATTCTTTGGAGATATGGAGAAATAGATGATTTTGATGTTTGAAACTCTAGTGATGGCTACTTCAGCAATTACGCTCTATTGCATTCTCTTTCATAAGTTTTGTTATGCCATTAGAGTTGATTATCTTTCCTAGTTTTCCTCACATTCTTTAATTCAAATCATTTCACAAAAATCAAGAAAAGTTCTGAAAATTAAAATCATCAGCTTCCCAAATATTTAAACTATCTGGACTCTAGTATAATATCATCATCACCTATTGGAATGGAAAGAATTGGACTATTCAATACATACTCTCCCATGGTTAGCTTCTGATATTATGGCACTTTCCGCAGAAATTTATAGTTCCTCCATTTGCAACCATCACTTGACATTCTAGTGTTGGATATGGGAAGAAATTCAATTCCTTGGCTATCTTACAATGAATAAAAATTACGCAGTACTTCCCAAAACAATCAGCACTCTATTACCTTTTTTCTTTCAGATATATCCTTTTATATTTAGCATTTGACAAGTAATTATTATCAATGTATTGCAAGATATGGTCGCATTCATTGCTTCTTTCTTAGGGGTTGGTTCTTAGTGTGTATATCCTCCTCTTTGTTGTTTCTTTTTTCCTTTTCTTCCTCCTCTTCACAATCTATGTATAATAATTTATTTTTAGCACACTTATGAACTTTATGTATTTATATCACAATGGTAACAAATCCATTTTGCTATTTTTTCTCCAATTTTTGTGGTGTAAATATGGTAAGTTGTAGAAGGCTAGGAGAATCAACACTTCCATCGTTATAGTTGTGAGTGGTAGACTACCCATGCCATAATTTTTCTTTTCAAATTCTTTCTTGCCACCCCCCGAATGCCTTTTCCAATGAACTGTGTTCCCAAAGGAGAACCTCATGTTGGATTTTATCCTTGAAATTCCCTATGAAGACATCAATCCTATCCTCATCTAGAATATCCATTACCCCGATATTCAATTTTTGGAAGTCCTCAAATGTGCTCCTCCATTGAACCCTTTTGTTTAAGATTTATCAATCTGCTAAAGAAGATGTTTCTCTTTGAATCCTCATGTTGATATCACTTCATCCATAAAAATTGACCAAGACAACCGTTTATGAGAAAAAAAGTTATCGATACCATAAAAATTAGAATCGGTTCTAAAATATAAAGTTGCAATGTGTACCTTTTGTGAGTGTTGCACATCATGGAGATCAAAATATTGCTCCATATGTAATATCCATGCTACCTGGATCTCAAGAACAAAATTGATTCACATTTCGATCTTTTCAAATATGATTGTTCTTAAACCCAACATTGAGTCTCTAAAATGATAATCATTCTCTTTGTCCTTCATAATTATTTTCATGGATTACCTTTTCACCATTTGGAAGCCTTTCTTCTAGCAACTTTGCCAAACCCTTCTTCAGTCCTTTTTGTTATGGCCTCAATCACTCCTCAGTTAAGAAAGCGTTAATCCTAGGGTAACATCAAACCATGCTTAATCGGTAGCTAGCCACACGGATCGGAAGAAGACTTGTTTTGGTCAATCTAAGCCAAAAAAAAAGATCAGTGGGGCTTGAGATGGTGAATAAAGGGTGATTGAAGAGTAAGTATATAAATGGGAAGGATTTTAATAAATGAATTAATTAATTTCAGGGATGTGTGGGATATAAAGGGACAGTTGAAACCGGGAATTAAATCAGGACACAGGGTATTTCATGGGGAAAGATAGGCAAGAAACTTAGCAAATAAAATTTAATGAGGATGGGATGGAAAGACTGGTGCAGAGTTGAAAAGGGTACAATAAATGGATCCTTTTCAAACAGAAGAAAAATACAGAGTATGAATGATTTCCCAAGGCAGAGCATATAGAGATGGATTCTACCTTTCTATCTTGAAAGCATTCAAAAGGAAATATTTATGGATGAATGGAACACAAAACCAGAGACACATATCAGAACTAAGGAGATTCCAAAGCCAAATCTCCCATACCACTTAGATCCCACAAATCATTGCATCTTTATTAATCCTATCGTGGTTGCCCTACAATGGGCACGGAGATTTCATTTTCTTCCTAATTTTTGAGTTTTCAAGACTCATACAAAATGATTTAGAATACAATAAATAGAAGCAGTTAGTGGGAATGTAGATCAGCAGAAAAGGAGGTTATTATAACAACTCCAAAGCGAGAAAATCTGAATATGGCAAGAAAAACAATAATACACTTATTGAAGAGCATCATTGGTATGCTTCTTGAATTGAACAAATAACCAATGAGGAGAAACACTGCAACATAGATCCCTTTAAATCATATTTGAAGATAAAATAGGCAATCAAGTCCTATTTCTTTGTTGTTGTAGATATCTTCGTTTTATTTCAGTTCTCGGCCTTTTAACTGTTTCCTTTGCTTTCCATTATTTCTTTATTCTCTGACTTTTAATAGAACGCTGATAAAATGAATTTATGCCTTTCGTGAAGGGAAAAATGTATTTTAAATGGGAAAAGGGAAGGGAAATGGTTGGTAATCATATGAAAATCGAAATCGGAATCGGAGCGGGGCGAAGAGATATAATATAATAAACATAGTGTAATCGCAACCAGAATGGACAGGCGAAGGGACACAACATATTAAAACATGTTGTAATACAATAAAACATATTATAATATGTTCATCGCAATCGGCGATCGGGGAGTGGGCGGAGTGATATTAATATGAAAAGCCGATGCAATTGGGGAGAACCTTTATGTAATGAAATTAACCAAAGTTCGAATTAAAGGGAAAAACTCTTTTATATATGAATGGGCAGAAGATTTAAGTGGTGGGACCCGCATAATCGCATCGGACGAAAGGGGTGTGCGATGTGATCGGAGGAGAGAGGCGCGATCACTCGCATTGGAGGGATTAGATCGGGGGTGTGATCGGGTCGCATATATAACATTTGCGATGTGATCGGATCGGGGAAATTTGCGATCGGAGTTTGTGATCGGGAGTTATCTTTAAATAATGTGATGCAATCGGAGGAGGGACTTGCGATTAATCGCATCGCAGTAATCAGAAAGGGACTGCGATGGGACGATCAGAAGAAGGGCTGTGATGGAGCGATTAGATCGGGGTTTTGATTGGGATATGTTGCGATCGAAAGCGCTCAATCGCATCGGAGCTTGCGATGAGCCGATCGGAACACAGAAATAAACGTTGCGATTGGCCAAACATTACGATTGCAATGAAAGGTTTTGGATGGGCAGGGTTTTTATTATAATAAAGACTTTAAACTTTATATTATAAATTTTTATCATAAGCATGGTGGGGAAGTGGTTTGACATTGCAATGCAACGGACCTTTATAACATAAAGCTTTTATTATAAAGTTCTACGGGGAATGGAGGGGAAGTGGTTAACATATAAATCGCATTTTTATTAAATGATTTATAATGCAAATTTATAATTGGAAAGGGGGAAAAGGGGTTTTTAAAGGGATATAAAACTTTAATTAAACAAAGTTTAAGGGAAAAAATGGGAAAAGGGGAAGGATTAGGATATAGAGGGATTTTACTTCACTTAAGCATAAATTTCAATCCAGAAGTCAGTTTAGAGAGTGCAGTATACCGTTGGAAATCTCTTCCCGGGCTCTTTCTGATGGATCTGCTTGGAAGATGATTTGGCACTAAACATGTTATGGAAAACTTCTCTGAAGGCAGGTACATCACTTTGGGGAGATAACAGCTTCTGAATTGTGACTTATTACATATGATGATATAAAATTACATAATGAATAATAATAATAAAGAAAATATATCATGTTTTCACCTCAAAACATGGTTTTGAGGCGAAAAATACATGAAACTGAATAAAATGTCTCTCTGATTCTTCCTAGTGCTGTGACTTTGAGCTTTTTGGCTTCCTCATGACCTTGCTGATATTTATTGACATTTGACTCATTAATTTGACCATGGTGAGACCCTAGAAACTAATGAGACCCATCCTATGACCTACTGATATGATTTTAAGAATGAAAGTGACTAATGACTAAAGACCATAGAAAGGAAAATCAGCAAGTACCTCATGAGGGACAACTGATAAAAATTACTACCATCAATGAATCCATGACCTAGCGGAATGGTGAAATTGATTATTATGGGACTCCTAATATGCAAATGCAAAGAGTAACTTTGATCACTGATGGCAGTATGACTAGACTGACACTAACAC